>WHVE01000016.1:0-453031 GCA_015178995.1 Trichophaea hybrida
ATCCTGAATATTCGACTCTACATTGATCACTGAATATTTGACTCTACATTGTCAATTGTATTGGAAGATTTGACCTTGACCCTGAGTATTCGACTCTACATTGTCAATTGTATCGGAAGATTCAACCTCGCCAATAGAGAGTCTTGATGAAAATTTGCCCACCAGCTCAGACGCAAAGGGTGTCTCGTATACCAGAACTAATTAGAAATGTGCGGTACGCTAACCTTACTAACCTTAAGTTGACCAGCGTGATACGGGTGTGGCCGTCAATTCGCTGATTAGAGAATCCACAGACAATCTCATTCCCAGCTCATAAATCTCTCTCAAGAACCTCTCACTCAGTTCATGCATTTCTCACCAGAATACCTCTCTGGATTAGTTATATTTTAGGATCTAGATTATGGCGATCTGAACGTAGAGTTAGTATATTCTAGGTTTCGCTCTAGCATTTTGAACCCTGTTCTTGCGTCTTTAATCTATTTTTGACTCTCTCGTGTTGTATGCTGCAAGCATTGATTGACTCAAGGTATCCATTCACCCAACCACATATTGTCTGCCATCAGGGCACCGGCAAAATCCACACCACTCACATATTTTATGAGCACCTGAGTAAATTTTGAGACCATCCCGGTGCGCCTGAACATGAATGATTATGAGCTAATAAATTTGATTCCCCAATGAGGAAACGGTTCCTTCATAACTTTGCCACTATGTTTGATTCTTAACCTAATATGTATTAGTGTAGCGAACATTGAAGATTATACTGAATTTAGACTCAACTCCATATGTTCAGTCCGCGAGAATTGACGTGGTACTTACTCTAGCAACGACACATGAGCTGAGTATGATTGAGCTGAGTATGAGGTACTCGGATGAGAGAGATGCATGAGTTGGATGAGGGGGGAGAGTCTGAGGATTTCCCGGCACACCGGTCATCAATTGACGGCAACACCTGTCACTTGTCAACCTTTAAGGTTAAGTGTTGCTCACCTGCTAATTTCTTATACTTCCCCATCTTAATTAATTAAAGTTCATGAACGACATCATACACCAAAATTTTTGAACATAGGCTTTATTGACTTTGCACAAATAGCATTATTATATAGACCAGGCAATTGACGTATCAGACGCTGCATAATGTATCAAGAGTCAAGTGTCAATCTAAAAGAAATTGTGTGGAATAATAGTTTTAGTGATTGGAGAGAGCACACATGACCTGACTTATCGTTGCCATCTTGGCATTGTAGGGCCAAACACCTTTGTTTCCTCCCCTCTAGATTTCCTCCCCTCTAGATTTCCTCCCTCTAGATTTTCTTCTAGGTCAACAACTCTCTCTCGTCCTATCTGAAATATCTTCAACTGCTTATATATGCTCTCTCATCATTCCGTATCCTGAGTGCAATGCTATATACCCGACAATGCCCCAGGCTAGATGGGGTCTTGTGGGAGGAGTGTCAGAACTTGAGGTCATCCCCATGAGATTGTGTTTGCCCCTTCTGACCTTATCACCAACCACACAGACCACAACGGCATACTATATTCAAGAAAACTGCAAGTCCTTCCGAAGAATCTCTCTCCATTCCATGTCGAACTACACACGAATGATATCCAAAGGATAATAGCTGCTACTTTGGCAGATTTAACGTTAGATCCTGAAACTTATCCACTGACTTGCGATGGCACATCAACTCACTCTACTGGTAAACCGCACCAGACATCGCCAACAACTTTCCCGCGCGTCCCTAATGCACGATCATTGCACACACCTCACCACTTTTATCGCTAGTTTTACGGCTGATGTACTTATGGGAAGTCTTAAGACGGCACGCCTGTGCAAGTGTAATGTAAGGTCTTGTCCTGAACTGCTTTTCAAAATGCTTTTCAAAATTCAGTAGCGTGCATACTTCCGCGGTCTGTTGATGGTATCCGAAAACATGTATATGTCCGGCAATGGGCATTCGGATGTGCTAATGGTTTGCGTAGTTAGCTTGCAAACCCGTCTCCTGCTGGCATGCCTGGAAGTTGGTATACAGTTGTAAGTTATGTTTCACCCTAGCCTCCTCAACAGTCTATCAGTTACGGGGGCATTCGTATGTGCTGATGGTTGTGTAGTTAGCTTGCAAATCGCTCTCCTGCCGGCACGCCTAGAAGTTGGTATACTGTTGTAAGTTATGCTTCACCCTAGCCTCCTCAACAGGCTGTCAGGTACGGGGCATTCGTATGTGCTCATGGTCTGTGCAGGTTGCTTGCAAACTGCTCGCCTGCTGGCGCCGGAAGTTCGTATGCAGTTGTAGTGATACTTCACCCTAGCGCCTCCTCAACCGTCTGTGAGGTACGAGCGGGCATTCGTGTGTGCTCCTGGTATGTGCTGGCTGCTTGCATACAGGTCTCCTGCCTGAGTGCTTGGAAGTTGGTATAGGCGTAAGTTCTGCTTCACCCTAGCCTCCTTCACAGTCTGCAACAACTAATTTTAGGTGTTAGGGTCTCTAACGGTCAGTTCAAGTTATCCACGAATTTGTCCGTCCGGCGTGCCGGGGAGCAGCTACAGTTGTATAAATATCAAACAAGTTCAAACCTATCTCAATTAACAATCAAGTTTCAGGTTCACCACGATTGATCTACACCATCTCTACACCATCCAGCCATTCATTGTTTTTTCCAATTCCACTTCCCGCTTTCTATATCACTTCCTGTTATTTGTCAGTTCAATGGAACACTCCACACAAGACATCCTGAGCCATTATTCGCAAAAAATCAGGAGGTATACCTTGAACAGGCAGCAGCCAGGGCAAAGCAGATGGAGGAGTACCCGGAACAGTTTGAAGAAGTTTGTCCTTTTTTCACTCCTTTTATCTAAATATTCATTAAGAGGATATTATTGATATGGTTTTTTAATTGTATGCAGGAGGATTATCCCGGAGATGATGAGCATGACAACGAATATCTCGACCCCGACCTTACACACTCAGATGATTCTTCTGACGGTGAAGATGATCTTGGTAAGCCTGAGCCACCGGTCCGCCGGAGCAAGGGCGTACCGCGTAAAACTGTTGTTCCAGCACAGAAGAAAAGGAGCCGAGCAGATACTACAGTTTTACCCCGACTAGGACTTCGCTCAACATCTGCTGTACCGAAACCTCCGACGAAGCGTACCAAGTCCAACACAAATCTGCAGGTGTCTCTACAGCCTGGTACTACAAGTGAATCAGTGCCAGTTGTTGCTACCACAAGAACAAAAGACCAAAGCGTTCCAGAAAACAACAAGAAAACGTTCGAGCTGGCGAAAGACTTCCTTGCCACTCTTCTCTTACCAAAAACCCATGGCGTTAAGAAGGAAGAAAATATGAGCTTATCGCAGAGAGCTGGAAGCTATCAATTGAGGCTCAGGATTGTCAGAGGCGGGTCGCCGTGCACTGGAAAACAGTCCATCGGTATGTCAGCAGACCGGTGGCCCTCAAAAGACATAGATTTTCAGACTCGAGAGGCTGTAAGTTTGCCTGCCGCACGAGGAATGGTGATTTGTATTAACAACATATATAGCTGTATAGCAAAATTAGTGCTTGCGTGGGCGACTGGCTGAGGCTGCTCGGCGCACCGTAGTGGGAAGCTACCCCTTGATATGTGCTCGCAAGAAGACCTAAAGTACCAAATCGCGCATCTGCTAGCTGAAGACTCATACATGATGAAAATTGTCCGTGATAAGAAAGCCTGGTTTACCAGGTTTGAAATCTTAGATTGCATATATCATATCTTCTTCTTTACGGTGTACATCTTAGGACAGCTGCCACATACAGCTAGATACTTCGATCCGGAATCTCCATGGACGTTAGCAATTGCCGCGGCCACCATCCACTGTGCCCTATCCGACTACGAGCAGGGCACATAAGTCACCACAAACTTTACCCAGAATGATTATCAAAGTAATTATTATCTCTTTCATATCCATTTCATCTGCACCGATCGCTTTTGGGCGCGCCTGGTTTGCCGTTTCAAGCTTCTCCCTATTTCATTAAACTCTGGTTACACTTATTTATACACATGGATACCTGAATGACTAACCAAATTTGGATTGCAGACATTACTCTGAGAGCCTATAATCATTGGCGTTCCATCCATCCGACTAGGCAAAATGCAATCATCAATAAGTGCAGAGAACGCATCACTCATATATGTAAAGAGGATGCCAATGAAATAGTAGCTTTCCTTGGAGCGGACGAAATGGGTGACAGCATTGGTGATGTTGATATATTTTTGATTGATCGTGTTGGTCAAGTGTCAGTTGCTGTGCTTTATGTTCCTCACACTCTTTTGCTTCAATCATTATGTTATTTTCCTTGCCGTGCTTTCTAAGTTGGTCTCTATTTTAAAGCATATTTCCGTATCATTATTTCAATCTGTTTCATTTTGAATATGAATACATATAACAATGCGCAGTCATTCGAACATAAAGTAATCAAAGAGATGAATCACCCAAGAATGGTGAAAATATACAGAATATTTATCTGAATAATTACACATCATCCAATGCTCCGAGAGACTCCTAGATCTCGTACCGGCCGCTCCCAGAGGCTTCAGAATTTTATACTGGCGCTCCCGGAGGCTCCCGGAGGCTCCAGGAGAGCCCTCCCATGTTCCAGGAGCCTCTGAAACCTTGCACTTACTCCGAACTGCTCCGAACTGCTCCAATAACTCCGTGAGCCTCCGGGAGCCTCCCGGAGCAAGAATTACATTTTGCTGATATTCTTTCAAGGGCTCAGGGCTCGGGGTTCTAGGGGTAATAACAGTTGACAATCAGGAAAGCTAAAGAATCAAGAATGGCCTGCAGCTGTTGAGTGAGGACAAAAGCTGAGGGTCGAAAATTGCTTATAGCTTAGGAAGTGAGTACTGTGGGTAAAAGATTCAATCCAGAATCCCCAAGAGTGGAAGAAGTGGAAGCAGAAGCTATTTGATTATTTTGTTGACTAGAAATTGAGAGGAATTTATCCTCCCTGAATGCCGGGTTGAGATACAGATATTTTGTCTGTCATCGACACGTTCCATAATACTTTCAAACTGCTGTTTGCTTTGTACACTGCTTTTGGACAATTTTTATTTTTTCTATACAACTTGATTCGAAATCTGATTTCATTCTTGTTATACTTTAGTCCTCTTTCAATCCCTAATGTGATTTTTGTTGTGCTTTAGCCACCATTCAAAACCAAATTTCATTCACATTGTATGTTAGACTCTGTTGGAATCCAGATTTCATTCTCATCATGCCCAACTTGTGTTCAAAAGCTGGTTTCATTTTCATCATGAATTATTTTTTATATTACTTACTGATCATCACTTGACCATCATTCGTCACTCAGCACAACCATAACACACTGACTTCTTGCTTCCCATTCCATTGAGGGGACATTTGCATAAGGAATATTACCCCAGCAACTGATCCTGGGGTCCCAACACGTTTACATCAGAGAGCACTCTGTTTTTTGTCTGTTTTGTGATTAATAGATTCTGCTAGTAAGATTTTCACTTGTTGGATTCTTCAATTTGGTTGGATCAATAACACTCGTTAATTGCTTCAATACTGGCCTGAATATCTGCTTGTTCAACATTTATTTGTGCCCATAGAGGGGTTGACTGGGTTTACTACTGGCTAGAATACCACAGCAATAGAAATTCAAGGCCAAGGATCCAGAGTTAATGAAAAGACAAAACAATTTGTCAATACAATCAAAAAATATCTCAATTTCATTTATATTGCAGTGGAAAATTATATTAGAAAGTTACTCCTGTTGTGTTTTACAACTGCAGTCAATTGTTGCATTCTGGTTAATGAGGTCTTGTTGAATACTGGTTTCTGTACAATAATAAATGTAAATGCTGTTGCAAGTCTCCTTGGTCATTTATTATAACTAAAACTGTTACTGGTTGACAAAGATATCTGGATTCATAAGTTTTTGAAAACTCTACAGATGAAGTACACAGATGTATCTCCAATGGAAATGGATAGCCAATCTGTTTTTGAAGTTGTTAGGGGATAAGAAAATAATGCAAGAAATATTACAGGTACAGATTCAGAAATAGCAACTGAAATAGTAAAAGTATCAACATATAAACTGAGAATATGACCTGTGGAATTCATTGTGGTCTTGTTCTTCTGTCAATATTTCAAGGCTGAGAGTTCTCGAGGTTATAAAAACCAAACTAAAATTTGTAATTACAAGTATTGCAAACTAGACAAGAGACTTGAAATCCAATAATACACAAGGGAATAGAGATTGGTATCAATACAAATGAACATATTGTAGACTACAGAATCCATGAAGAGTAAACCAATCCTGAACAAAAATCCACTCCTGTTATATTGTCAATGTGACCATTGTTATCTTGACTCACTCCATCAATATATATTCAAGCTTCATCAAACTTTGTTTACCAGCTTTATATTTGCTAAGCTCATTCCACCGTTTATCATTGGTGTCTTTCTATTATCTTTGGCAATTCTCCATAATCTGTTTCTTATAAATCTATTTCGTCATTTGCCTACCTGTTTCATTTTTTTGTAATACATCAATCTGTTTCTTATAAATCTATTTCGTCATTTGCCTACCTGTTTCTTTTTTTTGTAATACATCAATCTGTTTCTTTCCAAGTGAATGTAACCATCCATTCTCTATTCTTGATGGATCATCAATCTTCCCTTCTCCCAACAGTAATAGATACAAAGATATTTCAGTCATCTAAAGATTGAAATATAATTCCAGAAATATCAAAAACAAGTTTTAACAATGGACACATTGAAACAAATCCAATTTATTTTGTTTTGAATATTCATATAACTATTATATTACTTGAGTAATGCTTAAAACCTGCTATCTTCATTTTTTATATACTTGATTTATATATATATGATAATATATCTATTTCTTTTTTCTTTTTGATTAATATTTTAAGTAATTTTAATTTACTTTTATAAATACATATCAATATTTGAAATACCTAAATCACTATAATCACTATAATTTGAGATATACTGCAAATATAATTGGTATTTGTAAATAATATATATGGTAAGAAATTAAAAATTATGTATAGAATATAATACTTTCATTTTTATATAATATGTTTGTCCTATTCATTTAGGTATACTAATCTAATCATATGGATACTACTTGTTTTAGTCATTTTGGTTGTATTAATACTTATTTCAAAGGTATTATTATTTATTTAGTTTGTATCCTTTGAATTTTCTCTTTAGTAATGTTTTGAAAATCATTCATTCCTTTTTAGGCAGGCCAAATTCTGTTTTAGGCAAGCTAACCGAATCTGGTGAGTACATTTTAAATCAGTTTCTGTGGTAATTAATATTTTTATTTATTATCTATTTTTAAATTATATCACTTTGGAATATAGAATGTATCTTATTATTGTATTTCCTTAATCCTATCGCCAAGACACCAAAAGCCCTGGTTTCTGCCTGTCGGCTGAAGAAAACATGGTTTGTTAACACACAAACTCTTGGCTCTTCTTGGGGTTGTGCTGTTATGAATGTTTTAATCTACGCCATATTTGCTACATGAATATAGCAGCCGCCTCAGCACTTTACTCGTACTTTGTGGCTCACTTACATTACCCGGCAAATCTACTCACATGTTCCTTGGCTAGGCGAACACATTGCCTATCGAGACATGAATCTCGCATTTTTTCTTTGGATCGTGCAATCAATCGCACTGGTTCTATTCATTCACTCTGTATGTTGTAGACTCCTGGGATAACCAGTGTCGGCACGTTTCCACTTTCGAATGCACATCTTCCTATCACTACGGTCACACCCAACCCGACTTGCTTCTCCGAAAGATCCACATCGAGAGTTAGTCTTGTGAATACTCCTCTACCGCATCTACAACCTCGTTCCATATCCACGAGACAGTTCTTTCCAAAGCTGTGGCCCCTAAATTGCCCGTTTCCGGCGGCTACCAAATTGTGGATTTTTATTCTACTTTTGTCAATTCTGGTACTTCCCCTTGACTCCCCATTGTTGAGTAACTGGGGCGTATTCTTCTCCCCAACTCGCATAGCCATCTTTAGTTGTTGAAGTGAGGCAAAAGCATACGTCCAAGCTAGTTGGTATTTACGGTACACATAATCACTACTTCGTTGGTTTCGCAGCAAGCGAGGCGCAGGCATCATCACATGTCTCCACCGTCGGATGGTCCTCAGCATCGAGACCCCAGTCGTCCACAGCTGTCATCAGCTTACAACGATTTAACCATTCCACTTCGGCGACAACCCAGTCCTGAAACTGGCAAGCATATACCAATTGCAACGTCTCCTGTGGAACATGTGCCGCAGAGGGGATCGGATGCACCCGGTGTTTCTCTTCGGCGAAGTGGAAGTGCCACAGGACTCTCTGCGATATCTCCAAGACAGACGCGTATATGTATCAAGTGTCAAGGCCACCTAACAGGTCAATTTGTTCGGGCTCTTGGAGGCACCTACCATTTAGACTGCTTCAAATGCCAGGTACCGATCTCCAATACTTACTCCAATACTCATTAATATTACAGCATCGCTAATATCCTAAACTAGGACTGCGGTGAAATAGTAGCCTCGAAGTTTTTCCCTTTAGAGGACGATAATGGTCAGGGTCACTACCCATTGTGCGAGAAGGACTATTTTCGTCGACTCGATTTATTATGCCATGATTGTGGTGAGGCCTTGCGTGGATCATATATTACTGCGCTGGACCGCAAGTATCATATCGAGCACTTTACGTGCTGTGTTTGTCCTGCGGTATTTGGACCACAGGATTCCTATTATGAGCACAACGGCAAGGTTTATTGCCATTATCATTATTCTACACAGTTCGCCGCGAAATGTAGTGGTTGCCAAACTGCCATTTTGAAGCAGTTTGTTGAAATCTTCAGAAATGGGCAAAACCAGCATTGGCACCCTGAATGCTATATGATACATAAGGTGAGGCCCCTTGGCGGTTGTAGAGAACGGATTTGCCCAACATGGAGAAAAATCGGAGTCTGAATCATCGTTATATGTGCATTTGCCCATAGTTGCTAAGTAGTGTTATAGTTTTGGAATGTACGGCTTGCACCATCTGCAGTAGCCGAACGTGAGACAGAGGAAGTTATTGAAGCTCCTTCAGATGAGAGAAGGTCTATGATACGAGAGGCCGAGGAGCAGATGGAACAAAAAGTTTATCGGATATGGAGTGTTTTATCGGCTTTTGAAGAATCCTCCGCAGCGTGTATCAGTGATATGCTTCTCCATGTTTCAAATGGCGCATACATCGATGGCGTCTTCGTTGCAGAGAAGTTCATATGGCATGTGGCAATATTATTCGAGTGCACTGACAGCTTGGATATACGGTTGACAAATGTTGCATCCAAAGGTATGCATGCTAGCAAACAGCGAATGATCTGCTGTGGGCTGGCGAGACTTTAACTGCGTATAGGTTTATCTTATTCTCGGGAGGCTAAATTGCTATGCAAGAAAATAGTGGCGTTTTTTAGCTTGCTCTCCAAGACTCAAGACACTGGTGTACGAAAGCTTGGTGTCACACAAGAGTTACTTTCACTGGTCACTGGCCTTGCACATTATCTCAAGCTTCTAATACGGATAAGCCTCCAAGGAGCTCTACGATTGGTAAAGTGCCCGAGTGCTTATAATCGAATTGCAATCGCTTACAGCGTTACCCAGGAGCGAGATCACAACAGTGTAGAAGCTGTCAACTCTTTTCTGAAGGAATTATCCAATCTCGAATCTACCAGGCACACAAAACATTCCCTCAAATCCACCCAAGAGTTATCTGAAAACTTGGCCGACTCACATTCTGACTTGTGCGCTAAATGCCGATCAACCATTGAAGATGAGTGCGAGAAATTCGAAGACAAGCGGTGGCATATCCACTGCCTGATTTGTACAAGCTGCAAGGGAGATTTGAGAAATTCGCTCGTTGATGTGATGTGGTCTTCTGAAGAACGTGGTCGCGTCGTGTGTCGCAACTGTGCTCCGCAATTTCCTGATGCCCGGGACGGGTTTCAACATATAACACGATTAAGGCAGTACATTTTCCTTTTGCGAGTTGCTCTCGCTCGATTACTAGTAATGCTACGGCAGGGTGGTACTCTGCCGCACACATCCGGTATGCTGCTACCTTGACGAGACTACCTACTGGGCACCTGCTTACTGCTACGTTTGTGAAGATGATACAAATCTACACAACTACGATTCGTCGGAGGGCCACAATGTGAACCGATTAGATCAACCACTACTTGGCCCAGAATCTCGGTCCAAGTCGTTTGGTGATGAACAGGTGGAAGCATATACAAATACTGTTAACGATATTCGACGATTAAGATCTATGCGGTTGGATAAGCAATTAGGAGGGAGTTCAGCACGAAAGGCGCGGCAGTCCAGAATCATTGAAGGACCCGAAGCGAATAGTGTCCGACCAGGCTCTTCGGAGGGGCTTTTCCGAGACAGACAACGAGAAACTAGTCAGTTTAGAATTGTGGAAGATTCTTTATGTGGTGATAATGTTGTTGAACGGTCTTTTGGCGATGATAAGGCACTCACATTGGATGATATTCCCCGGATTGTCGCCGCAGAACAAGCTAGGGAACAACGACCGAACGCCTTCAAACATCAACGCCAACATAACTACGCAGGATCGCTAGCGCCTACCCAGCCACGATTGGTTAACGGACGTCTTAGGGATAATTCGGATGGTAAAACGCAGGATGCACTAACCACAGAGATTGTGGCGCCGGCCCGAAAGCGATACTTTTCGGAGTTGACAGCTCTTGACTCCTTTATTGTACGTCATCTTGCGGTTTTGAACATGGAGCCGTTAGTGCACGGTCATTTCAACTTGGAAGATTTATTGAGTTTGATCGAAACGAATAAGAAAACATTTTGGGGAAAGTTTGGTAAAGCATTTCAGCCAAATGACAAAAAGAAAGGTGGCAAAAAGAAAGGTACTTAAGTGTCTTTGACATTGTACTACCACTCGAAAAACAAACTTACACACTCCTACTAGGTGTTTTCGGAATACCACTAGAAGCGATGATTGAAAGAGATGGTGCTGAATCGGGCCTAGGGGTTGGGCCAGGCAACTTGCGCATACCACAATTAGTGGACGATGCAATTACGGCGATGAGACAAATGGGTATATCTCTCTCTTTTTATCATTTTTCTTTCTCACAGATACACGCAAATATGTATCCTGTTTTCTGGATTTTTGAATATTAAGTCCTCGAAAGATATGTCTGTCGAAGGCGTCTTCCGAAAGAATGGCAATATTCGACGCCTCAACACTCTTGCCGAAGCACTAGACAAAGGCGACACCCAGGTTGATATGTGCTCTGAGGGACCAGTCCAAATCGCTGCTCTTTTGAAGAAGTTCCTTCGCGAGTTACCAGATCCACTACTTACCTTCAAACTCCATAGATTATTCGTGACATCACAAAGTAGGCTGCATTCGGTATCTCATGACAGTAACTAGCTAAAACTAGCCGCAGAAGTTCAAGACGATGAAACCAAACGCCGTATTCTTCATTTGACTTGTTGTCTACTCCCTAAATGTCACAGAGACTGTATGGAGATATTATTTACGTTCATGAATTGGACTGCTTCCTTCTCTCATATTGATGAGGAATCTGGCAGTAAAATGGACATTCACAATCTTTCCACGGTTATCACCCCTAACATTCTCTATTCGAAAAGCAAGGACTCTGGTATGGATGATAGTTTTTTGGCCATTGAGGCTGTGCATACCCTTATAGAATATAATGAGGCTATGTGTGAGGCGAGTTGATCCGCCATTCCACCCGCAAGGAGACTATCAGCTAATCCTCCCTCATTGCCGAATAGGTTCCTGAAGATTTGCTCTCAATCTTAAATGATCCAAATTTATTTGCAAATAGAGCGGATGTGACAACAAAAGATATCTTGAAAAGATATGGCGATATCTCCCGTAAACCTCCTCCAAAACAGCATATGATAGTAACAAACTCTCCTCCACAATCCAGACAAAGTGGACTACCACCTTCCACTCCGGTCTTCCACAGAGTGGATTCAGATGTCACGCAAAGCGTAGCATGGCAGCGAGAGTCTTCAGCACATCCTTCGGGGGGGGCTCCTACAACATTTGCACAGCAACCAACTCAATCTCTACAACTGCCACACCACATTCACGATCAGTTTAATTGTGGACAACTCCAAGGAGACTCCACTATAATTCCACGTACTGAAACTGTGTTCAACAGCGATTGTGACCGAAATAAATATGGTTCGCTGAACACTCACACTGAGGAGGACAAACAGCATCGCAATTGGGTTTCTCAACAATCAAGTCAGTCACAAAATTCATTGCAGCAGGTGGATTAAGTCATCACTTTGAAGGCACCGCTGAATTCTAGGATGACGCTTGCAAACAATTGTTTCGGTCAATGACGGCCCATTGCATCCCGGTGTACATCGTCATAATGGCACGTTTGTATGTTCCTTGAAAGACAAGGTTTGCTAAATTTCCCGTAACATTAGTTCTGGGCACTTTCGTTATGTTCGAATCTTAAATTCCTGATTTTGTGATTGTCTTCCGATTCTTTATACATTTATCCAAGGATTTTTTTCCTTCGATACTGTTCGTTTTCAAGTTGCTGATCTTATTGGATGAATCCGCTCAACAGTTTTTGATTCTTTTAAGTTCAAGATTTGACGATCCTCATCTCAGTTTGGAAATGAACAAATTCATAGCCTCACTTTTTGAACATAACTTTTCTATTTTGTTCATTTTGTCAGCCGGTCTTTTGGCTTAAATTGGTTTCTTGATCTTCTGCCTCGTTCAAGTTCGTTCTGAGGGCATAACACGATATCTTTTATTATTTGTATCTTAATAGTATTTTTATTCTATCTGAGTTGGAATCATGGAAGCATGGTCACAGAAATTGTTTACCATCTGTTTACTTCATTTCTTTGTGCAATTATTGTACAGAGAAGCCGGAATTGAAAGTAAATCCATCCGTTGGTTTTAGTATGGATGCATTAGGATTGTTCAAAATGGGTATTAATAGTATAGTTTCATTACGGATTCAATACTGTTTTCCTGAAGGTTTATTATCAATAATTGAAAAAAAATATAAAGTAAATAACTTCTAAATAGAGCCTGTATTATTCTGTATGGTTTTCTGTATTGAATAAACTGTATTTATTTTTAATAGAGAATTAGAGAATTGTATCCGCCTTTTCTTGTTCTGTATAACAGTTTACTGTAAGAAAGGGGAATTGTTATTGCTGCAGAACCGTAGTCACATATGCAATTCAGGATTTAAATAAAAATGATAAATTATTTTGATATTTATTGAAATATATATTGTGAAGAATATAACATTCAGAGCAGAATATACAGTAGTATAAAACTTCTATTGATGGTAATGCTGAACTACTCTATTGCTAGTACTTACAATTAATTAAACTTTCTAGTATAAAATTTCTTTCTTCAAAATAAACCTTTTGATTTGAGATATATAACCTGAAAGAATACTTAATTCAAATTAAATATTTTTATTATACTCTGTACCAAGCATAATTCTAAGTTTATACACATGTGTGCATATGCATGGTTACCACGAAGCATTCTCATTGGTCAACTGGTGGTAAATGCCTGCAAAGATCATTATCATTGGTTACCTTGATGTCCCAGGCTCCAGAAACTGTGAAATCCAAATATTCAAGCTCAATTAAGTCTTTGAGTTTCACTCCGATTACAAAGTAAATTATACATGAAATATGTATAAGTTGTTACTCTTTCACCTCCCAGTCTCTGATTTATAGTATCTTCAATATTGAAAGAGTGGCTTTAGAAAAATATCAAACTCCATGAAAAATCGATGTTTTTTCACAACCGCTCCATGAATATTGAAGATATTATAAATTTGAGACCAGGAGGTGAAAGAGAAACTCATTGTGCATCTTTTATATATATATTGCTTTAGTATTAGTGTCAAACTCATGGACTTGATTGAAAACTTGGAAACTAATACTTGATATCGATATATCATTGCAGATCTAAATACCCAATGGTCAATACAAAGTTGATAATCATAAGTATATAAACATTTATGTATATGTATTGTAACAATGAAGTATTTCTATTGGTCAATTTATGTCGTTTATGGTTTGAGGTTATTGTTCAAAATTTCAGTCCATATGGCATCATATAACTCATGACAGTAATTAGTCCAAGTTACTTCTTCCATTCTCTCCTAATTTCTTGCTTTCTAGATACCATAATATACATATATGAGTTTTTTCTCCATCTGATCTTGTGAATTCAGTATTATGGTATGTATTCTGAATTTCTGTAACTATAGTTACTGTTATACACTGGAGAAAATACACAGTCACTGATTCAGAAAGATATATAGTAGTAGAAACAGTTGTTGATACAGTGGTCAATACAAGACAGCCAATCCAGATATATAGTAGCAATTATATGGTGGCAAATTATTGAGGCTAATAAACAGCAGTGAATATACAGTGGTGAATATACAGTAGCTGATATACTGTGGAAGATTTACAGTAGTTAATATGTGGCAGTGGATATCAAGTAGTCAATATACAGTAGTAGATATGCAACAGTAGAAATACAGCAAATAATGACCATTATTTGGTAATACATTTACAGCAGTGGATATAAAGAGGTAGATAGCAGTTACACAGTAATGAATATGCATTATTGATAATAAATATATAATGGTAAATATACAGCTGCAGATATACTATATATGATAAACAGCGGTGAAAGTATATAGTAGCAGATACACAATATGAATATATAATAGCAAATATATAATTGTCGACTCAGATATACAGCAGCAGATATATACTAGTGAATATATATAAGTAGATAGTATGCAACAGTAGATATACAGTGGTAGAAACACAGTAGTCATTATACATCAGTGGATACTCAATTAATCGTGGCAGAAACATGGCAGGGGACACAGTGGCTAATATCAGATTGCTGATCAAAATACACAGTAGCAGAAATACAGCCGAGAATACAGTGGTTGATACCTGATAGCTGATTTCAATACACCGCTGTAAATATATAACAGGGCTTATATATTGGACTATCTACTGGCAGATACACAGTAACAGATATATGGTAGTAAATATACAGAGGTAGATTTCCAGCAGCTTATATAGAGCAGCTCATATAAAGTGGTGGATATAGAGTGACTGATAATTGAGGGTAAAGTCAAGAGGGCTGATTCAAATATAGAGTAGCGGATAATTAGTGGTAAATATAGAAAAGTAGATATACTGCAACTTATACATAGCAGTGAACCTACTGAGCTGGATATATAGTGGCTGATTGAAATATACTGCAGTATATTTGTGGCAGAAACAGAGTACTGAATATATAGCAGTAGATATACAGCTGAAGATATACAGCTGCAAATCTAGATGTAAAGCAGCAGATACACAGTGGCCAATCTAGAATTATAGTGGGAGATATATAGAAGCTGATATACAGTTTCAGATATACAGTGGCAGTTACATGTATTATGCAGTAATAGACTGTTAATCACAGTATAATATATGTAAACTTTCAAATGGTATCTACAGCTGAGGATTCTGGATCAATGGTGGCATATACACAGCAGCTGATATATGGTTGTAGTTGAAGTGACTGACACATAGTGGTAGACATACAGTGGTAGACATATGGTACAGGGCTTGGAAAGCTACTAGGATAATAATTCATGAGCATAAGTCTAATGAAGTCTTCTTAAGGTGGCAATACTGTCTCCAGTGCTTGTAATTGTTGAGTAATGAAATTTCCAGTTGTATTTATCAATTAATTTGTATTGCAGCTCAAAGAGCCAAAGTATAATGTTTTTCTATAAACTACAAATTATCAATAAATATATTATGGCTAGTATTGGTTTTAATTAAATTGTTTACCAAATATAATGATTAATATTGAAAGAGAAATTTTCAGAATAACATTTGATATTAAAATAGATAACTAACTAATATAATACTCATAATTTAACTCTTTTTGAGATATAAATTATTTTAAAAAGTTTACATTAGGTTATTAATGATAAAATATCTATTATTATATAACGTCCAAATGCAGCCAAAGTACAATCATAGGAACAGTAATACAGTTTATAGTAATGCTTATATATCTGGTATATTACAAATAACAAATTCCAATAAAAAATTAATAATATTAAATAAGTTACAATAATATTTATATCAAATTGATCTGTATTTTGCAATTGGTATTTTGCTTTATAGAATATTCATTACATATTTTTAACAGAATATAGATTTTATTCATATTGAAAATAAAAATATCAAAATAATTATTTTGTATTGAATTAAAATCAAATGAAACTACAATTTAAAAAATATGATTATAGTTTAAATAGAAAATCAATTAGCTGGCAATGATTTAAATTAATATAAGTAATACAGAAAATATTTGGCAACTATTTAAAATATATATTATACTGTAAACAAATAATCAACTGATATACTTTTGAAATAATTATAGTTAATATAATATTCAACAATTCAAAAGACATAATGGTTTCCAGCAAGGTATACAAAGAATAGCTATACAAATATACAATTTTATATCCCTTGTATGGTTTGTTTTATTGTATATTATTTAGATACTATTTTATTTTTATTTGATATCAAAGATATTAAAAATGATAAAAACTCCATCAATACATTCAGTAACTTCAACAATATTTGAAATTCATCATTATAGCCAATAATATTTTACAAGTAACGGTCAATACCAAGAAGGCAATAAATTATACAGTATATTATATAGTTAAAACAGTTAATTGAACAATTTGACAAAATTCATTGAAATTACCTGGAAGATAATAAATATTAATATCTGTATTCATTATAACTAGTACCAAATACTGTAAATATCTGATTTGATATCATAATAAACCAGTCAAAATCTCTCTTTTACCAATTTAACAATATTCAAGCATAATAGAAATTGATATTATTATACCACCAATATAAAAACTGTCTTCAACAATCTGAACACCTCTGATTAAAAGATTATAATATCTATAATAGAATTTACTATATGACTAATAATCAATAGCAAGTTGTTGGATGTCTAATTATTATTCTTTTTATATTTGGCCATGTAATAATATATATATCAAAATGATCAATACTTATATTCTATCAAAAATTTGGTATATACAAAAGTATATTTGATTGTGGTTCAATCTCAAGTTTAACAGTAAATATTGAATTTGAATAAAACTTCATATTGAATATAAAAGCGTTGTATAATAATATATAAGTTTATGTCCAGTCAACTTCAATTTTGCTTTATTTTATAGCCTACTTTTTTTTCTATATAATTAATAAATAATTGAATTGATTGGGAAAAAACTTATTTATATTTGTCAAGGTTTCAAGGATTGGAGTTTGAGGGATTATAAAACCCAACTAAGATTCAAAATCACAAGTATGCAAAGACAAGAGACCCAAAATATGGGATTACAAGGGCAAACAGAGGTTGGTACCAAAGCTATAAATTGTTTTGTAGACTTGAAAATGAAAGAAGTACAATCCAATCATCCCCTAAACCATGAGCTTTATATACTATATTTGCCACTGTCGTCATTTTAACTTGTTTTAAATATATCCAAACTCTATCTAACTTTGTATACCATCTATACTTATTCTAAGTTTACACTATTCTTATCTACAAATAACTGTCTGAATACACTTTTCTCTTCTAAAACTTATTTTCCTTCTAATAAATATGTATTAATTGCTCAAAACTTGTTTGTTATTGTTGTGATGCATAAACTGGTTATGTTTCAAAGGAATATAACTATTCTTCATCAATCCTTATTTGGCTAGTGATCATCACATTATACAACTGAAACATCAGCGCCCCCTATGACATACTAAAATTCTATTATGTTTTGGCATCTGTATTTCCAGGTTCTTCTGTGTAGAATATATTGATTGCTTGAAGTCTATCCAAATTTTTTATGGGTTTCCAGCTGTGTTCATTATAGCCTTTCTACTATACCAAGTACAATAATTTTTGCCTCAATAGTTGAAAGTTGATAATTTGCTCAACATCATATTCTTCTTGGCGATCAACCATATATTGTTGTAGTGGTAATTGTATCTGATTCAGCAATAGATTTCCAGATGTTTTTTTTTGGCCAGGAGTTTCATTTTACTAGGTGAATGTAAATATCTTGTGGGAATTGTTGGTAGGGCTATAGGCTGAGTACTTGAAGAATTTTATAGAGTTGTATATGTTTTTGGTCCAGTTTCTTGCTGGGTCTTTGAGATATTATAATTCTAGTATGTATCTATATGAAATTCACTTTTTTCAATATCTGTTCTTCCCAGAGATTCTTGTCTGCTTGCTCCACTTCCATGGCTTATACTCTGGTCATTTTGGGTCACATTCAATTGAACATTTCATTTATTAGTCTGGCCAACTGTATGGTATTGAGTTTCCAAATGTTAATGTTATTGTAAACTGGGTGTTGACCAAATGTTTTTCTATGGTGGGATCTGTGATTTCCAAAGAATGGTAAATGCTTTATTGATTGTGAGGTATTGTTGTTTTAGGTGAACTGTACTATTGGAAGCTATTGTTTCCAGTTATGTTGTTAATCATTAACATAAATTCTGAGATACTGTTTCATGATTGTATTGACTTTTTTGGTTTGGCCATTATTCTGTAGATGGAATACAGTGGAAAGTATTTGTTCTATTTGCAAACATTTACATATGTGTTTCCACAATTCTGAAGCAAATTGAAGTCTGCAATTTGTTACTATACTATCTTGTAATCCAGGCAATTTGAATACTTTTTCGCTGCATATTCTTCCAGTCTTCTTTTCTTCAATATGGTTACAGCATAGAAGCAAAAATTTCATCTTCAATAGACTGTCTACCACTATCCATATAGCTTTGTAGTACTGGCTTTCAGAAAGTGCTACAACAATGTCAATACTGAAATCTTTGCATGGTTGATGTAGTACCCACAGTGGTCAGAGCTATCCATGTGTTTATGGATAGCTTGGCTTACTGGATTGATACATATGGCAGTTTCGTACATACCTGTCCATGCCCTTTTCATCCCATCTCACTAGTGGTTTCTGGCAAATAGTTCAAAATTTTTGTTCTTACTTGGTACATTGGAAAAGGTATCTGTTCTACCATTATTGGGATTTGTCACTATTACTACTATATTATGGGATGTTTTGGTTGTTAATACTCCACTATATGTGAGTAATTACTGCTTATTATAGCTTCTGGGGTGCTACTGTATATTGGTACAAGCTTTTTATGATTGACAAAATGATATAGAGATATATATGAATTATTTTGTACTGTGAGAATTAATTGCATATTCAAGTTCTTTTAATTCATTCAGTACTCTTGAAATTGTCGATCTATGGTATATACAATTGTAATGGTATTACAGAATCTACATCTTTCTATATTTACATATATCTAGAATACAACAACTTTTACAATTACTTCCAAGACAATCTCATATTGGCCAATAGTATGACACTGTGATATTGTATCTGGCGGTGACTAATACTGGCCCAGACTGACCTGGTATTGTAGATGGTGGCAACTCTGACAGTGGCTGACAACTCTGACATAGACCCACTCTGACATGTATCAGGAAAATCTAATTCATATTCTGAATGGTAATGAAATCTCCAGGTGTGGTTTGCATTGTTCAGAGGAGTCTGAAGTAAGTGCAAGGTTTCTGAGGCTTCTGGAACGAGGGAGGGTTCTTTTGGAGCCGGCCGAAGCACCAGTATAAGGTTTTGGGACTTTGTGGATTGCCAGTCCACGGTTTTGAAACCTCCTGAAGTGACTGTACATGGTTCTGGAGAATCTGAGAGTGCTGGTATAATGTTCCGGTACCTCTGGAAGCGCGAGGACAATATTCTGAATCCTTTGGGAGTGCCTGTATATTATGTCGGAGCCTATAGAAGCACACAAGCAAGATTTTGGGGCCTTCATGAAAACTGGAATCCAGTTGTGTAGCCTTCAGGACTGGCTGGTATATGGTCTAGGGGACTTCCAGAGTATTGAATAATGTGGAATTATTAAGATAAATATTCTATATATTCTCCCTATTGTTGGAAGATTCATCTCTTTGATTACTGTAGGTTCGAATGACTGTGCATTTTCTATCTATTTGTATTGAAAATTTGTGGTTTAATATAATAAACCAAAATAGATATTAAAATAGAGCGCAATATAGAAAGCACCGCAAGAAAAACAAAATGATGATTGAAGCAAAAGAAAATATGAGGAACATAAAGCGCAGCAGCTAATACCTGTTCAACTCGATTAATCAAACATATTATCAATATTATTAACACCATCACCTATGTTATCCACTCCACAGAAAGCTGCTATTTGATTGGTATCATTTGTATATGGATCAGTGATATATTCTCTGCACTTATGGATGATTGCGTTTTGCCTGATTTCATGGATGGAATGCTAATGAATATTCAATCTCAAAATAATATCTGCAGTTCAAATTAGGTTTGTTGTTCTGGAACCGATGAATATCAATAAGTGTAATGAGAGTCACACCAAATGATAGGGAGAAGCTTGAAATAACAAATCAGGTGTACCCAAAAGAGATTGGTGCACATGAAATGGATAGGAACAAGATAATAATCACTGTGATAATCATTCCGGATGAAGATTGTGGTGACTTGGGCACCCTGCTCATTGTCTGATAGGGTATAGTGGATGGCTGCAGTGGCAATTGGTAATGTCTGTGGAGATATTGAATTATAGTATTTTGCTGTTTATGGAACACATCCTAAATCATTCACCATAAAGAAGAAGATATGGTATTTGAAATCTATCCTTTCAATCTTGATAAATCAGGATTTTCTATATCCAATCATATTAATTATGTATGAGTCTTCATCTAGCGCATGCACTATTTGGTATATTTGGTCTTCTTGCAAGTGAATATCAAGGCTGTAGCTTTCCACAATTGTATACTGAGCAACCTCAGCCAGTCACCCATGCAAGCTACGGATTTTGCTATACAGCTATATAAGTTCATACAAAATGCCATTCCTATGTGGCAGGCAAAACAAATGGCCTTTTGAGTATGAAAATCTACCCCGTTCAGGGTCTTCCTATCAGCTGACATACCAATAGACTGTTCTCTGGTACACCTCTGACCCACCTCTTATAATCTTCAGTTGCAATTGAGGGCTTACAGCTTTCTGCAGTAAGTGTTTATGTTGGTTCCTTCATCAATAGCCATGGGTTTTAGATAAAAACAGAATTGCAATGAAGTCTTCACCTGCTGCAACATTTTCCGGTTGTTTTCTGGAATGCTTTTGCCTTTCATTTTTGTGGTGGCAACAACTGGCACTGATTCACTTATATTACCAGGCTGTGGAGACATCCACAGATTTGTATTCGACTTGATATACTTTGTCACAGGTTTTAGTATAGAAAATATTGAGCAAAGTTCTGGTTAGGGTAAAACTCTAGTATCTGCTGGGATCTTTTTCTTCTGTACTGGAACAATGGTTTTGCATGTTATGTTTTTGCTCAAGTGGACCAGTGGCTCAAGCTTACAAATAATACAATGATTTCTACTATCAAAAGAAACTGAGTATATGAGGTTGGTATTGAGATATTATTATCGTACTCATCATCTCTGAAATAATCTTCTTGCATACAATTCAGAAGCCATATCAACAATCATCTTCCTAATGAATATTTGGATAAACAAGAGTGAAAAAAAAACAATCTTCTTCAATCAGTTCTGAGTACTTCTCTATCTGATTTGCCTTGGCCCCCAACTGTTCAAGGTATACCTCCTGAATTTTGTGTGAATCATGGCTCCAGATGTCTTGTTTGGAGCATTCCATTTATCTGACAAATGATGGGAAGTGATATAGAAAGTGCAAAGTAGAAATTTGAAAAAACAATAAATAGCAAAATGGTATAAATAAATATGTTGTAAACCTGAAACGTGATTGTTGATTGAGAGAGATTTGAACTTGTTAACTATTTATACCATTGTAGCTGCTCTCTGGTATGCTGGATGGATGGAATTCATGAATAATATAAAATAACCATTAGAGACCGTAACACCCAAATAATCTTCATTTAAACTGTGGACAAGGCTACAGTAAAATATGACTTCTGACTATACCAACTTCTAGATACTCTGGCAGGAGACCGGAATGCAAGCATCCGGTATATACCCAGAGCATACATGAATGCCCATTCATACTTGACAGACATTTTAGAATATTAGAGTGAAGTATAACTTACAACTGTATACCAACTGCCAAACATGTTGGCAGAAGAGTGGTTTACAAGCAATCTGCTAGGACCATGAGCATATATGAATGCCCCATACCAAACTGACTATTGAAAAGGCAAGGGTAAAGCATAATTTACAACTGTATACCAACTTTCAGGTGTGCCGGTAGAAGAGTGGTGTATATACCACCTATTCACACTATTAGCCTATTCAAATGACCTATGGCTGGATATATTTAAGTGTTTGGAAACCTCCAACAGACTATTGAAGTATGTACACTTTTGTATTTTGCCCAGCAGTTCAGGAGAAGACCTTATACTACAACTTGTATAAGCATGCTGTTCTAAGATCTCCAACAGATATATTAGTCATAAAACTGTCAATAAAGGAAAGTAAGATATGTGCAATAATTGTGCATTGGAGAATACAGCAGAAAACCTGTTAGCGATATCAGGTACTGTTTACCAGTAAAATGACTAGATGTATAGCTGCAAGTCATAGTGGATGAGTGTGAACATCAAATATTTTATATTTTGAAGTAGAAATAATTATTGTATGAATATCATTCTTTGTATAGTTCAATGCAGCATGGAGAGATTCTTCAGAATGATTCACAGATTTCTTGAATGTAGTATACTATTGTGGCCTGTATGGTTGATGTTAATAGTCAAACAGGGGCAAATACAATCTTATGGGAATGACTTTCAGTTCTAAAACTCCTCCCACAAAACCAAACTAGCCATGGCACATCATGGTATATAGCATTTCACTCAGAATCTTGAATGATAACAGAGTATATAATAAGCAGTTGATAATATTTCAGATAGGACAAGAGAGAGTTGTTGACCTAGCAGAAAATCCAGAGAGAAGAAAACAAAGGTGTTTGGCCCTGCAATACCAAGATGTCAACAATAAGTCAGGTTATATATGCTTACTCAAATTACTAAAACTATCATTCCAAAAGATTTCATTATCTATCGACAAATCTTGATAGATTATAGAGTATCCGAGACATCAATTGTCTGGTCTATATAAATGCTATTTGTGCAAGTCAATGAGCCTATATTCAAAAAATTTGATATATGATGTTGTTTATGCACTTGAATTATTTAAGATAAAAAACTATAAGAAATTAGCATGTGAGCAAGTCTTGACCTTAAGTGGACAAGCAACAGGTATTGCTGTCAATCAATAACTGGTGCACTTGGAAATCATCAGACTCTTTCTCATTCATCTGACTCCTATATTATTTTCATTTGAGTCCCATATATTCAGTTCAACCATTTCTTGCTAGAGAATTACATTGATTTCTTAACAGACCAAACGTATCGAATTCCGTCTATATTCAATATCAGTAGTGTTAGCAACGGTTCCAACCCTGAGACTCCGGTCCAGGTCCAGGTCGGAACCAAACCGTTTCCAAATTGGCAGTCCGGGTTGCCAGTAGAACCGAACCAGAAAGCATGGTCCGGGTCCATAATTCAATATGGAACAGCTCAAATTTCCGGGTTATATAATGGATTTCAAAACAGGTTCATAATAGACTGCATGCGACTTTTGCAATCTGGTATTCAATAATATCAGTAATTCATAATGACCATATAGTCTGTCAGAGGTTTCATTTTAATAAAACTAAGTATTTTAAAAATAATATATTGAATTGATTCCTATTTTAGTAGATTTGACTGGATTCTGCAAGAAAGGGAACCTAAAGACGATTTAAACTGATAATAGTTTTCAATCCTGTAGTGTATGATGAGTATCAATCAGCATAGATATTGTAGTTTCAACCATGGTTGTTATAAGGGTATTGCCTACCTCGTTCTGAATTTTGTCACAACAAACAAACACTTGATCTGTCACTTGACCTGACTAGTGGATATACAATATCTCAATTCACCCAGCATTTATGAACCACTGTATGGAATTTTGCAAATTATGGAAGTAGAAAAAAACGATTACCATGTACCCCCAAAGTGCCAGTGGATGTCATATTGAATATATAGACAGACATGTGATCGATTTTCAATAGAACTAGGACTTGCTATCCCATATCAGCTGAAATACATGTAATATAAATATGTCATAGTAATTACAGTACAATTGAAGTAATTTGGTTGCAGTCTGCAGGTGTTTTTCCAGCCTATTTGCAATCAAATAGATGCCAACAAACAATGTTCATGGGTACGAATGATAATAAACATAGAAATCACAAATTCAGAGAAAAGATCATGTACTACTAATCGGACGTTTGGTACAATGATGATATTTGAATTTACAACAATTGAAGCTTCAAGTTGAATTCCACAAAAGAGCAAAGAACCTTTATTTAGCATTAAGGACTGCCTTGTATTGAGATATAGGCAATCAAGAACAATCTATTGTGCGGTATGAATGCCCTAAAATGAGCGTCAACGGAGCGTCAACACTTTTCAGTTCAGCAGATTATTATTGGATTGAGTGGCATTTGTTGAAATAATCAAATTGGATGTTTTGACTGAGTTTATCGACAGATGATTATTGTGCAGCGCTTCTGTCATACGAAAGAGAGGAACACCAATTCTGTTGGCAAAATTGTTATACATTACAATTCATGTGGAACAGATTATACTGACAGTCATTCGATTGGATGCAGTATAGCTGTTGTGCAATATGATTGCTCTGAAATGAGCGTTAACAGAGCGTCACCAGTGGCTTGACATGCAGCTCAAAAACCGAATGCATAATTTTGCAGAATTCATCCCGTTTCAGCAGTTTTGACGACCGTTCGTCAGGATTTATTCAATCCACACCAAACCAATGTGCAGTATGAATACCCTAAAATGAGCATCAACAGAGCGTCAACACTGTTCAGTTCAGATGATTATCATTGGATAGAGTCGAATTTGTTGATATGATCAAATTGGATATTTCGACTGACTTTATCGACGGATGATTATTGTGCGGTGAATCTGACATACAAATGAGAGGAACCCCAATTCTGTTGGCAACATTGTTATATATTATAATTTCTGTGGAATCGATTATAATCACAGTCTTCCAGTTTGATACAGCCTGGTCATTGTGCAGTATGATTGCTTTGACATGAATGTCAACAGAGCGTCAACAGTGGCTTAAAATACAGCTCAATAACCCAATGCATCATTTTGCAGTAGACATGACTGCCATTCGTCAAAATTCATTAATTCTACGACTAAACATTGTTCAGTATTAATGCTCTAAAATGAGCGTCAATAGAGCGACAACTCTTTTCAGTTCAGCAGATTATTATTGGATAGAGTCACATTTGTTGAAATAATCGAATTGAATGTTTTGACTGACTTTATCGACAGATAATTATTGTGCAGCACATCTGACCTGAGAACGAGAGGAACCTCAATTCTGTTTGCAACATCGTTTCATGTTTCAATTCATGTGGAATAGCTAATAATCACAGTCTTCCAGTTTGATATAGCATCGTTATTGTGCAGTATGATTGCTCTGAAATGAGCGTCAACAGAGTGTCAACTGCAGCTTAAAATGCGGCTCAACAACCAAATGCATCATTTTGCAGCAGAATTGACTGCCATTCGTCAAAATTCACTCATTCTAGGACTAACTATTGTTCAGTATTAATGCTCCAAAATGAGCGTCACCAGAGCGTCAATGCTTTTCAGTTCAGCAGATTATTATTGGGTAGAGTTGCATTTGTTGAAATAATCAAATCAGATATTTCGACTGACTTTATCAACAGATAATAATTGTGCAGCGTATCTGACGTGAGAAATAGAGGAACTCCCATTCTGTTTGCAACATTGTTATATATTACCATTAATGTAGAATAGATTATAATGACAGTCTTCCAGTTTGATACAGCATAGATATTGTGCAGTATGATTGCTCTGAAATGAGCGTCAACAGAGTGTCAACAGTGGCTTAAAATGCGGCTCAACAACCCAATGCATCATTTTGCAGCAGAATTGCCAGCCATTTGTCAAAATTCATTCATTCTAGGACTAACTATTGTTCAGTATTAATGCTCTAAAATGAGCGTCCACCGAGCATCAATGCTTTTCTGTTCAGCAGATTAATATTGGATGGAGTCGCATTTGTTGAAATAATCAAATTCGATGTTTTGACTGACTTTATCGACAGATGATAATTGTGCAGCACATCTGACGTAAGAAAGAGAGGAACCCCAATTCTGTTCGCAACATTGTTATACATTACCATTAATGTGGAATGGCTAATAATGACAGTCTTCCAGTTTGATACAGCCTAGTTATTGTGCAGTATGATTGCTGTGAAATGCGTGTCAACAGAGCGTCATCAGCGGCTTAAAATGCAGTTCAAAAACCAAATGCATCATTTTGCAGCAGAATTGACAGCCATTCGTCAACATTTATTCAATCCAGAATGAACTATTGTTCAGTATTAATGCTCCAGAATCAGCGTCAACAGAGTGTCAACGCTTTTCAGTTCCGCAGGTTATTATTAGATAGTGTCGCATTTCTCAAAATAACCATATTGAATGTTTTGACTGATTTTATCAACAGATCATCATTGTGCAGTGCATTTGACGTACAAAAGAGCGGAACCCCAATACTGTTAAATTTACTACAATATTATCAGATATATACAAAAGTTCCCAATCCTATGTGAAAATACATGTTCAAGTCGAATATTTGACTGTCATGGTATCAGCTTTGATTATCAACAATCAACTGAATTAAAAAGTGATGAGCTATAAATAGCAAACCCGAAAGGTGGAACCGGAGATTGAATCCGTCAGCTGTATCCAAACCCGGCAAAACCCGCAGGTTGGCTGGTTTGGTTCCGGGTTTGGAACTAGAAATTATGTACCGTTCGGGTTTAGTACGGTTCCAGAACCGGACTGGGACTTCGGTTCCAGGTCCAACCCTGACTGCAGCCGGGTAACCCGGAACCGTGGCTAACACTAAATATAAGTAGGTTATAAATGTTTGCTACAACAAATGCATATTATAGCAAGAGTCAAGGTGACTGATATATATTAGGATAAAAATTAAACATTATAATGAAGTTATGAAGCAACAGTTTTCTCATTGGGGAATCAAATTTATTGGCTCATAATTATTTGTATTCAGGCATACTGAGAGGTGTCACAAATCACTCTGGTGCTTATAAATATATGTGCATGGTGTGGATTTGCCAGTACCATGATCACAGACGATATGTGGTTAGGTAAAAAGATACCTTGAGACAATGAATGCTGCAGTATACAATATAACACAGTCAAAAATCAATTATGAATGCAAGAACATGGTCAAAAATACTAGGGCTGAACCTGGACTATACACACTGTATATTTAGACTACTGTAATTTTGGTTCGAAAATATTACAACACTAATTCAGGGAGATACTCCAGTTAGAAATATATGCTCTGACTGAGAGGTTCATTGTAAAGAGAGATTGGAAAGCTGGAATGAAGATGCTCTGCAGATTCACTGATCAGTAAATCGATGGCAACACCTTAATTATACTGGTCAACTTAAGGTCAGGTGTACCACATATTTCTTTCAAGATCTGGTATACAAGACACCCTGTGTGTTTGAGCTGGTGGGCAAATTTGTATCAAGACTTCCTGATCAGTAAGATTGAATTATCTGACACTATCGACAATGCAGAGTCCAATATTTCTCATCGAAGTTGAATTTTCAAATTCAATCAACAATGTAGAGTCGAATATTCAGAATCAAAGTTGAATCTTTCCAACAATGTAGAGTCAAATATTAAGAATCAAGGTTGAATTTTCAATAATGTTCCTTCTTAAAGTCCAATGCCTTTTGGTGACTATTCAGCAGAATGTATATGACTATTCTCACCAAGACTCATTCTACCAGGCATTTATTTCATCTACTTGTATTCAATTGTATAAGTGATTGAATTCTATCTCAAGTAGACTATTACAAAAATCACATAAACACTAAATATTTTGAATAACAATAACATCTTTAAATAGAACAACAATCAACTTCACAAACTTCTACTATCAGCGTATCTATGAATCGACTCTGAATTCTAGAAAATTTTGCCACAAGCTTGTGCATAAAAGAACCTTGAACTCCAGAAACATCCACCACAATTTTGTATATATTAATGACTATTATTGCAACAGAAAAAAAAAGGGCCATTCTATTGCAAATGCATAAGTTAGTGGAACAATAAACAATATCAATGGGATATACCAATATGGGAATTCCACGGTTTTTTCTAACCTACATATTATTACCATATTAGTGTCTCTGCATGAGCCAATTGGCGTCCATATCCTGCTCTTTGACCATCCATTATATCATATCAATTGTCAGATGTGAACAACTTATCAACCCATGCAAGATCCGTATTTCTGCAACTTCAAATCACTAGTTGAGCTCACTGACCTGATCATCATGACAGTCTGCCTGAGTTTTTTGTTGCCATGTGTTTGGAATATGGTTTTGCCATAATTATACTACTCAAGCAAATGCCTGTTGTTGTGTATATAATATCAAAAACATTTGGGCGATAACTGCATGATTTGCCATGGTTAAATTAAGGCCTGTGCTTCCAACCTTTGGAGTTGTGATGAATCAAGAGGGAATCTTGGAATTGTAGTTGTATGTGGGTTCACTCTTGTGAGTCAATTTCAGTATATATTCCAAATATGTCAATATAGTCACCAAGCTACTGCTGGATCTTCAATTTGAGATGTTGGTCTTGGCCAAGAAGAGAAAGAAATAGGACTACTTTCTGAGGAGGAACATCAGAAGAAACAATATCTTCAGCTGCTAGGAGATTTCTTTCTAACTTTGCAGGTACATATTCTGCTGGTTCATATACAAGCATCGGAATGAAGTCCTCCTATAGCCACCAGAATAATCGAGATTAACTCAAGTCATTGGTTTCCAATGCACTATGTATCCACTTACCTCTAACATTCTTGTCCTCCAGGTTCCCCAAAACCAAAAAGAAACAGGCCAATCTCAACCAGTATTCCAGTACACACCTAGCTCACCTTGAGACAAATATTGGTTCACAAGTTGCTGTAGAGTTTGTTGTTCTGCTGCAGTCTATATCAGGTTGACAATATGTTCTTTCACCTTGAGTATCTCTACCAATTGTTCTTGATCAGCTTGTTTTGACCCGGACCACCTCTTGATAGTCCATGGTTTAGC
The DNA here is from genome assembly GCA_015178995.1 of Trichophaea hybrida. Lineage (NCBI taxonomy): Eukaryota > Fungi > Ascomycota > Pezizomycetes > Pezizales > Pyronemataceae > Trichophaea > Trichophaea hybrida. The sequence goes on from WHVE01000016.1 coordinate 29,558, forward strand.
TATCCTGATCATCTGCTGAGATGCGGCCTTTTGAATTTTGTTTTCAGACCTGATACCTTATATCAAACTCTGAATGGCAATATAGAGTGCATCCATAATATGCAGTACTATCAATGATTTGTTTTCAGAATGGATTGATATACCAGCAAACAGCCATATTGTTTGATTGTCCCAGTTATTGGGTATTTTGTATACTGCTATCATTCTCACCTGCCATATAAATCAAATCTTGGTCTCTATAGCAACACTCCATTTGTAGAAATCATGTTTTTTGTACCAAAGTCATTCATTGACAATTGCAATGCTCCAAATATACTTGGTGTATTGCCTCTGACCATTCTGTTTGGCTCCTACCATGAAAGTATTGTATGATATGAGTTGGAGGTTCTACCGGCATTCCAGCTTGTTTGCAGAGGTGTTCAAATCTTTATGTTTTATGTTGTAATCATTTCGGTCCAACAAATTGATTATAGTGCACTCCATGTTATAGGATGTGCCTTTTCTGACAGCTTTGAATTTCTTGCAAATTCCAAGAAGGGTATTTATCATAATCAGTACTTGGGCCAATTACAGGTATGGATGGCCATAGGTGGTATTATCTTGATTTACAACAGCCAGTATAGTACTCAATTCATTTTTGTTAATAGATATCGACTCTGTTTCTCTGGTGGGACTGTTGGATAACAATTCTGCAATTGATTAATCCATTCATTCAGAGTTTCACCCCAAAGAATCAACTATGGCAGACAAAAAACCACCTCAGTCTGCAAATCACAAAATATGGCTGAAGCATAAAATGTATGGCTCTTTCCGAAGCCAATTCAATCAGCAAGGATTATGCCAGGCACATTAGTATCCAACATTGATTTTCTGCCAATGACATCAGGAAAAACTAACAGTATAATGCCAAGCTGTCTGAGGTTTGCAAGCTCTTCAAGCAAATGATTGAATTTAGATTTTGGAGATTCTGGGCGACACATGTAACTGAGCAGCATACTTGTCAATGGTTGAAAATGAGTTGATGACATGTTCATGAGTGCGGGACATTTGTGACTGGCTTTGGCATGAGTTTGGACAGTATTTATAAATGCTTTGTAAACCTCAGAATCCTCACAATCATCAGCCAGCATAGCGGAAATTACTTATTTTACCCCTGATTCCACTCAGTCAAGGTCACAAATGCAATTTCCAAACCAAAGCAAATTTGTATATGAGTTCTCATTAAACTAAGTGAATTCTCATTCAATCATGATCTAGCTTTCAATTCTAATAACCACTTTCATATTTCTATATTCACTACCACAGCCACAAAAAAAACTGTTCGATAGAACAAGTAATTTGAGTACTAGATCTGCTTGGAGAGATGAATCAATTGAGTATATCTACAATGCAATCAGAGGTAATTAGCAAATATTTGAAGTCTATTGAAACAGAAGGAAGCAGGAGGAGAAGTAGAGTGACCAGTAGAGTGTCAATAATTGATATATCCAGCCTACTTTCACTGTGTTGATATACTTAGTGAGACAAATTGATTGAGCATTCCCACAAGTCAAGCAGAGTCGATCAGCAAACGCTCGAAGCTGGTCAGTAGTGGAAGAGAAGCTGGCAACCGGAGATCAGGAGGAGACGTGGAGCAGCCACATCACAAAATATCCGAGTTGCATTGGGTGCCTGCCTAGGCACCTAATGCACCCAACGCTCAAAATGCCACTGCACTCATATGTAGATGAGTGTCATCGGCATAGTACTTACAACTGCAGTCCTGGTTGCAGCGGCAACTTGTTATATTGCCATCCCAATTCAGCGACACGTCATCACAATACTCATTCAATTCATGCAGGTTGATCATAATTGCCAAGGGATATCAAACAGGTAATTACATAGTGCATTATGCCACCTGTGTGCTATATAACTTACTATCCAATCAGCTTGAATAAGTGTACAACATTGTACATGGCTCCATACACACTCCACCATTATTGCCATTTCTCCTCTCTATGTCATGTACTGTACAACATGGTAAATTGACATAGCAACTCTGTATGTCACTCAATATATATTGCACTTCACATTAGTCACGTATAACGAATACTGAATTTCTATAAGCGTGAACATACGTATTGTCGCCTCCAATTGCAGTGTTGTTCATCAAAATTGACATGGTCATTACAGCAGATTTGAAAGATATATGGTTCAATTGCACTGTCTATGCCACATAATAACACTATGAGTTGCCATAACAATTTTCTACATTCTATTACTATTCCTGCTCATAGCTATTCACACCATCTGACTCCTCACCCCCATCATCTGCCTGCTGCGCCGTTTCCGCCTCCTCCACCACCTCCGCCTCCTCCATCACCACCTCAATGAACAACATATGACTTCTCACAATTCTCAAGCATCCAAATGAATTGGTCATTCTTTAGGAGATGCTTGACAGTCGAGAGCTTGTCAGCTTTAATGGCGGCCGGCCAGCGCTGGATATCCGCCTGGGATATACCCACTTTGTGGGACTGCAATTGCACTCCAGTGATCATCTGACCTTACAATGATATGAATTGATTACTTATTCTTGTGTGCAACCGTGTCCACTCATACTCTGGAGTACGGAGCCATACTGGCCCGTACCCATTCTTACGCTATAATTGCTCTTCAGAAATCGGATACATTTCGCATGTGGACTACATAATTAACCCCTTTTCCCCATGGGTCACTACACGTACAAAAACGTACAAAGACCTCGAAACACAAGCAATTATACACTGAATTACTTGAGAGAAGTCATCCAGAACTCAATTCTATATCGCTAACCCTTGTCAGAGCGCGAATACTCTACAGACATCGGTGGTGGGATACCAGCCAAGGCAATTGATCACCGGAACCCAGTGGTTCAATGGATGTCGAAATCAGAAACAAAGCGGACATCACTACAGATCACAATGCCAAAGATCACTCTGTCAACCGTGCTACCTGGATACTTGAAGAAAGAATTACGATTGACATCCTGGAGATGCTGGCGGATACACACTTGTTACTTGCGATGCTTATGACTACTTATCGGTTATCACCCTTTCACAAGAATACGAATTGAACTCTACCAGGCGCAGTAGTGATAAGTTCCGATGCCTTTACTATCCAATGGGCCATGATGTCCTTACCGCCGAGATTACGACTACAATATCATTCAATGAGAAAAATTGTATACGAACAATTAACCAATTAGTCGCAACACTATGGAAGGCTACGCAGCCATATCAAAAATACACCGATTGCTTGTCACCCACGATAAACGCATTCCATCAATCCTCATTTACGATTACCTTTTACCAAATGGTGCGGAAGTTCTGAAACATAGCTATGAAGCGTTGGTATTCCACGAGCACACAAGTGCATTGACAGAGAATGATTAAACTAGCATGGAAGTGCATCCATCTGTGGCGAATGATTGAACGAGCACAGAAGAGTGTCTACGGAAAATTCATATATGGAGAATGATGGCACATACGATCAGAAGATTGCAATTACTGCTCCACCGGACATTCGTTATATGTGTGGTGGATCACTGGTTTATCAAGAATCGATGTCAACGCAACATCCCCACGCGTCGGAAATCCAAGACGAAAGCAATGCGAAAATGCAGGGAAAGTTGACAGATTATGACGCTGCCCAAGGCTATGGTCGATACTCAAGAACCAGCTGGTGGCTTCCAGACCTTGCCAAACTTCCCTTTTCAAAACTTACAAGCACTGAGACTTGATAAATATATCTAAATTGCGTTATTGATGGTAGCAGACTATTTGGAGTTGATTCGGAAGTCAATCAGTCTCCGGACACAAGTCACCAGCCATGATGGCTATCCCTAAGATGTCCTTGAAATACGTTCGATGAGAGCAATTACCAGATGGAAGCACTAGTAAAGCCTTTATCGACCGACTTTTACCACATCAATTGATCAGTTCTACTATAGTTATTCCTGAAAGCGTCACTTCATGGCGATCAAGCTGAATGGGAAAAGCCAAGTTGACAGAAGCTACTTTTGCACGAAATGTACTGGCCCAGTGTACCGGTTGAGGATGACTACACATGAATATTCGGCCTCCACTATTACACACATTTAATGCTTACAGTTCAAAGATGGTTGAATACTACAAGATTCACCTTTACGGATAATCAAAACTTGAGATTTCCAAACATTAGATTGACACTGCCAATGGCAATTGCGGTCGTGATTATACTTCTACGAAACCACTGAAGATGGTTCAAGGACGATACTCAATTTTACACTATGATGATTGGAGCAATGGCAACAATTATTGGCATACCCGAGATCCACAACTATAATCCTATGGAGCCTGATCAGTGTTTGGTACATTACCAACCGACCCTGCTTCTTCGTCGATGCTTGGTGCATTTGAGTACGAAGCATTGTCATATGGTAACTACCCATGGTTGATCCACCAACAGGCTACCAGAGGTTTACCAACCAATTGGGAATGCATATCAGACAAATATGTCTACATGTGTTTGAGGGGAAGCGGATAGTGGCTTTATAGGCCTCTCCTCCGACTATTATATGAATTTCTGTCTATGGACTCCCATTGGTGCTCCACGAGAAGAAGATAATATGTACTTGAAATCTTGCAGTGCAATGGGCCCATAGGCCCCTCCTCCGAAAATACATATTGTTGGAGTTACTGCGTACGCATGGCATCTGCCGCACAGATTGGGCAATACATAGGACTGCTGGGTGCGACTTTGGACGTCAGGCCCTCGGACATACCAGGCGAGACCCAAGCGCTGGACGATGATGAGCAAGAAGCAGTGGTGGTAGTTGCGGCAGAAGAGTTACACATTGATGGTGCTTGAATGACTGCTACCGGCTCACCGAGTGGAAAAGGGAGTACCGGACAGTGGGGGTTCCCATCAAGGATATCTCATTATCACAATGGCTCCTGGTTTCCATAACATCTACCGCTCCATCTTTTGTATTATTATCATGGCTAATTCTTGTGGAGCCGGTATGGTGTTTTACTAGTTACTATGAGCCCATATGGACGTCCGATATGACAATGAGTCGTACATGGGAGACTATGTAGCCCAAGTCGATACATACGATGAGATACGACTGCTATGCGCATGGCAAACTGGATACTATAACCGCCTATACATGTCGGCGAAGTTGTATGACTTACAGCATTATGGCTGAATACAGATCTCATGAGTGCAATGTGCATTCGCACACAATCAGAGGAGAGTCTCCTTGGATACATACATGGCAATAACAGGTTTCATTCAAACATCTACCCTCTGCTTTAAAACTCTCACTTTAGATGACACACAATGAGAGTGGCAATCACTAGTATCAAGCGACGATGGCAATTGAATGTGCCAGAATCAATGACAATCGACAAGAGAATCAATATATGAATCAATACCATGGAGGGCGACTTCACACTCAGAGTTGACTATGGAGCTCACAATACAGACATCCTCACGAATGTATGACAACCAGCAGCTAACAGGATGGTACTTATTGAGCGATGGGAAAGCCGTCGAATGCAGATTTCATGCATACCAAGTGAAATTGCATACACTTCCTTGAAGAATAACAAGAGACTTGTTGCTAATGGCGATATATGGTTATGTTGAAATTCTACCCTCTTCATTATGAATTGTTTACTTTTTAAGAGATGCTGCGAGACTTGCAATCGAATGCAGATATAGATATATCAAGCCATGTTGGCTATTGAATCAGTCAGAATCGACGAGAATCGTCACTGTACACATAAGTACACTCACATGTCATTGACGGAGTGCCGACCTTAAAAGAGGGGGATGACGGTTCCTGAAAGTAAAGATCAACCGCCACTGCAGATGAAATCCGCACCGGAAGTGCTGGAACAACACATCATCAACACGAAGTGCACCTGCTAAACCGCAGACATCAAGGGCACCAGGCAGTCAACAAGATCATGCGCAAGTGCACAAGAAAGTTCCAGAAGTCATCAGCCACGATGCTGGTTTCCACCGGAAACACCACTGAACAGATCGGAAGTACAACTGCCTGCAACCGCCAATGGCAATGGGATCAACTACACATGTACTATCGACCAAAGGCCAGATTCATCAGCAATCGAGATGTCAACCTGCGCAGAACACGAATTGGCTGAACTCCTCAATGGGCATATGAAGACTACCGCGATTGGACTCAGAGCTGAGAGCGCAATCCAGCGAATTACATTGTGACTATGACCTCATATGGGGTGCTTATGAATTAGATGTAGCAACAAATATTACCCTTGGAGAGCGGTTCAATGGGCTTCTCTCTGCCGCCCTCAGTTGAAGTAGTTTTTAGATCCCATCATGAGAGAACTTTCCGAAAGCCAATAGATTCCTGCTTGCAATTGTTTAACTTGGAGTTGACATTCGCTGTGGTGATATCCACCGAAGTTCTCATCACCGACTTGCAAATCCATGACTTTAGTTGGTCCACAAATTCAGAAGTCGAAGGTACGAAATCCCGAGAATGGATGCCTTGATGCACCCAGAGTAGAACCATACTTAGCTACATCATGAGTAAGACCTTTAAGACGATACTAAGGGGTGCGAAACCGCAACTTATACAAGGATGTACACATGCATGTCGATATATGATGACTGCAACGAGCGCTGGACACAGCCGACACAAATCAACTAGCCACCATTGTGTCTGAAGCCGAATGGCAACCAAATGTCAAAGACGAAGAAGATCTGGATAGCCGATACGAGTCAATCCGGAGCCAATCAATGACACCTACAATCAATGCTGAGCGCGGAGGCTATAACCAACGAGGTCTGCTGTGGGCTTGGAAGTTTGGATTCGCAGAAACTGGAAGTCAATTTGGATATCCGGTATCATGGACTAGAAGGTTAACTCAAAATGTTTACTTGAAGGTTGACTTGATGGTGTACTTGGATCTCAGCTGCATCTGGAGCTGAAGCATAGTTGTTTGCACTGCAACTGAATGCGAATGGCAAGGTCAAAGGGCAAAGTCAAAGGGCAACCAAAGATTGGAGCCTCAGAAGCAAGGCCTGTCTTGATAAAGATAAGTATACCCATTGAAGTCAATTGACTGCTGCAGTAACTATTCCGGGATGAATCCGAGGCCAATAAGCCCGGGAGCCGTCACGGGCCATGGTAGCCACACTCGAAACTCTGAAACGTGTTCAAAGAGAAACTCTATATGAATGGTCGACGGCAGAAGCCAATGATGATGAGCTCCACGGAGCTGACACTATCGAGAGCAATGGCTTCGATCCAGAGGGCTGCAAGTGAACTTTGAGTCGGAGATATGGAAAAGCAGGAAGTCACTTCGGGGATACATTCGGAGGTGGAATTGGAGCAATGCCTGCTGCCGGAATGGCTTGGATTCAGTGACTTGGAGGTGTTTTGGGCCAATCAGAGGTTTACTTCTCTTCTCCTCTCTTCTCTTCTCTGCTCTTCTGTTCTCTTCTCTGCTCTTCCCTTATTTGATCTCGGCCCGGTACAAATGGCGTCGGCATGGGGTATTACCACCTAACACTGGAGGTGGAGTTTCCCATGCACCGGATCCACCGGAAGATCAGGCTTGAGTGGTACCAATTGGTTCCGGGATTCATCAGGCCGTATGAGGGTGTACAAGTCTGGATCTTTATTTCTTTACTTCTCTTCTCTCTTCTCATATACGGATATGGCAGCCCAGGGGGTCTGAAGCTAGAGAGAGGGATGATGTAATGGCGGCCGGCAAGCGCCGGGTAACCGCGCAGGATATAGTCACTTCACAGGAGTGCAATTGCACTCCAGTGATCATCATACCTTACAACGATATGAATTCATCACTTATTCTCGTATGCAACCGTATCTGATCATACTCTGGAGTACGGAGCCATACTGGCCCCTATCCATCATTACATCAGCGTCGCAGAAGCAACTGTCCACATTGTAAAGCAATCCAACTATGGCCCTGGTTTTGCCAATTATTGACGATTGGATAGAGTTGAGGCATAATATCTTCCATTTGTTGTGTCGAGTCAGCAATGCACGAAATTGGTGAAATCACGGTCATATGTGGTAGTGTCCTTATCGTGTTCATACAATGAAACCTTGCAACAGTATGCGTCTTCCCCATCCTGGCATAAATTAATAACTTCCTGGTAATGAATTTTCTATGTACTGGCAATTCTCGGAGTTGTAAAGGCAATTACCAAGGCAATCTCTTGATCGGTCATGAATGGTTTCCCCAGTAGAATATGAAACTCAATGGTTCAGGTTAAAAGATTGAATAATGCCTGGTACTCATTGTCTGGAATTGACATTATGCTGCGAGAGGTTTCAGGGACATCAGAATGATGCATGATAGCCTTGTGCGAAGGTGATGACAATGTTACATGTTGATATGGCAATTTGCCTGGTTTGTTAGGTCTCGGGCATAATGGGCTGGACACCATCTGCATCATTGATGATGAAAAGATTTGAGATAGGGCACCGCTACTAATTTGTGCTGTGTCTGTGGCCAGTGCAACGTGATAGATTGCTGGAGAGTTGTTGACCCATGGATTGGATAGCCCCTGATATTGGCAGCAGTTATGTTGGTTGCTGAAGGAGTGGCTGCAATGATTTTTGGGTTGTTCAAGTGATTCTGGACATTGTTTCCTACAGTTGGCTGTGTGGAATGTTGACTGGATAGATGATCAGTAGTATATAGCACCGCCTTGCGCTTTCCACTGATATTTGAACTCTTGGATGGAATGGAATCTACCTTAAGGATTTCTGGAGCCTTTGTGTTCAATGTTGAAGCAACTTTGTGGGAGGATGGTCTGGTGGTAGACAATGTGAGTATGGGCTATAGTTATTGACATAGAAGTGAAGATATCGGTCAACATCCATGGAGTGAGATGATTTAACAATGTTAGCAGTTATTTGAACAATAATATCTTATGTCGAGATGAGCGCGGCATCTCTGATGGTGTCTAACTATTCTGATTTGCAATTTCTGTGAATATTTACTACTTGAATGTTTTGTTGGACCATTTCATAAATTGTTTGAGCAATGTTAACGGTTGTCAGCTTAATTCAGTTTGTGTCAAGTGCTCTCGCAGTGTAAGCCTCTAAGATTGCATTCCAGTAACCTACAATCAAAAACACACAACCTAACAACCGCAAAAATTGTCTTGCCCACTGGTCAAGTCGCCCAAACCTTTCCACTCTCATATTACTCCTAGCTGAACTGCGATGCAAAAACAAACACAATGTCCGAAATTTTCCGGCCAACCAGAAAAGTTGCCCAAATCTTCCCACTTTTATATTACTCCTAGCTGAATGAAACAAGCTGCGACACAAAAAACAAAACAATATTTCAACCCAGGAAACCCAAAAGCAGCAACAAAAACAAGACCAAAAACAACAAACCCTGTGCCAATTCCCAAAGTTGTCCTGCCAACGGAATCAATTCCCCCTCCCATCATTTCTACTCTCAGGCTCCTCATTGTCAGACTCCTGATCCTGCTCTACTTCTCTCCCCTTGCCTGTATCTTCAGGCTGCTGCAGGGAAGCATCAAAGTCATCAGTGTTCAAGGGCCAAAAAGTCGCAGGCTTGTCCACAATTGGCCTGCATGGAGGATCATTGGGGGTTTGGGTGGGCATTGGTGCACTGAACATACGACTTCTGGAGTTGTTGTTACCATATTTGGGGTTGTTATCCTCATGTTTGTCCAATTCTGGACCGTCTACACTCCCCCTGTATATACCATTCTCCCCAATGATTGGGAGAAAGGATTGGTATCTCGATACCGATGATAAGAGTGGTTGAAGTGACCAAGTCAAATGAACAGCGCTCTCACCTGAGCATGCTGCTCTCGTGACATTCTGGGGCACTAGCACGCTTGGTGTGGAAAACAGATGAGTTTTTCAATCCTTGCATTCTTATCTGTAGATTGACATGGCCATCACACAGTTGCCTTTGATTCGAATCGCATTGATAACCTGTGAAGTTGCTGTACCGCTCGGTAGAATTTGTTGACCCTATCAATGAAGCCTTTTATTGTCGCAGGAACTGTGTACTGTGGAGGCTCCTTGTCATCATCATTTGAACCATCAGAAAGATATTTGGGGGAATCTTCAATTGTTTCCGCGAGTGCAAATTGGGAGGCATCGATGTAATCCAAGCTATCTGGGGTGGGAGTGTTGGTTCCATGAGTCGCAATGCCAATTTCGAAAATAGTTGAACGACAAAGAATCACAAGCTCGGCCGAGGGAAAATATGTCTCCGTTTCCAACCAGGCTGCAATAACTGCATCATCATGTAGTTTGGCAATATGGGCCGATGGGGGATGCTTGAAGTTGTGCCAATGACCATCAGAGTTGTTGTCGGCCCGAGTTGCGGAATTGGACCCCGTTGCATTCATCCCTGACATGATTTCTGAGAATCCAGCAATGGTTACATCTGAGCCTTGTGTGATAGGACATTTGATTTCTCCAAAAGGATTCACAAGGGCCTCATCAAACGACTGTGGTGGACAAGCTGGATTGGTTGGGCAACTTGTGTGAATGGCATACCATAGCCCATTCAATGTTCTGTCAGTAAGGTGCGTAACTCCCCATCTCACTCCCTGATACCAATTGAAGTTGTCATACAAATGGTGATGCTCCACTGAAGATCCAGCTATGCCGAGGTTGATTGGGACCCCAGATCTGTCAACTTTGAGGATCCGCTCAGGGAGAAAAATCCCAAAATGAATACTGGTGGGACTATGGGCAGGGCATGTGTGAGTTACTTGAGTGGTCATTGCGGCATTGCCAGTAGTTGAAGCCTTATTGTTGAGGTTGAGAATCCCCATACCAACAGAGATGTGTTGGGGTGTATTGTATTGGCCCAGCAAGTTCCCAGTGTGGGCAGCAGGCCACGACATGCTGGCAAAATTCCAGGATGTTCTTAGTTAATCAGTGATATCCCTCCAAACAGTCCTCAGAGCTAGCAACCAATGACGTCCCTCTAGGATTGCTTCACAGTGTGCAAACAACTGGGAAATTTGGTTGCAATATTTCGAGGTCTCCACATCCGAATTGATAATCTTCTACGGGAGCCTGAGCCAAGTTTGGAATCTTTCAACGTTGGCATCATTGTGTATTGTCAGGAATGCAATGTGGGAATGTAGGTTCTGTACAGCCTGAAAGCTTAGTTCATTCAGTTTCAGTATTGCCTTGTAGCTATCTGTGGACAGTTTCTACTTGCATGCCATTGAGCTGACAACTTGAGAAGTTGGTCTGACAACGATTAGGGATTGAATAATTTTCAATAATGGGCAATGTAGGGATTGACATACATTATAGATGAGTAGGTCTGACAATGATTAGTAATTGATTAATCATTATGAATGGGCATGGGAGGGGTTGACATACATTATAGATGAGTAGGGTTGGCAAAAGCAGTTTAAAAATTGATCTGACATTAATTAACAATAGATGAATTATGCCAATATGCATGAAACGAATAGTACCTGATATTGGTGAAATGACCTTTGATGTTGCAGAGTCAATGTGCTGAATATATAATTAGTTTATACCGGGAGGGGTCACATGATGGAATTTACCAATGGCAGATATTGCCAGTGAGATGAGAAGTGAAGCTTAAGGAAGATGGCGGAAATTGGGTGAGCTCCCTTATATATCATTAATGTTTCGTAGAAGCAAGTTGTTGTTCAAGTAGTACAATGTTTGACATATTGATCTGAAGGTTTATATTCACACCAATATCACATATATTTCAAGGTGGACCATATGAATATGTCACAGTATGTTGAATGTAGTTTATTTCAACTGTGAGAGATTCAGGGCTTGGTGTTGAGGGCTCAGGGCCCAGGGTTCTAGGGGTTATAAAATTCAAGGGCCGGAAGGCTCAAGAGTCCAGAATAGCCTGTAGCTAAAGAAACGAAGACTGTATGCCAGAGACTCGATCCTGAATCACTGAGCGTGTAAGAAGTGAATGCCAAAGCAAATTGATTGTTTTATAGATGAGAGAACGAGTGAAGAAACAAACTTATCCTATGGCGAACACCTGGTATATATACAGTAATCTCACTTGTTGCATAATACATCTGAACTCCTGCATTCATTTCATATGGCTTTCATACGGTTCAGTCGTTTTCTGTAAAACACTAACTTGAAACCTGATTTCATTCTCATGTGCTTTATTCTCCATTCGCAATCCGCTTTCATTCTCATTATGTTTTAGCCCCCGTTTCAGACCAGATTTTATTCTCTCCATACTTTAGCCCCTGTGCAAAGCCTGATTTTGGTCTCATTGTGCTTTAGCCTTCATTCGAAACCCGATTTCATTTTTGTTGTGCTATATCTTTAATATGATTCACCCATCATTACTCCACCATCGATCATCACTCAACATAACCATGACAGTAGCTTCCCCCTCTGCAATGCTAAGTATCTATGACGTTCACAATCCGGGCTTCCCAGGTTGTTCCGTGTGAAAATCGTCGATCGCCTTAAGTCCATCTAGGTGGGTCACAGATTCCCAGCTGTGCTCGTTGTAGCCCCAGCATTTTACCAAATACTGCAGCTGCCTGCGGAACCGTCTGGAATCGTCCATCCACTCAACTTGGTACTTCTTGTGTCCGTCCGCAATTGCTGGTGGTGGTGGTGGTCCTTGCTTTTGATTTGGGAGGGGATTCTGGCCGGCCTTGTCTAGTCTGGATATCAGTTGAAGGTTATGAATGCGTAGTTGATTTGGTAGTTTAATTCTATAGGCCTATGGACTGACAATCTCCATAATTTCAAATGGTCCAATACGTTTCCAGTCAAGTGTCTTACTGGGTCGGGCTGTCGATATATTTCATGCATCCAGCCATATCCTGTCACTGACTTCTAATGGTATAGCAACACTGCAAGATTTGTTGGCCTGTTTGGATTGTATGGCCTGGGTCCATTTTATTTCTGTTCTGAGTTCACTCAAGAGTTGCTCCATCTGTTAGGCCCTCTGCTGGGTGTTTACATCGCAAATATCGTTCGGGTCGTTAACTGGATGTTGGCTGATGGTTATCTGTAGATGAACACCATAGGTGCCATACATCGCAGAGCAATTGATTGGCTCCAAATCATGATTGCGAGCTGCCAACTCCACCAATTGTAGCCACGTGACCCAATCGTCTTGTTCATAAATAACACAGTTCTGGACATACTGATCCATTACCGCATTGACTCTTTCAGTTTGGCCCTCAGTCTGTGGATGAAATGTGGTTAACAGTCTTTGTTTGATTTCCAATCTTTTGCAGATGTGTTTCCAGAATTGCAAGGTGAATTAGGGCCCTTGATCGGACACTTTTGTTTCGGGCAGTCCGTGCAGTCTAAATACTTCTTTGCCATACATTTCTATCCGCTTGTTTCCATCTACTTTGTCAGTACAGGGTTCCAGGTGTCGTATCTTGTTTGGCGATCAACCACTACCCATACTGTCTTGAACCCTTCGCTTTCTGGTAGTGCGACTACCAAGTCCATGCTCAAATTCTTCCGTGGTTGCTCTGGTATGTTGAACGGCCGTAACAAGCCACGAATCTTTGCGTAGGTTGCCTTGCTCCTCTGGTGTGGGAGGTTCAGACGTGTACATAAGGTGCGGCTCTGCTGAAGTGCACTGACCAGGTTACCTGGCGCTGGCACGATCGACCTCTGCGTCGCTAGCTAGCTAATAGACTTAACCTTCTCGCGACCCCTCAATTGGTAGCAACTTCTCAATTCTTCTCTCTTTCGGTCATACGACGCTGAGCAGCTCTCAAATCCCGCGATCTTGCGAAGGAGAGGTGCGCCAGAAGGTTTGCTGGGCGTTTTTCGAAGAAACCCGACGCAACGAAGTTTCCGCGCGTACAACTACAAAGACGAAGCGATGTTGAAATCCCGCACCAACTATGACAAACGGTTGGACTTCACGTCCTACAACTGCAAGCTTTACGCTAAGTACTCTGGTTGGCCGGCGCTGTGTTCCGGCCTTGTTGGGCGTAGCCTTAAAAAAGATACTGTAAGAACTTGCACTAATCAGAATGGCAGAAGGAGGTTTCGGCTGGCCTCTCCCGGGAGTAGCCAATGATGACGGCCTGATTCAATATTTTCAAGGAATGGCTCGCACGCCTCAGAACGCGGCCAATGCCAACGTTACGGCTATCAGCCGCCAATGACTTACCGACTTCTACGCGACGATCCACCAGTCCTACTCCTCCAAAACCAACGATCTACAACGCCTAATCGATCGCGTACAGTCACTGGAGGCCCAGCTTGGCACGGTCACTACTGCGCGAGACGATGCGCTGGCGGAGGCGGAGAATTGGGGTGGCCGATTCGATACTCTTTTTCAAATGACTGCTCGTCTCGGTGCGGGTGGCAATGGTGGTGGAGGAGGGTCCTTCTCAAAATCCCACCTGAAACAGCATCAGCCTCCATTGTTTACCGGGGACCTCAAGCTGGAGACTGTCAATCTGTTCCTTCGCAAGGTAGAGCACTGGGTTCGCCAAGACGCAGCGGCAATGGGTAACACGGAGTCGGACAAGCCCATCGATTCGGCCTGGCGATTCATGGATCCTGAGGCGTACAGTTGGTTCGCACACTGGATTCGTCAGCAAGGTGTCACGGTCATTCCTCCTGCAGACGGCTCTTATGCACCAGTGACGTGGCCTCTTTTCGAGTCCGCTTTTTGCCATCGTTTCGTCCCAGAAGTCGCTATTACCACTGTTTGAAAGGAAATCCGCGCGCTACGCTATTCCAGAGGGGTTGGAGAAGTCGCGCACTTTAACAAGCGCTTCTCCGAGCTCATCCGCATGCTGCAAAAAGAGACCACTATTACGCGCGAGGATCCCCTGTACGACGAGTACTGTTCCAAACTGCCTGCGGGAATCGCAGATCAGATCATCGCATCAGCCCGCATGCAAAAGAAGCTGCAGCCAGGTACCCCGTTTACGTTGGCTGACGCTATGGAGATGGTCGGTGAATTCTCTGAACGTACGACTTCGCATCCAGCTATCACGGCTACGCCAGTGAACCATAACGCCAACTTTGTCCCGCCTAATGCAGCCACTATTTCCACGCCTATCGGTCCGGAGCCGATGGATCTCACTGTAGCTAACGCCAACACCAGGTGCTACCGCTGTAACGGTTTTGGACATGAGGCACGCGATTGTGCGACTGCGGACACGTGGGGGCGCAGCCAAGCTTTCCGTGCAAGAACTGGTGGAAACCGCAGCAGACGGGACGGTGGTCGTGATCGCATCGACGCTCGTTGTGGCCGCCCCGGAACCTCGGCCAGATCGGCAGCCGGGAGCATCAATAACATCCACGCGGCCGCAGGGGAGAACGCAAGTACAAACGATGTTGGGGAGGATTCGGCAACAGAGCAGGAGGTTGGGGATGAGGAAGATGGCCAGGGAAATGGCATGTGGGAGTAGTGGTGGATCGTCCTACTACCCAGAATATTATTGGACAAGTGAAAACGGTGCAGAGTAAGGAATTGGGGGCAGGCAAAGAAGCACGCATATGGCATACTAAATTGTACTTTAGCAGCTTGACAGATAATGAGACTTCTGCTCCTCCGAGTCCGCCTAATTCTGACTTACTGCGTTTTAACGCTTCCGTTTCAACCTCCAATAATCAAATTCGTTCAGCATATGCCTTGTATGATTGCGGCGCCTCCCATCTTTACGTGGATACTTCCTACGCCCATTCTTTGGGCTTGAAACGTCGGCTATGCGGGCGCATGAGAGTCTCTGTCGCAGGAGAAGAGAAGGCAGAGGAGGATAGATGGCAAATTTGGCTCAATGCATCGATAAAAGGCATCACCAGCAATCACGTCGACATCTCCGGATGGTACACGATTTTCGACTTGGGAGACATCTATGACCTAATTGTGGGTAAAGATTGGATGGCAACCAATCTGCATATCATCGATCATAAAACTAATACTCTACACATGCTGGAGCCCAATTGGACTGATTTGCAACAACGCTCCCGCCTTCCTTCAACAGTCGTCACAACATCACATATAGGTCTGCGACCTCACCAAGGACGATTGAGAGAAGTTCGGGCCCATTGCAGGACAGTGGCCCATAGATCAGCGATTAATATGGTCTCCGCCTCCTTCGTCGCCAAGTGCAAATCATCAGAGATCTTTATCGTCAATATTCGGGAACGTATCGACAAGATAATGGAGCAGGAGGAGGCTACTCCACATGAGCCGGCAGACCTCGAAACATGGCGGCTGCGCGTCAGGAAGGCATTTGCAGACCTCTTCGAACCGCCAACTAGAGTTCTTCCAGCTTCAAAACACGACTACCGCATCGACACCGACCCAACAGCAATGCCACCTCATCGCCAGCCATACTGGATGTCAGATTCGGTGTGCTTGGAGTTCGAAACCCAGATTGCCAAGTTACTGGCCAATGGCTGGGTTACTGACAGCCACTCCCGATTCGCAGCACCGGTGATCTTTGTCAACGAACCGGATGGCTCTGGACTTCGGATGTGCGTTGATTACAGAGGCCTAAATGCAATCACTACCAGAGACCGGTACCCACTCCCATACATAGAAGATCTCATTGATCGGCTACACGGTTCCAGAGTGTTTACCAAGCTCGACCTAGCCAGTGGCTACCATCAGTTGCGCATACACCCCGACGACAGGCACAAGACAGCGTTTGTCGCTCCGGATGGCTTCTATGAGTGGATGGTGATTCCGTTTGGTCTGGCTAACACGCCGTCAGCATTTATGCGCGCCATGCATCGCATCTTGGGCCCGTACAAGAAGTTTGCAATTGTATACCTGGATGACGTGCTGATTTTTTCTCGCAGTTTGGCCGAACACAAGATGCATGTCGACACTATCCTGCTGGCAATTAGGGCGGCGCATCTTCGATTGAATGAGCGAAAATGCGTTTTTGGAGCCACCGAGACGTCGTTCGTCGGTTTCAAGGTCAATTCGAGTGGAATTCACACAGATGACAGGAAGATCGCAGCCATAAATGACTGGCCGATAATGGCGAGCACAGCCCAGCTTCGGTCTTTCCTGGGATTGGCAGGCTACTATAGAACATTTGTGCACAAGTTCGCGCACCGGACCACACAGTTATACGCATTGACAGCAGAGAAAAACGCATTTCGGTGGCTTCAGAAGCATCAGGCGGAATTCGACGATATTTGGAGGGCTTTGGTGTCTGCTCCGGTGCTGGCACTAGGCGATCCTGAGCGAGACTATATCCTGCGCGCCGATGCGTCAGATGTGGCGATTGGAGGCGTTCTGGCTCAAAAGCAACCCTGGGGACCGGAGGGCCGGCTGGTGGAACGTCCGCTGGGCTTCTTCTCTCGAAAATTACAGGACGTCGAGACGCGCTACGCAGCGTATGCCCGCAAGTTGTTGGCGATCCACGACAATTGAATCCACTGGGAGCCTTACCCAAGCAATCGACATAGGTCAGTATACACGGACCACGCATCGCTGCAGCATATCCTGAGCCAGCAGAAACTTTCTAGCCGCCAATGGCGACACCGGGATATATTACAGCAGATCGACTGTTCAATCAAGTACTTCCCAGGAGCGGCCAATCTGGTAGCGGATGCGTTGAGCAGGATTCACCATCCGGTTTCGGCAACCCCAGCAGCCACCATCAGCATAAATACCATGGAACTTCAGATCATCGGCGCTGAGGAATGGAAGCAAGAGGTGTGTGAGCTACTGGTGGAAGATACGTATTTCGGTCCAATTGTCAATGTCCTTCGTGAGGAAGCCGAAGTAACCGACCAGGCGGAAAATTGGGCATCTCAGCGTTTGAAAGAAAAGCACCATCGGAAAAACCTGGTGCGAGCAAGACTGTTCCAATTTGATCATGGCCTTGTATTTCGGAGGGATACTGGGGCACTCTGCATCCCGCGGGACATGCGATGCGACGTTATCTCGGAAGCCCATGACTCACCGCGTGGTGGAGGACACCAAGGAGCGGAAAAAACGGCAGCGGCCATTGCATCACGATTGTATTGGCCTCAGTTAACTCAGTCCGTACGGGCATGGGTTCAAGGTTGCGACGTTTGCCACCGTGTCAAACATTCCAATCAACTCCGGTATGGCTTGCTGCAACCGCTGCCAATTCCGGAGACACGGGCTTCAAGGGTTAATATCGATTTCATTACTAAATTACCAGCTACGGCCAGAGACGGCTACAACTGCATAATTACGATTGTCGATCCACTAACCAAGAGAGTACGATGCAAAGCGGCCAGGGAAAAGGATCTAACTGCAGAAGCGTTCGCCAGAGAGTTTATTGAGATGTGGGTTCAAAATAGGGGAATTCCGGATGACATTATCTCCGATAGAGATACGCGCTTTATGTTAGATTTCTGGGGATCCCTGACGGCCCAACTGGGAATCAAACGCCGTCACAGTACCGCCTATCATCCGCAAACAGACGGCCAAGCGGAGAATCTCAATGCAGTCGTCGAACGCTATTTGAAGGCTTACGTGGCTCAGTGCCCAAAGGAGTGGGACCGCCTGCTACAATTGGCTGAATTCACCTACAACGCAGCATACCATAAGTCTCTCAAGACTTCTCTGTTTCGGGCCGACGTGGGATTTGTGCCGAGGATGCCGATTGATCTGCTGGTACCGACCCTGAGTGCCGACCGGCAGCCGAAAATCAGCCTGGAAGCAGACGAATTCGCTGAGCAGATGATGTCAGATCTCCGCATGTTGAGAGAGCGGTTGGAGGAAGCGCAAACAAAGATGATTTTGGAAGCTAATAAATCTCGCCGCCCGCACAATTTCAAAGTGGGAGATTCGGTGTTTCTCGATACCAGGCTCCTCCCGATCGGCTATGCAAATCTAACAAAATTGGTGTCGGCAAATCTCAATTCCAGAAAGTTTCAACAGCCGTTTTGCAGGCCGTTTTGCATCACCGAAGCCATCGGTGCCAATGCTTTCAGGTTGAACACCCCAGCTCACTGGAAAATGTCCAATGTTTTTAAGGTTTCCCGTCTGAAACGTGATCGTGTGGTTTACGGCCGAGAGCATCTTCCACCACCACCATTGCGTACGATGACAGACAAGGATCCGGAGTATGAGGTTGAAGCCATTCTCGAGCATCAGGGCAGTTCGGCCAAAACCCTACAATATAAGGCAAAGTGGCTTGGATATCCCGAACCGGATTGGCAACCATTGGCCAAGTTGAAAAGCGGCTGCAGAGGTTTACTGCGACACTACCATCGAAAAAAGGGTCTTTTGGTCTATAGATGGATGCTGGAAGGCTAAGAAACGGGTTTTTGAGGCTTCTAATGGCTGCTGACACGCAGGAGGAGGGATCTACGGGTTTTAGCGGGATTTTCTTTTTTTGTGCTTCGTTTTGGGGGCTGGTGCTGGTGTTCTTGGAGCGGCGATAGTTGTGGGAGGTTCAGACGTGTACATAAGGTGCGGCTCTGCTGAAGCGCACTGACCAGGTTACCCGGCGCTGGCACGATCGACCTCCGCGTCGCTCGCTAGCTAATAGACTTAACCTTGTCGCGACCCCTCATCTGGTAGGTGTGGCAATTTTGTACATAGCAATCCACATCCTTCCTCATCTCATTCCAGGAGTGAAATTGGCTTAGCAAGTCCTAAGTTTTTGATCATCTTCAATGTCCCGTGACCGGAGAGTCATGGCATTTTGGGATCCACTTCACCTCAATCTCATCCGTTGGTTATATTTGTAGTAATTTGGAGACTTCTAGCAGTTCTTTCCTGTGTGTGCCTCACTCTGGACATTGCTAGCATACATTTTGTACCCAGTTCCACAGCTTGTCAGGATTTACCAAGTTGCTATCAAGGTTAACTGTTTTCATGAATACTGCTACCTGGTTTTGAGACAGATCCTGGTGGGCGTTTTCCGTTTTTAACATGATTTGTTGGGGTTTTTCTTCCCCCCCCCTTCGGAGGAATATCTCCTGGCATTCTTTTGAGTGCATTGGGTTTCTGATCTTGTTTTCCTGGGCTGTGGACTATCTTGAACTTAAACCTTGACAAGAACTTGGACCATCTGATTTCTCTTCGGTTCAGCAATTTAGATGTCATGAAATACTCAAATTTGTTGTGATCGGTGAGCATCCTGATAGAATGTGCTGAACCTTCGCATTCGGGTCTCCATTGTTCCAGTCTGTTGACTATCACGCCTAATTCTTGATCGTAGAATTTGTAATTTTCTCCGGCGGGCGAATGTTTGTTGGGGAAGAAGGCCACTGGATATAGCACTTCGTGGTCGTCATATTGAGAGAGGACTCCTGCAGATATGTAACTTGAGGAATCAGTTTTGAGGACTATCTCTTTTTGATAATCGAAATGGACTCGCACTGGTGGCATTGTAAAGCCTGTTTTGAGTTGCGCAAAAGCCCATTTTTGATCTGGTCGCTAGTGAAGAGGTACTGACTTTTTTATAGGTTTGGTTAGCAGTTGTACCACCCTGCTGTAATACCTTATGAACCATCTATAAAAGTTAGCCAAGTCTAAAAAGGCTTGGACTTCTTTAGGTTTCTCCAGTGCTTCCCAGTTGTTAACTGCTTCAACTTTCTTTATATCCAATCTGATTCTGTTTACTCCGACCATTAACCCGAAGTATTTGACTTCTTCCTTATTGAATTCCCATTGTTCTGCATTTAGATCGAGGCTGGCTGCCATGTGAGATGTCATTACTGCTCGGATGTATTCCTTGTATTCTTTCAGGTTGTCACTCTAGATAAGAATATCATCCAACAATGCTGAGCAGAATATATCCAAGAATGGTTGTAACGTATGCTTGATGAACTCTTGGATTGATGCTGTGGTGTTGGTAAGTCCGAAAGGCATAACTAGGGATTCAAAAAGTCCATAGTGGGTCCTCAAGGCCGTTTTCCACTTATCCCCTTTTGCGATTCTAATCATGTGATATGCATTGCAGACATCTAACTTCATGTAATAGCTGGCTTTTGAGAGTCTTAGCAGAGTTTCTTAGATCAATAGTAGGGGTATCAGATCTTCATTATTCCTTCATTTAGGCCTCGGTAATCAACACGGAGTCTTGAACTCCCCCTGGTTTATGAGCTAAGAGTACTGGGGCCCTGCAAGGTGATAAAGACGACCGGATGAATCCCTTGGACAAGTTCCTTTCTATCTATTCTTTGAAAACTTTTAGCTCTTCTTGGATAAACTGTAAATAGGTCCAAACAGCTGTGTGAACCCTTCTTGCAGCTTAATTGCATGGTCATAGGACTGGTACGGAGGTAGCGTTTCCCCGACTACCTTGCTGAACAGGGGTAGAAACTCGTGGTATTCATTGGGGATGACTTCTTCGAGGGTTATTCCTGTGCATCTTGCATTTCCAAGGCCTTATTGATTTCATAAAATGTAACGGTGTAAACTTTGAGCCCTTCTTTCTGAATTTTTCTCATACAGGGTGAGGCAGCTACTGAGCAGATGTTTTGCCTGGATCTCTCCGGGTCTGTTATTTCCATATGATTGCCTCACACCCATACGCTCGAATGGTGTCGGCAGTGTTGTTGGCAGTAGCTGCTTTCAAAACCAATCCTGCGACTTTGAAATTTGACTTTTACGTCATGAAGTTATAACCTTGGTAGCGCTAACACTATCGGATAATGTGATAACTTATTTTGAATGCTCGTAGTTACTCTTCATGTAATTGTATTGCAATGTTTAACTTGGCCATGATTGTAATGGCTCCTGATTGGCTGGGCCTTCCATCGATTACCTCTAACTCTCTTGGCTCATGTATTTCCTTCTCTTCTAATTCATGATGACAAACGAAATCTTTTTCAACAAATGCTATTCCCGTGGTTCCGCAGTCAATTACAGTGTGGGTATGAATCAACCTGTCTCCGATTTTCCGCAAACATTGCATACAAAGATGCTTGCTTTCCAATAAAGACTCCTTAATTTCTGCACAACTAATTGAAAACTGCAAAATTCCAACATGAGATTTGACAACTGTAGACAATGGTGATTTGTGCTCAGTGCAATGGCCACATCCTTATTGCACCAGCTTAAACTTTTCCCAACTCGACTTCTTTTTCTGAATCTGTGTCCATTTCATTTTCTGCTTCCCTAAATGATGTTACCTCCACCTGTCCTGATGCTACATTGAATTTTCTCAGGCACGATGCCACGAAGTGCCTGCGATCTCCGCAGTACATATAATGTCCATGTTACATGTATTGCTTGCGTTCTTCTGGACTAATTTTCTTCCTTTTGAATGCCAAGAGGTCCATAGGAGCGGGGCCATGATAGCCTGCTACCGTTCCCGCTGGTGCTGAATCTAGGGTGGATGTGGTATCAGTTGTTGAGTCAGACTTCTTGTAACTTTCTTCCCATCTTCCGGACTTCATTTCCACCGCTCGTCTTTCTATTTGTAAGTCCTCTTTTGAGCACATTTTGACGAATTTGACCAGGCTTTCTGGCACCGCAGTCTGTTGTAGGCAGTCCTAAAGATCGTTGGATAGCCCGTTTCATAACGCATCCATTGGGGCTTCAACTTTTCATTTGACATCTGTTACGTATCTTTCAAATTCCGTGTAGTTTTCACACAACTCACAGACTCATTGCATGAGTTTCGAGAGTTCGCTCTTGGCTGTTGCTGCTTCCCCTTTGTCTCCACAGGCTGGGTCTCGCAAGTCAACTACGTCTTTCAAGGTTTCAAACTTGACTTCCCTAGAAATTTCATTGCATAACAGCATTAATTGTGCCAAAGCTACCCCCTATAGGCACCCCACTGTGTGCCTGAGCATCTTCTTTTTGGTATTGAAGGCTTTTGGTTTTCCAGCAATCATCAAAGCTAACTGCAACTTCCATCCACAGAGTTCCTTTCTGTGTTCTCCTGAACTGCTGGCAATCGTATTTACCTTCTCCTCTCATGCTACCTTTTCTACAGTTCTTCTGTCTGTCAATCACAAGATTCAGATTACTTGTTCCTGATTTTTTTCTGCCAAATTCCTGAACCTTTGCATCTGTTCCTGAACATCTTCCAGGTCCTGTTTCAATTCTGCCAGATCTGCATAATTCTCTTCCAGCTGTTGTTCCAAGCATCGGACTTTTTCGTTTTCTAGATCTCCGTGATTGCATTTTGGGGTTCTTTCTGCTGTGGTTTATAACTTTTGTTGCATAAGAAGCAGCTCCGGTTGCAGGTTGTTCCATTCTTGAATGACCATGTGTCCTTCTGCCAATAACTCTGATATTGTTGCTTCCGCATTTTCCTCAGATTGCTGTTCCTTTGGCAATTCATTCAATTTGCAGGTTATCGGTAACTGAGCAAGGGCTGTCAGTCCCATGTTGATTGATTGGATATGTTCTCGGAGTTGATTTCCTTCCATTGCCTCCATATTTGCATGTGTTACATTTTCCAATTCCTGGCTGGAGTTGTCTGGTCAATGTCACATCGTGGGCTGTTCTTGAAGATTCTCATGACATCTTTGTAAATTTTGAATGGTGATTGGTGTTAATATTTGTTGATTTTCTAGCCGAAAGTTTGTGCTACATCAAGGCACTCATCATAGATGTGCCTCCAGGTATCGCTTTGCCAGTATATCCAGCAGTCGTTGCCACAAGGTATTTCGCACCAAATACACTCATTTGGATTCCACCACATTTAGCGCTTGATGGCGAGTCGCTGTCAGTCACATATCTGAAAATTGTATTGGTCATCGTCTAAATAGCAATAATCCTGGATTTTGCAGGTGCAACACACATGATCAGAGATACTATCGTGCCTGCAGGTATAATTCTTTCTGTGAAATACGATTTTTAAACAGAAACAAGAACTTGTGATTTCTTTGAGGGTCAGGGTGTATACGGGTATGAACGAAGAAAGTGATTTTGCATGTTGAAACATGAGTGCCAATATATATTCGATGATTTCGATTGGTAATTGCGGTGATATCTTAGCTGTCTGGCTTATTCATGTTTTTACCAATATCAATCATTGCCAAAGATAACTATATTTGTGGGTCTCTGACATAACCACAAACAAGATAGGCAGAGGTGTCTCCAATAAGAGTGGATAACCAATTTGTTTTCAGAATTGCTTGCTGATCTAAAAACTTTGCAAAATGCGTTGCAGGTATGGTGACAGTATTCGCAGCCTAAACAATGCAGATATAGGCACAGAAAAATATAACAGGCAGAATTGATTGTAAACTAGTCTTTCTGTGAGAGATTCAGGGCTGGGTGTTGAGAGCTCATGGCTCGGGGTTCTCGGGGTTATTAAATTCCAGGGCCAGATGGCTCATCAGTTGGGAATAGATTGCAGCTCAAAAACCGAAGACTGTACACATGAAACTCGATCCAATATCACGGAGAATGGAAGCAGTGAAAGCCGAAGCTAATTGATCATTTTATAAATGAGAGAATGACTGAAGAAACAAACTTATTCTCTGTGAACACCTGGTTTATATTCAGTAATTTCATTGGTTGCATAATTCATCTGAACTTCTGCATTGTTTGTACACCGCGTTCGTACTATTCGGTCGTTTCCCGTAAAACCCTAACATGAAACCTTGTTTCATTCTCAGGTGCTTGAGCCTCCGTTCGAAACCTGATTTCATTCTCATCATGCTCTAGCACCCGTTCGAAACCTGATTTGATTCTCGTCATGCTTGAGCACCTGTTTGAAACCTGATTTCATTCTCGTCGTGCTTCAGCCTCCGTTTGCAACCTTATGTCATTCTCATCATGCTGTATCTTTTGTATGATTTACCGATCATTACTTCACCATCGATCGTCACACTTTATAACCATGACATGAATCTTTCAAGTAATCGGAACAACTTTTCACATTGTGAAGAGTGAATCAGTGTCTGAGTATGAAATTGATGTCAAATGATGGTTCGATACCTTCCTTTGTCAAAACCAAGTCTAACAAATAATACTAAACGTACTGTTTCAGGCACCACCATGCTGCAAAGCTGCCGCAATCTGCAGGATATGAATATTGATCGATTTACATTGTTGTGACAACTGTATGAGTTGTTTTATCACTCAGAAGGACGTTTGATTTGGCTACAAACTCAAATTTCACTCATTCGCGTGAGACTTGGCAGCAACTTTCAGGGTTGCTGCAACACATTGAAGTACTGCCATATAGACTTTCTAGTGAATATACTACTGAACCATATGCTGATATCAAAAAATCAAATAACCTTCCTCCAAGAACTCCACCCAGATATTAAGAATAGCACTGCCAACACCAGAAGATGCAAGCCCAGTGAGTATGGTCCGGTATGCTGGTGATAAGCTCTCGAATACATACATGTACCAATGAAAACCACAACTATGACTATTAGTTGTGACGAAAAGACAACCTGGAAAATGGTTTCTACCACTTTGACACACCGGCGTCAATCCTGCACACCTATACACGCCCCGAAGATATTTGGTGGAGAATATGAATGGTTTTTGACACCACGTTGAATGGCTTTAGCATGTCAACATTTTGTGGAGTTGCTGCAAATTATCTATATGAAGTATGTATGTCGCTTGTTGGCATATTGTTGTCGGAGCATTTCCGTTTGAAGCTATGAGTGGTCATGTTGATGATAGATTGAGATGTCAAGAGTACGTACCCCTTTTTGTTTCAGTACTGAAATGACTTCAGTTGCCAGGGCAACCGTCAACGACTCTTAAAAACTCTGACGTGTTCTTTCATACTTACCAACATATTGATTAACTCCTCCAGAATAGCCATCCATCCATCGATCTTTGAGTATTCAATAAATGCGTTATTCCACGATTGATTATCAGATATTCACTCTTATCTAGTATTGGGAACGAATCGAATCGGTTCGTGACGGATCGAACCGTGCAGGGATTTGATTCGAGATTTGATCCGAGATTTGCAGACTTCCGCCGGTTAATCCCACACAGGTTCGCAAACCAAGATTATCGAACGAAAATGCATAAGCAAGTTTTTGTCCGATTGGCTTGATTCTTTTTTTATCTTGTAGCACATGAAGTTAACTACAAGATAAATTATAAATAAAATGAGCCGATCAGACAAGAACTCGCTTACTTATTTTTGTTTGAAATTTGCGTGCAAAATGATGGGGTTTGAGGCAAAAGTCTTGCCAAGATTCGGTTGGCCACAGATCGAACTGGTTCGAGGATTTTCTCGAACTGTCACGGTTCGTTGCCAACACTGCTCTTACCTACTTTCAAAATGGTATGAACAACATCCAAAGTTGCCAATGTCATCAACCAAGAAGTGAATTGTCAGAATGTTTATTTGCAAGGTGTGTGGCAGGTGTTTCAACTCTGACACCTGGAGGACTAAGTATATGGAGAACAATCATATCCAAAAGTACGATGTAATGATGTGAGTGGCTGTAAGCTTTATGTCAAGATGACATCCGAATATAGCTCTCAATGATGAAAAGTGAAGAAAAAATGTCCAAAATTGCCTGAGCAATGAGGATAATCGAAACCCACCCCTGTCTTTTGGAATCATGATCCCGTGCCATATACACTCAATTACCTACACCCACCATCACTAGAGCTGTCACCATCTGCAGAAGCCATACCAGTAACACATCCATTCCAAAATGCCAGTCTGCCATTGAACTATGTTCCTATCAAGATTGAAGACAACTTCACACATGGTCATGCCAATCCTTGGCATCAATCTTCCAATGCAACTGAGTTTTGACTTGCAGAGATATTGACTGAGCACTGAGCAATGTTGTATTTGTTGATGATTCATTAAAGAGGGACGTGGGGCTCCAACAGTCGGTTAAACAATGGCTGAAGTTTACACACATACCCCATCAGATGATTGACCTAATATCTGATGGCCTTGGCTATTCATCATGGATACAGCATAAAACGAACTTTGTATGCAATGAAAGCGACCCTAGGCCGATCGAGTTTTACTCCTGGAAGATAATATTGAGAGTAAAATCGCTTTTATATCACAAGATATATGAGAAGGATCTGGTGAATGCTGCTGATCATCGTTTCAGCTATAACAGGGGTCGTCTATTCAATCAGATGCACACATCAGGCTGATGGTGAAAAACCCAGGTATGACAATCTCTTGGAGAAATAAAAAAATGGTTTTGATATCATTTAGTATTGCCTCCCAGAAGGTGAAAATATTGTTCCCTTGATCTTATTCTCCGATTCGACATATCTCCCAAATTCTCCGGCAATCAGACAGCATGGTCCATATACATGATCATCGGCAACCTCTCCAGCACTGTTTAGACAAAACCAACAAATCACAGCCTTGTGCTGGTAGCACTTCTGCCAATGTCATTGAAATTACACGATATTCCCACTCCACAAACAGCACATCACTGAGCCCATGATTGACTTGGTATGCAGAATGTTCTTGACTACTTGCTGCGGCCCATGACCAATGCACAAAATTGTCCGTTCACCGCTTACTGTGCCGACAGTCAGTTCCGGCAGTACCAAATATATCTGTCCGGATGGGTTTCCAACTATCCAGAGCATGCAGTACTGCAAAATTATGGATCGGGATAATGTCCTTGCTGTGATGTTGAAAAGATGAAATTGGACAGGTATATCAACATAGCTGTAGCACTTCACCATCATAACGTTTATCAAACATTGTACAAAGTTTCCTCAGCAACTTTGGATATTGCAGAAAACGCTCTAGCTAACTTACCAAATGCGGATGATACAATATGAGTCCGAGTTGATCAACTTGCGGAAAGCTCCAGAGAACCCCATTGAGGCGCCCTCTATTCTTAGAGTAAATGGCATCAATCTTGGTAACAATATATCATAGTACACTGGTTCATTTGTTAGAGATCTTCCAAAACCAGACCTCCTTTACACAATGCAGCTGGGCATATTGATATATCCTCTGGGGTGGCTCCAACAACTCATGAAAGTGTTGAAATGACTGCCAAAATACAATGAGCCATGGTTATCTGTACCCACATACTTGACAATGATGAAACCCAAGACATCATATGAGGAGGTTAGCAAGTGGACTGGATAGGAACCTAGAACAATGAGCTTCTATCTGCTTGCAGTTGTCACTAACACCCTACATTGTCTAAATGCCTGTGAAAAACAAACATATGAGGATGTTATTTAATACACCTGGGCACTCCTTGAGTTTTACCACTACTGCCAATACTCGTCCCATGATGATGATACATTGAATTGTATGGATGATGGTCTGCATAGCTTCACAACTTCAAACATGTCTTCCTGCAATATTGGGCGTACAAGAAAACAACTGAACAATCGAAAGAGTTGCAGAAAGAACTCAATAACGAGTGACATGCAGATATGGTTGATTATCCAAATTGCTCTGCCAATGAACAAAAACGTCAACTCGATGACTGGAACGATTGGATAACGTCGGAAATGGTTGATCACCTGGAGGAGGAGTCATCAATTGACTTTCCAAAACTTCATCTATTGTCACACTTCCGGCGATGTATATAGCCATTTGGGGGGTTACAGCAGTGGTCTACTGAGGTTGGCGAAGCAGCTCGCAAAACCCAAATCAAAGACTGGTATCGGGCCTCCAATAAGACTGGATACCTCAATTGGCAGATCATCAATTATAATCTCTGCCGAGATATCTGTGCAGTACAGCGAATGATCCTCAACGCAAATAGTTTCTGCAATGTTATGCGTGGACCACCGAAGCTGGACGTCAGCTACGTGACTGCTGCCACGGGTAGAAGCAGTGCAGAGGGTTCCAAAGTCACACAACAGGTATTGTTTAGCTCGATACAGATGGGAGTAACTACATTCGGAGATATTTGCAATTTGAATAGCCATGACAACATTCTCCACAGTTGTCTGGTCAACTCAATATTAGCATATTTGTACACCTCAACAATATGCATCAACATTGATAACCTGTGAACATGCGAGGCAACTTGATTCCATACCATTGAGATCCCTATCGAAGAATTCAATGGCTGATTGACAAATAAAAATATTCGGGCAACTGGAGAGAAGGAATAGTATATTGTACTACTGTGACACGATTGGGTATGGGTGAAGATAGTCCAACAATATCAGAGATTTCCTGAACCTGCTCATAAAGAGTTGCAAGGACAATTACCATACCAATTACATTGTGTTTTCAAATTCCAAATTCCCAGTCACGTATGATATTTAGTATTTGTGCTGGTGACGGAACCATTCTGTGGTGGATTACCATATGCCAGCTCTGCAATGGTCAGAGTTGTTCCATCATTGGAAGAGAATGCCTGCAAGGTGCTGGCTGCAGGCCACATTTGTGACGCTGCGTATTATATACCCAAGGTTCCATCCACTTCAAAGATGACTAACTCTGGCTAGATTGTGAATAGTCATATTGATTTGAAAACATGGATTATGATTCATTATAAAATGAAGGAGTCGAACGATGTACTCACTGGTGGGGGGAAAATGCATTGGCAATACAAATTGTTGTTTAAATAATGTCACATATTGTAAATGTGTTTGCCAAATTGCTACTAGTGATTGTTTCCATGTGCCATTTATATACTCCAACTTCTTCATCCAGAGTTGTGAGATTGGTTAAATAAGAATGTAAATTATACTACATATATGGTAGATTGACTACCAATATACATAGTTGTTGTAACAACCACGCACGGTGCATGTGCAATGATATATGACTTGCTGACGAAATACATTCATAGAGTTTCCATGACCCATGGCATGAGCAATCTTGGGTTGTCTATTGACAAAGTGAATGAATACGTATTTATAATATGGTGTTACAAATCAACTCCAGGCGAGTTATAGAATAATTAATTGATAATAATTACACTACATATAAGGATATTGACGGTAGATGGACTACCAATGAATAAACTTGTCATAACAACTTTGCAAAGTGCCTGCACAGCGGTATATAATTTGCCAACGAAATACAATGATAGAATATCCATCACATAGTGCTTGAAAGACTCTGAGTTGTCAATAGATCAAATGAACAGATTTTTAATGATGATACAGTATTGCAAATAGGGCTGACCTCGGTTACAGTTGCACTAACAACTTCAATCTTTGCTATACATATGGCAATCAGCTTGGTTGCCATCTATGTATGCTGCCAATGCACCCAACGCAAAACTTGCTTACGTAGGTGCATATGGTGCCTATACAGGTTGAACTGTTTTTCTAATATAGTTGATAGCCAATAATGGACGTACCCCAGTGCACTTGCCCAGTCTTGATATACGTAATGAGACGAATCAATTGAGTATACCTACAAGTTGATTGGTGTTCATCTGCAAAAGTTCTATGGGGGTTAGAAGTGGAGATACAGAATGGAAATTGAATCTGGTGCAGCAAGTTCAAAGTGGTGATGGTGCTGGTGATGGTGACAACTATGCAAATGAAGGGTGGTGTGAATAAACTAAGACCTTAGGAGTCAAAATAGTGATCAGGATAATAGTGAGAGTAATAGTGATGATGATGGTGATGGTGATGGGAATGGTGATGACAGTAGAAATAAAGGGTGGTGTAAGTCAAATATGGCTTCAGGGGTGGAAATAGTTGCCAGGGCGATAGTGATAGTAATGGTGATTGTGATTGTGATGGTGATTGTGATGGTGATGGTGTTGGCAATGGCG
Organism: Trichophaea hybrida; assembly: GCA_015178995.1. Classification (NCBI taxonomy): domain Eukaryota; kingdom Fungi; phylum Ascomycota; class Pezizomycetes; order Pezizales; family Pyronemataceae; genus Trichophaea; species Trichophaea hybrida. The sequence continues at coordinate 60,198 of WHVE01000016.1, forward strand.
ATGGTATTGCCAACAACGGTGGAAAAAACAGGTAGTTTGAGGATAACAATACTTCACGGGTGGTCATGGTGGTCAGGGTGATGGTAATAGTAATGGTAATGATGATGGTGATGGTAAAAACAGTGCAAAGACAGGATAGAGTGAGTAAAAAGAAGCTTCAGGGGTATAAATTGTTGTTAGAATGATGGTGATGGTAAGGGTAATAGTTATGGTAATTATGAAGTGAATTAAAACATCAGAATTTTGAGAAAATTCTCTATGTCTAAAATTGGCAAAAACAAATTGTACAGTGGCTGGGAAGAAAACTGGAGAATTAGTTATTCATAATCAGTATATCTTGCCATCGTCAGAGTGAATTTACCAATCAGGCAAGTCAATCGCATATTACAGCAATGGTAACAAGCTTTCAATACTGTCATTTCAGGAAATACTATATCCGCCACTTTCAAAACCCTCAGAAACCGGGCAGTCACCTCCGAAACCTTAACAAGCAAAGTTGATTTTCGCTGATGGAACCTGATGGCACCAATTTGATATACCAGAAATATTACTGGCATGCCAGGAATGGTATATTTATGGTAAGGAATTCAATTGGTTTTCAACTGCCATACTGGAAATTCACCTACAAGCTTGAGAGCTTTAACTTTACATTCATGCTCAGATATATTGTTACTTATATTCAGTATGATACTCCAACCTGATATAACATTATTTGATTCTTCATCAAAGATGGTAATTTGCTCCTTGGCCTCTCTATTGTCTTGTGTGTTTTATTTTATTGTTCCTTGGATGCCCTCTGTCTTCAATTGTTCAGATGGGCTCAAACTCCGGCCCCAGTATACCAGACATTATGTCTATTTTGTGCTGAATGGGTTTTGAAAGTAATGTATTATTTGAAATTTGATCAAACAGTATAGTCTGTATAACTTGTCTATTCTTGTATTTCCCCATATATTGTTTTATCTTTTCAACATTATCACTCAATGTGTACTAATAAATTGCTGTCAAGTACAAGGTATTTCAGACATATTTTGACTGCTGCTATTCAATATAAATGTCAGGAGTTGTTCTCAAAGAATCATATCAGTATATGATACCGATAATTCTTGCTGGCTGGTTGTATTGTCATCAGTTGATATACAACTAACCATTACTGTAATGCTTCAGTTCTACAGTATAGGGAGATTCACCTTGGCCTTTTTTACTGGGGTCTCCATTCTATCATTTATTACCAATCACTGTGTGTATTTATCTGACCCTTTTGTTACTGATTTTATGTGTATCTTTTTTTAATAACATATCATCCCACTGATGTGTTGGCCACTCAGAATTATCAAAACTGGCCAATGACATCCATTGATTATCAGTTTGAATTAAGTCAGTAACAACCGCCTCCCAGTATACTATTCTATGCCATTGTAATTTCAATTTGTTCAAGCTGGGAATAATTTCTTTATGTTTTTTTTTGACAAAATCAGCTATGAACAATTTTTTCCATTTGTTGAATGTGGTAAATATCTAATCGATTTGAATGGCCAGATTTTTGTTTTGACATTTGCAGTTCCAGGACTGGGTGGCCTGGAACTTTCATGGATGAGAAATTCTACAGTTGTCCAAAATAAATCCCCAGTATTTTTATACTCATGGATTGAAATTTCAGAAAAGGATGGCAGGACAGCAATCTTTTCAATATCAGTTGCCTCAACCAGGCGAGGTATTACAAACCACTTTGGGGGTAGGTGAATTGGCTTTCCAGAGGAATTCCATAAAGATTGTGGTTCAGGTAAAAGCCCTTTCAATGGTGGTAGAGTGCAATTTGGTCATGGTTGAGAAAGAGTATGTGCACCAGTGTTTCAATGATGATCCCATCAAAGCAGATAAGTTTTTGGCTGATAAATGAGTTGTGGTACAAGAGTCTTCTCAGGTTGAAAATGAGTTGAGGTTGCATAAAGGTTCTTGGGGTGATGCTTGTACCTAGGCTGCTGATGAAGAGGATTTGGGGTACCATGTAATTATTGGAAGTTGAGCTGAGGATGAAGCCACTGCTGAGTGCCCTGGGTGTGCCTCTGGGAGATAGGGTGGGAATGGATATACTGCAGCAGGTCTTCGGTGTTTGGATGGAAATGAATGAAAAGTGGCAGCCTCGGAAGTTCCACTGTTAGAGGTAAGACAGCAGGCTTTGTGTACTTGGCTGGGGAGAAAAGAACAGAGGCATACCTTGGGAGTTCAGCTGTTGGGGTTATGGTGGTATGTCTTGAATATTGTTCAGTTGGACATACCACAGTGAGCCTTGCAAGCTCTGCTATTCAGTGTACAGCAGGGCATATTGGGAGTTCAGCTGAAACAAAATGTACTATAGTGTACTTTGGGTGATTGCCTGGGTAGGTTGGAAGAGCTGTATGCAATGGACGTACTGCAGTTGGGAATACTGAGACACTCCTCAGAATTGCTGTTGGCACTCTGGATGATAATATTATGGGTTAGGCAATAGGTTTGATGAGTTGATACTGCTGTTTGGAGTCTGATCCATGGTCAGATTGATGCTCCAATTGCAGGTGATTGTATACTGCAATTCTTGATTCTGGTCTGTAAGGTAACTGGAGATTTGCTGTTATTGTATATAATTGTTGAATTTTGAGTATCCTGCTGTCCATCTCTGGATTATTCTCTATATTATGGTGGTACTTCTGAAAAGGATATTGTATAAAAAGATTTGAAAACACAGATATATAAATTACAATGATATTCACCAGCCTCTCTGGATACTTTCTGCAATTAGCTCATAATAAAACAATGCGCATAGAAGGGTTTATAATATCCCTTATATCTTTAAATTTCATGTCATATCTTATCTCATAATGTTCTGAAAAATTGATGAAATATTTCTTGGATTTATTGACATATACCAAGGGGGTGGCCTTTGCATCGTTGGAATAGAAACATATTCAGAAAGTTGAATACCCATAGACAGCAAGGCAATGAAAGCGATAGGATCTTAGTTATTTTATATATGAACATGACCTCTTTGCTTCCTGTTGAAGGTCTGTGTAAGCAATAATTACCATTATTTCCATTATGACATACTTTATACAAATATTATAAACAAAAATAGTATTACCAGTATATCACAAATAGACAACAATATGGGATCAGGTCAACAGTAGATCTTCTAAAAATCAATAAACTTGATGAAAGTGTGCAGTAGATATAATTTTTTTCTCAGTATGGTATAATATTCAAAGTGGAAGTATTATTCGGATAGTTATTGGAGGTGCTTCAGTGACCCAGCATATATAGTTGATATAATATGTTTGTTAAATATGGACCTGAATGAGTGATAAACATATATACAAATATCCAATTGAAATAGAGGGCCTAATTATACTGCATGCTTGGTAGAAAAGCAGCTCAGTTGTAGGGATTCTAGAAAGACAAACAGTGATGTAAAAAATAAACAGGTGTTGAAGTTGATATCATGTTCTCAAGGTGGGGCACAATGAGGTAATGCCCCTGTGTGGTGGTTGTAAGGCCGAAATTTAATGCGCTGATGCAAATCAGACAGTCTTTTGAAGAAATTCCAGGAAGACAACTTCTTGTGCCCATTATATGAACCCCATTGAAAAATCACCACCACCATCTATTTTACTAGTATAGAAAAATCAAGGTGAAATTGTATTACTTGTTTTATCAGCAAAAACAAATTACCCCACCAAAACCAATTAGAAGCTTGCTACAAGCAGTCTTACCACATTATACTGGGTGAAGACCTTTGGTCTGATAGAACTCTGCCTCCAGTTGGCTGAAACTCTTCAGCACCAGTGTAAAGAGTTCCGGGCTGGGTGTCGAGGGTTGAGGGCTCGAAGTTCTAGGGGTTATAACATCCAAAAGCCAGGAGGTCCAAGAATCGAGAATAGTATGAAGCGAAAGAAATGAAGACTCTATGCAAGACACTGGATCCAGAATGATCGAGTGTGAAAGAAGTGAAAGCCAAACCTAATTGATTGTTTTATAGACGCAAGAATAAGTGAAGAAGGAAACTGATTGTCCACTGAATGCCTGTTATATACAGTGATCTCATCCATAATGCGTTCGATACATAATACCTCCAAACTCCTGCTTTCCATTTATACTGCGTTTGCATGATTTCACAGTCATTTGTGAAACTTTATTCGAAACTTGATTTTCTCTGTTTTTGTGCTTTATTTGTCGTTCACAAGCTGATTTCATTCTCATTATGCTTGAGTCATTGATCGCAACCTGATTTCTTTCCCATCGTGTATTATCATTTGTTTTATTCACAGATCATCACTTCACCATCGATTGTCAGTCATTACAACCCTGACAGTAGCTCACCCTCTTCAATGCTGAGTATCTACGAGGTTCACGATCTGGACTTGCTACGTTTTTCGGTGTGCCAGTCATCAATATCTTTAAGTCCATCCATGTTGGCTGCAGGCCCTCAGCTGCGCTCAGGGGAACCACACCATTTGATGAGATGTTGCAAATGCCATCGGAACACCCTGGAATCGTCCATCTGTTCAACCTTGTACTCTTCTTTTCCTTCAACTATCAACAGTGGTGGTGGTTCTTGATTTCTGTAGTCAAAGTGAGACTTAGCAGTCTTTTCTTATCAAGATAACAGTTGAACATCGTGAATGCATAGCAGACTTGAAAATATGATCTGATAAGCCCAGGGACTGATGATCTCAGTAACTTCGTAGGGTTCAATACATTTCCAGTCAAGTGCCTTGCTTGATTGGGTTGTTGTTGAATTTTGAGCATCCAGCCAGACTTCATCAGTGACTTCCAATGGTGTTCCAATCCTTCAGGACTTGTTGGCCAGTTCTGAGTGTACAACCTTGGCTCTGATCATTTCTGCTCAGAGTTCGCTGAAAGGTTGCTCCATCTATTGGGCTATCTGCTGCGTATTTACCATGCGGAAATTGTCAGGGTCCTTGATTGGATGTTGGCCAAAGATCATGTGCGAATGAAAGCCATAGTTACCAAAAAACCCGAAGCAATTGGTTGTCTCCAAGACATGATTGTTAGCTGTGAACTCTGCCAATGGTAGCCACCGGACCCAATCGTCCTGTTAATAAATAACAAAGTTCTGCATGTACTGTTCGATTACTGTATAGATTCTTTCAGTTTGGCCGTTGGTTTGCAAATGAAATATGGTTGACAGTCTTCATTCAATTTCCAATCTTTTGCAAATGTAATTAAAAAATTCTAAAGTGAAATGCACCCCTTGATCGGACACAATCGTTTAGGGTAGTCCATGCAGTCTGAACATGTCTTTGATCAATATTTCTCCCGGCTTCTGTTCATCTACTTTGTCAGTACAGAGTACCAGGTATTGCATCATCATTAGGCGATCAAACACTATACATACTGCATTGAACCCTTCGCTTTCTGGTAATTCAACCATGATGTCCATGTTCAAATTTATCCCCAGTTCTCCAGTTCGTCTGATGGTAGTTACAAGCTGTAAGTGTTTCTGTGGGTTGTTTTGTTCAGCTGGCTGGTGTGGCAATTTGGTACGCAGTGGTCCACTTCCTTCCTGATCTGGTTTCAGGAATGGCTTCCACTTAGCAGGTTGTAGGTTGTTGCTCGTCCTGTATCATGAAAATGCAAAATGACCCCAGAGCATTCATACTTTCTCTGGGAGGCTCCGGAGGCTCCTGGGCACTGCTGTACACTCCCAGACTCTGCTGGAGCATGGGAAGGTACTCCAGGAGCCATCTGGGGAAATAGTAAATTTTTAGACTGTTCTGGAGCGCTCAGCCAAACTCCAGAAGATACCCCGAGCTTGGGCAGATACTCCGGCTGCATCCTGGGGATATTTGAGTAGTTTCGGACCCTTGTAGAGCTCTAGGCAAGATGTTTTGACAGCTTGACAGTTTTGTTCTCTATTTCACAAGGTGTCAGTGCACCTGACATGAGTTTCAGAAGTCCGAAAATTACAGCTACCATGCTCAACACATCTGGGATGGTGTGATCGTTGAGGCTCCTAGGATCCCTGGTGCACCTGAGATCCTTGGCGCTCCTGAGTATGTGGAAACTTATGACATTCTTGGTGCTCCTGAGAAGTCCGGCGGTCCTGAGACAGGCCAAACTTATGCGATCCCCGGCACTTCTGAGACCCCTGGCGCTCCTGAAATCCCCGGTGCTCCTGAGATGCTCAATGCTCCTGAGATCCCAGGTACTTCGGAGACCCATGGTGCTCCTGAGATCCCAGGTGCTCCTGAGATGCTCAATACTCCTGAGATCCTAGGTGCTCCTGAGTTGCTCAATGCTTCTGAGATCCCAGGTGCTCCTGAAATGCTAAACTGTTGGGTGATGCCAGGTGCTCCTGAGTTGCTCAGTGCTGCTGAAATGCTCAGCCCTTAATGGCGCTCTCAAATTCACGTTTGTCCAGGCTTTTGTTGAGGGTTAAATCTTGATTCTATTGATATGTACAATATATATGGTGTTGGATAAATACAAGGGAGATGAGAGACAACTTTCAAGCAGGCTTGGAGAGAGATGATCTGATAATGGGCAAACAGACATTGAGAAGCCAAGTGGGGGACTGATCCTGGATAGAGATGAGAGGCTGCATATACAGTGCAAGGCAGCAAGTGCATAAAAGGTAGTCCGAAGCGTAAGTAAATAGCCGGCTGAACAGAGCGAGGGCCAGGTGCAGTGCAAGTGTAATCGATGCATGAGGAGACACTTGGTACATCAGCAAAATTGAATTCTTGCTCCCGGAGGCTCCCTGAGGCTCTGTGAGTTGTTGGAGTAGTTCAGAGTAGTTTGGAGTAGTTCGGAGTAAGTGCAAGGTTTTGGAGGCAACTGGAGCATATGAGGGCGCTCCAGGAGCCTCCAGGAGCCTCCGGGAGTGCAGGTGCGAAGTTCTGCAGCATCCGGGCGCGCCAATGTAAGGTTCTGGAGCCTCTGGGAGGATTGGTGTAAGGTTTTGGAGCCTCTGGGAGCACCAGTGCAAGGTTCTGGAGCCTTCGGGAGCGCCAGTGTAAGGTTCTAGTATCTGCGGGAGCGCTGGTGCAAGGTTTTGGAGCCCCCAGGAGAACCGGTGCAAGGTTTTGGAGCCTCTGACGGCGCCGGTGTAAGGTTCTGGAGCCTCTGGGACCACCGGTGCAAGGTTCTGGAGCCTCCGCAAGCGCCAGTGTTGGGATCTGCAATCTCCGGGAGCGCTTGAGCCAAGTTTAGGAGCCTCCGGGAGAACGAGTGAATGGTTTTGGATCCTCCAAGAGCGCCAGTGTAAGGTTCTGGAGCCTCTGGGAGCACTGGTGCAAGGTTCTTGAGCCTCTGGGAGCGCCGGTGTAAGGTTCTGGTATCTCCAGCAGCACCAGTAAATGATTCTGGCAAATATGAAAAACTTGTTTGTGCTCGAGTTCAACCACCAATGTACTTCAGTAGCACCGGCATGGGGACATAGGTACTTGAAATTGCAGTTTCTATTGATATCACACTTACTACAGTATATACACACTTGAACGAATACAAAGAGGGAGATAAGACCGGCTTGGGGAGAGATGATGGATCTCCAGTAGGTTTGGAGAAAGATGACGGGATAGATCTCCAGCGGGCTTGGAGAGATTAACATAGATTTCCGATGGGATTGGAGAGATGGGCATGATGGATCTCAAGCAGGCTTAGAGCGAGTTTAAAGAGAGGGACGAGATGGATATAGAGCGGGACTCTTGGCTGCAGAGCACGAGTAATTTTGAGAGAGACGGTTTCTGCAGCTAGTTGCCGAAAGTGAGGGCAAGACAGAACGCAAGTAATTGGTGTGAGAGCTGCCTAGAAAGATTTTAACGAACAATCACGAATCCAAGTGGAGGACATGACTTGGGTTGAGAGGAGATGGTGCACGTATGGTTATTGCATGGGAGGGAGAGTCAGTAGCTGCAGCCAGCTGCTGAGTGCAAGGGTCAGACGCAGTGCAAGTGTAATTGGTGGATGACCTGTGGCTTGAGAGATGTTATCCCACGATCGCAAAGCCGAGTGGAGGACTTAACTTTGGTATCAGTGAAGTTGGTCTCTGAAGTCAGCTGCAAAGACGAGTACCACATGGTATGAGAGAGTTATCGATCGAACAAGGACAGATCAGAGCTCACTCTAGTGGTGGCTCATGATGTGAACCGCCTGATGACTGGCGATACTCAGGGGGGGTACTGAACTCTAGAACAGCTGGATGAGATGAGGTTGAGAGAGAAGGAAAGAGATAGAAGATGAATGAGAGTTTGAGAGCTACAGAGAGACAGAGATGGAGGAAACCCCATTGAGAGTTTGGATTTGTACGTTTTTGTGTACGAGTTCAAGCTCCCAGAGCTTTCGTCCGTCTCTGGTCTCTCTGCAGCTCTCAAGCTCTCATCCATCTTCTCTCTCTTTCCTTTTAGTCACATTCAGCTGTACCAGAGTTAATCGCCTCCCCTGCGCATCGCAAGTCAAGCAACCTCTCATCTGCCCTCGCTTGATCAATCACTCTCACATACTGTGTGGTCCTCGTCTCTGCAGCCGGCTGTAGAGACAGACTCCACTCTAGCCAAGTTAAGTCTTCTACTCAGCTTTGCGATCATGGGATAACATCTCTCAAGCCAGGTCTTGCATCAATTAAACTTTCACTCCATCGGGCCCTGGCTCTCTGCAGCGGTCTGCAGCTACCAACTCTCCCTGCTTGCATCAATTACACTCACACTCCGTCTGGCCCTTGCTGTGTGCAGCCGGCCGCAGCTATTGACTCTCCTTTCTGACAACCTCACATGCACTTGCTGTCGAGCACCATACGTGCAGCCTCCCCGCTCTACCTGAGTTACGTTCTTCACTTGGCTTCCCGACCATAGGTTAACATATTCCAAGCCAGATCTTGCACCAACTACACGCGTTCTGTCATGCCCACGCTTTCAGTATCCAGCTTCAGCGACCGTCTCTCTTCCAATTTCTCATGCTCGGCAGTACACTCTCCCTCTTGAAACTCGCTCCAAGCACGCAGGAAATCTATCTCGTCCATAACCATGCCTGCTTGTGCGTCATCTCGTCATCTCTCTCCAAGCCTGATTGAAAGTCGTCTCTCATCTCCCATGTTTTCGTCCAACCCTGTATATATTGTAGATATCAATAGAACATGATTTCACCCTCATCCAAGGCCTGTGCAAACGTGAATATAGGAGTGCCACTGAGGGCTGACCATCTCACGACCATCTGACAGCCCTGAGCATTTCAGGTGCGCCAGGGATCCCAGAAGCGCCGGGGATGTCATAAGTTTGGAGCGTCTCAGGAGCACCGGACATCTCAGGAGCGCCGAGGATGTCATGAGTGTCGAGTGTCTCATGAGTGCCGAGCATATCCGGCGCACCGGGGATCTCAGGAGTGATGATGATCTCACTATCTCAGATGTGTCGAGCATTCTAACAGTAGTTTTCAGTGTGCCAAAACTCACATCAGGTATGCCGAAACCTTGTGAAATAGAGAACAAAACTGTCAAGATTTCGAAAGAACTTGGCTTGAGCTCCAAGAGTTTTTGTAGCTTTTCCAATTGTCCCTGAATGTTCCAAGGTAATCTACCGGAACATGATTTTGGAGCCTCTGGGAGCAGTGGCGCAAGATCCAGGAGGGTTCGAAACTTGATCAATTTCTCCCGGAGTCTCCTGGAGGGTTGGTGAGAGCTCCAGGACAGTCCGAAACTATGCCAATTTTTTCTGGAGGCTCCCGAAGTACCTTCCCAAGCTCTGGGAGTCTCCAGGAGGTTTGGTCAGAGCTAATGATAGCAATGATTCCAACCTGCCGAATGCGGTCCGGGTCTGGGTCAGAACCGAACCGTTTCCAAATTGGCGGTCCGGGTTGCCAGTACAACCAAATCGGAAAGAACGGTCCGGGTCCATGCTTCATTTTGGAACCGTTCAAATTTCCAGGTTATATACTGGATATTAAAACATGTTCATAATAGAATGCATGCGACCTTTGCAGTCTGGTATTCGATAACATCAGTAATCCATAATGACTATATAGTGTGTCAGAGATTTCATTTTAATAAAACTATGTATTTTAAAAATAATATATTGAATTGATTCATATTTTATTAAATTTAACTGGATTCGGCAAGAAAGGAAACCTAAAGACGATTTAAACGAATACTAGTTTTCAATCCTGTAGTGTATGATGAGTATCAATCACCATATATATTGTAGTCCCAACATGGTTGTTATAAGGGTATTGCCTACCTCTTGCTTAATTTTGTCACAACCAACAGACACTTGATCTGTCACTTGACCTGACTAGTAGATATACAATATCTGAATTCACCCAGCATGTATGAACCACTGTATTGAATTTCGGAAATTATTGAAGTCGAAAAAAACCATTACCATTTACCCCCAAAGTACCAGTGGATGGCATATTGAATATATAGACAGACATGTGATCGATTTTAAATTGAACTATGACTTGCTATCCCATCTCAGCTCAAATACAAGTAATATCAATATGCCATAGTAATTACAGTACAATTAAAGTAATTTGGTTGCACTCTGCAGGTGTTTTTCAAGGCAATTTCCAATCAAATGGATGCCAACCAACAATTTTCATAGGTACAAGTGATAATAAACATAGGAATCACCAATTCAGAGAAAAGATAATATACTACTGATTGGACAATTGGTACAATGATGATATTTGAATTTACAACAATTGAAGCTTCAAGTTGAATTCCACAAAAGAGCAAAGAAACCCTTATTCAGTATTAAGGACTGCCTTTTGTCAAGATATAGGCAATTAAGAACAATCTATTGTGCAGTATGAATGCCCTAAAATGAGCGTCAACGGAGCGTCAACACTTTTCAATTCAGTGGATTATTATTAGATAAAGTTGTAAATATTAAAATAATCAAATTGAATATTTCGACTGACTTTATCGACACATAATTATTTTGCAGTGCTTCTGACGTACAAAAGAGAGGAACCCCAATTCTGTTGGCAAAATCATAATGCATTACAATGCATATATAATCGATTATAATGACAGTTTCTCCATTCGATACAGCATAGCTATTGTCCAATATGCTTGCTCTGAAATGAGTGTCAACAGAGTGTCAACAGCAGTTTAAAATGCAGCTCAAACAACAAATGTATCATTTTGCAGAATGCATTCTTTTAGAGCAGTTTTGACTACCTTTAGTCAAGATTGATTCACTCTAGGGCAAACCAAAGGGCAGTATGAATGCCCTAAAATGAGCGTCAATGGAGCGTCAACACTTTTCAGTTCAACAGATTATGATTGGATAGAGTTGTATTTGTTGAAATGATCAAATTGGATGTTTTGACTGACTTCTTTAACAGATGATTATTGTGCAGCGTCTCTGTCATACGAAAGAAAGGAATATCAATTCTGTCGGCAAAATTGTTATATATTACAATTCATATGCAACAGAATATACAGACAGTCATTCGATTGGATACAGTCACATTGGTTACAATAATCAAATTGAATGTTTTGACTGACATTATCAACAGATGATTATTGTGCAGCGCTTCTGATGTACGCAAGAGAGGAACACCAATTCTGTTGGCGAAATTTTTATACATTACAATTCATGTGGAATCGATTATAATAACACTATTTTCTTTAGATGCAGCGTAGCTATTGTGCAGTATCATTGCTCTGAATTGTGAGTCAACAGAGTGTTAACAGCAGCATATGATGTGGCTCAAAAACAAAATGCATCATTATGCAGCAAAATTGACTGCTATTCGTCAAAATTCTTTCATTCTAGGCCTAACTATTGTTCAGTATCAATGCTCTTAAATGAGCGTCAACAGAGCGTCAACACTTTTCAGTTCAGCAGATGATTATTGTGTAGAGTCACCTTTGTTGATATGATCAAATGGGATGTTTTGACTGACCGTATCAACAGATAATTATTGTGCAGCGAATCTGACGTAAGAAAGAGAGGAACCCAATTTTGTTTGCACCATTGGTATATATTACAATGTTTGTTGATTCAATTATAATGACAGTCTTGCAGTTGGATACAGCATAGTTATTGTGCAGTATGATTGCTTTGAAATAAGCATCAACAGAGCGTCAACAGCGGCTTAAAATGCGGCTCAACAACTCAATGCATCATTTTGCAGCAGAATTGACTGCCATTCGTCAAAATTCACTCATTCTAGGACTAACTGTTGTTCAGTATTATTCCTCCAAAATGAGCGTTAACAGAGCATCAACGCTTTTCAGTTCAGCCGATTATCATTGGGTAGAGTCACATTTGTTGAAATAATCAAATTGGGTGTTTTGACTGACTTTATCGACAAATAATTATTGTGCAGCGAATCTGACGTAAGAAAAAGAGGGACTCCAACTCTGTTCGCAACATTGTTATACATTACAATTCATGTGGAATGGATTATAATGACAGTCATCCAGTTTGATACAGCATTGTCATTGTGCAATATGATTGCTCCAAAATGAGCATCAACAGAGCGTCAACCGCAGCTTAAAATGCAGCTCAACAACCAAATGCATCATTTTGCAGCAGAATTGACAGCCATTTGTCAAAATTCATTCATTCTAGAACTAACTATTGTTCAGTATTAATGCTCTAAAATGGGCGTCAAATGAGCGTCAAAGCATTTCAGTTCAGCAGATTATTATTGGGTAGAGTTGCATTTGTTGAAATAATCAAATTGGATGTTTTGACTGACTTTATTGACAGATGATAATTGTGCAGCGCATTTGATGTAAGAAAGAGAGGAACCCCAATTCTGTTGGCAACATTGTTATACATTACCATTAATGTGGAATCGATTATAATGAAAGTCATTCAGTTTGATACAGCATAGTTATTGTGCGGTATGATTGCTGTGACATGAACGTCAACAGAGCATCAACAGCAGCTCAAAATATGGTTCAAAAACCAAATGCATCATTTTGCAGCAGAATTGACAGCTATTGGTCAACATTTATTCAATTCAGGACCAACTATTGTTCAGTGTTAATGCTCTAAAATGAGCATCAACAGAGCGTCAACACTTTTGAGTTTGGCAGGTTATGATTGGATTGAGCCGCATTTCTCGAAATGACCATGTTGAATGTTTTGACTGATTTTATCGTTTGACGATCATTGTGCAGTGCATCCGACATACAAAAGAGAGGAACCAAAATACTGTTAAGTTCACTACAATATTATCGGATACATACAAAAGTTCCCAATCCCACGTGAAAATATATGTTCAAATCTAATATTTGACTGTTATGGTATCAGCTGTGATTATCAACGATCAACTGAATGAAAAAGTGACAAGCTATAAAAAGCCAACCCAAAATGTGGAACCGGAGATTGAACCCACCAGGTCTAACTAAACCCGGCAAAACTCATGGATTTGCCAATTCGGTTTCGGGTTTGGAACCGGAAATTATGTATGGCTCGGGTTTAGTACGGTTCCAGAACCGGACCGGGGCTTCAGTTCTGGTTCCAATCCGGACTGCGGCCGGGTAACCCGGAACCATTGCTAACCCCAGTAAGAGTTCCAGGAGGGTCTGAAACTACACCAATATCTGCTGGATGATTGCAGAGTACCTTCGCAAGCTCCGGGAGTCACCGGGAGGTGTGCTGAGAGCTTCGGGACGCTCAAAAACTGCACCATTTCCTCCAGAGGCTCCCGGAGTACCTTTGAATGCTCCGGAAGTGTCCGGGAGTGTCCAGGAGCCTCCTGGAGCCTCCTGCAGTTTCCACCAACACTCTGGGAGCATTTTACATTTTTCTGATATAGGTGCAACCGGCTGCGCATAGCAAGGGCCAGATGGAGTGCGAGTGTAATTGATGCAAGACCTGGCATGCAAGATGTTTTCCCACAAATGCAAAGTTGAGTACAGAAAGTAACTTGGATAGAGTGCAGTCTGTCACTGCAGCAGGCCGCAGAGATGAACACCACCCAGTGTGCGAAAGCGATCAATCGAGTGAGCACAGATCAGAGCTCGCTTGACAGGCAATCTGCGGAGAATGTGATTAACTCTGGTCCAGATTGATGTGACTGGAAGAACCGATGGAAATGGAGGATAGAAGATGGAGCACTGCAGAGGGACCAGAGATGAAAGGAAGCTCTGAGAGCTTGGATTCTTATGCGAAAACTACGTCTTGCACTGGTCGGTTGCATCTGTCAACCTGTATAATCTACTTGGCAAGCCATATCTTCTGACGCAAACTCGCAGGTCAAATACAAATCAGAGGTGCAATTTCGGCCAACCAAGCATTATCAGGCTTAGCACATTGACTATGAAACAGATTAAACAAGAATACTAATCCAACTTACAGAATCGTGTCCTTGTTTCTCTCATACAAATCCGAACTCTCAGGTCTATCTCTGTCTCTCTGCAGCTCCCAAACTCTCATTCATCATCTCTCTCTTTCCTTCCTGTCCCCTTTCTCAACCTCTTCCCATCCAGGTTATCTAGAGTTGAGTTCCCCCCCTGAGCATTGCCAGTCATCAGGTGGTTGACATCATGAGCCAGCTGTCATCCGGCCTTGCTCCATCGATCACTTTTGTTCACCGTGGAACAAATCTCTGTAGACAGCTTCAGAACCCAACCGCTCTCCAAGCAATATTAAATCATCCACTCGGCTTTCCGATCATGGAATAACATCTCTCAAGCCACAGGTCTTGCACCAATTCCATTTGCACTCTGTTAGGCCCTCACTCTCCTGGCCTCACTCCCTACAGGCAACAGCAGTTGCCCATTCTCTCCCTCTCAGGCCATCACCGTATGTGCAGTCGAGCACTGTGGGTACAGTCTCTGCTCTCAATCCCAGGCAAGGCCTCCACTTGGCTGCATGATCGTTTGGTAACATCTCCCAAGCCAGGTCTTGCACCAATTCTTCGCATTGTGCCTTGTCCTCACTTGCAGCAACCGGTTCAGAGACTGTCCCCCTCACAATCACCCGTGCTCAGCCACCTTGATCCCGCTCTATTCCCATCTTGTCCATTTCTCTTTGAACTCCCTCCCAGCCCACTTGACATCCATCATGTCCATCTCTCTCCAATCCTACTGGTGGTCTGTCTTGTCGATCTCTCAAGCCCGCAGGAATTCCATCTTGTCATATTTCTCCAAGCCCACTGGAGATCAATATTATTATCTCTCTCCAAGGCAGCTGGAGATCCGTCATCTCTCCTCAAGCCCATTTTATTTCCTGCTGTGTTTGAGTCCAAGTGTGTTCATAGTGTAGATAGTTGAATATCAATAGAAACCACAAATTTAGGCACTTATGTTCCAATACTAGTGCCACTGTAGCACATTGGAGGTTGCGCTCAAGCACAAACAAGTTTTTCATATACTCCAGAATCATATACCAGTGCACCCGGAGGCTCCCTAACCTTACACCGGTGCTCCTGGAGGCTACAGAACCATGCACTGGCGCTTCCGGAGGTTCCAGAACCTTACACCAGCGCTCCTGGATGCTCCAGAACCTTTCACTGGTACTCCTGGAGGCTCCCGGAGGCTCTGTAGAGTACATTATTCAAAATCAAC
Organism: Trichophaea hybrida; assembly: GCA_015178995.1. Taxonomy (NCBI): domain Eukaryota; kingdom Fungi; phylum Ascomycota; class Pezizomycetes; order Pezizales; family Pyronemataceae; genus Trichophaea; species Trichophaea hybrida. Next base: position 75,721 of record WHVE01000016.1, read on the forward strand.
CTGCACAACCTCTGGAAGGTCCAGGGGCTTCTGGGACCGGATGATTGACTTTGTTGATGTGGGTGTCCTGTGACAGGTGACTAGTGGCACTGCTGGATCTGCTACAGCTTTTCCTCGTCTGTGGGTTAAGCTTTTTCAAATTTGATGATTTCTAGTCACTGCTTGTTTTTTCATCGTTCTTCACTACTATCGTACTGGCGATGCTGACATTCATTTTTTACCCAATTCCATAATCCTTCAGGACTTATTGAGTAATTGTCGAGGTTAACTGTTTCTGTGAAGGCCACTGTCAACAATTTGTGTAATTGTTTGTTGAGGTTTTGCATTTTTAGTACCATTTGCTGGGTTTTTTCTGCCCGCTTCATGGGAGAAATGTCTTCTGGCGTTGTTGTAAGTGCATCGGGCTTCTGTCCTTGTTTGCCTGGATGGTAGACTATTCAAAATTTACAATGGGCAAGCAATTTGGACTACCACATTTGCTTCTGGTTTAACAGCTTTGAAGTCATGAAATTTTCTAGGTTTTTATAGTCTGTGAGAATCTCAATTGGATGTGGTGAGCCCTCCCACTCTGCTCTTCATTGTTCCAAACTTTTAACTATTGTGTCACATTCATGCTCATACATTTCGTAATTGTCTTCGGTCGGCGAATATCATTGCGAATAGCATGCCACTGGGTGTAGTACTGAATGATTATCGTACTGAGAAACAACTCCTGCTGATACATCACCCAAAGTGTTGGTTTTCAAGACTATCCCATTTTGGTAGAGACAGTGGGCTTGTACAGGTACCATCGTGAAAGCAAGCTCAAGATCGACATATGCTATTTGCTGATCGGATCACCAGTGAAGTAGTGAAAGCTATTTTGTGAGTTTTGTATGTGGATGTACAATCCTACTGTATTTTCGTATGAATCGTCAGTAGACATTGGCGCAGCCTCAAAAGTCTTTGACTTCCTCAGGTTTCTCTGGTACTTCCCAATTGCAAACTGCATGGACTTTCCCCAGATCTATTTCAATTCCATTTAATCCGACAATCAACCCTTGGTACATGACTTCTTCCTTATGTAACTCACATTTTGTTGTTTTTGATACAGACCAGATTCCTTGAGTGCGGTCATGTCTGCTCTGATGTGTTTTTTGTACTCCTTCAGGTTATCGCTGTAGATAAGAATGCCATCCAAAATCACCATACAACAGATGTCCAGGAAGGGTGGTAGAGTATTGTTGATAAATTCTTGGAAGGATGCTGGTCTGTTGGTAAGTTAGAAGGGCATAACCAGAGATTTGAAAAGTATATCATAGGTTCTGAAAGCCGTTTTTCCTTCATCCCCTTCAGCAGTTCAAATCATGTTATACTCGTTGCGGATGTGTTGCTTGGGGTGATCGTGAACCTTGGAGAGTTTTAGTAAGGTTTCTTGGATTAATGGTAGGGGGTACCAGTTGTTTATTGTTCCTTTATTTAGGCCTAGATAATCAACACCCAGTAATAAGCCTCGCCCTGGCTTTGGAGCGAAATGTACTGGAGCTCCACAAGGTGATCCAGACGACCGGATATATTCCCTGGACAAGTGCTTCTCTATCCATTCTTCCAAACATTGCACCACTTCTAGAGATAAGCTGTAAATATATCCACACTGCAGTGTAAACCGCTGTTGCAGGTTAATTTTGTGGTTTCAGTGTCGGTGCGGTGGTAGTGTTTCTGCGACTCCCTTGCTGCACAGGGGTAGACACTTATGGTATTCCTTGGGGATGACATTTTTGAGTGGTTTCTTCTGTAGGTTTTTTATTGCCAATACTTTGTTGATTTCCGCACAGTGTAAGGGTATAAACCTTGAGTTTCTCCCTTCGTATTACCCTCATGAAGGGTGATGCTGCTACTGTACAAGTGTCCACTTACAGCCTTTCCGGATCTGCTACTGTTGTTTCCATTTCATTGCCACATACCGATATGCTCAAATGATGTTTGCAATGCCGTTTACAGTTGCTGCTTTGGAAGCCAAGTGTTCTGGCTTGGAATTCAACCGTTACGTTGTAAAGTTGTGACCAGCTTAATACTAGTACGATCGCATAATACCCCAACTTTCTTATGAATGCTGGTTGTTGCTCCTGATGGGATTGTATTTCTATATTTCACTTGGCCATGGTCATAATGGTTTCTGATTCGATAAGTCTTCAATTGATGACTGCTAAATCACTGGATTCAGGTGATTTCTTCTCTTGTAACTGATGATGGTGAATGAATCCTTTTTTCACAAATACTATTCACGTGGCTTGGCAGTCATTCGACGTGGGCATATCGATCAACCTGTCTCTGATTTTCAGCTAATATTTCACAACATGATGCTTGCTTTCCATTAAAGATTCTTGAATTTCTGCCCTACTAATCAAACACTGCAATATTACAAAACAAAACTTAACAACTTTAGACAAAGGAGATTCGTGCCCAGTGCAATGGCCATTCATATTGCACTGGTCCAGAAATTCCAGTTTCAACTTCTTTATTCTTCGGTGAATTTGCTTTGAATGGATTTATCCCGACCTGTCCTGAAGCTGCTTTCAATTTCCTTGGGCATGATGCTGTGAAATGCCTGCTATCTCCACAGTCCATGCCAAGTCCTCCTTCCCTGCCCCTCTTCCTCTCATATGCAGTAATCTTTGTTCTTTTGATCTCAGGGAAGTCCATTGGAGTAGGATTGGGGTAATCTGCCACCATTTCAGCCGGGGCCACCTCTGGAGTAGATGTGGTATTGTTCGGGGTGTCATATTTCTTTGACTCTGCTGTCAATTTTTCGGACCTCCTTTCGGCTACTTGGGCCCAAATCTGTGAGTCACATTTTGAACAGTGTTTGACAAATTCGTCATAATCATCTGGTATTTTGGAGTGTTGTAGAAAGTCATGGAGTGTGTCAGATAGGCCTCTTCTGAGGGTGTTTTGTTTCATGGAATTGTTCCAGCTGACATCAGGTTGCCATCTGTAGAATTCTGTGAAGTACAGAGAAAACTTTTGATCTTTTTGCTGTATCTGATTGAGCTCTCTTTCTGCTGTTGCTTGGATATTCGGGTCTTTGAAAGGCAATTTCAACTGGTCAAGTAGTGTTCGTAGACAATCAAGCTTAACATCTCCTGTTGCTATATTGCAATATGGTTGTAACGGGTGGTGGGTGATTCCTTGCAATCCGTTGACTGCGTATTTTATTTTGGCTTGTTTGTCGTTGAATCTGTGTAGGTCGTCTTTCAATTTCAGTGCCAACTGGAGCATCCACCATCGGAGTACTCTCCTATCTGTTTGCGAAAATCAGAGAATATTGCTGCCCTTATGGCCGCTTTGTCCCTCCAACAGATCTCTACAATTACCATCATTGCCTGCAAGTGCAAGCACTCTTTTGACCTGATCCCGATATGCATCTCTTTCTTCTCCCACTACTCTCAGGTATTCCTGTGCATCCTCGAGTTCTTGCTTCAGTTCATCTGTACCTGCTGGTGCCCTATTTTCAAATCATTGTTCTGGATCTGTGTTGTTGGCCTGCAGATCTCCATGTGTGCAGACTGGTACTTTTTCTTCCAAGTCTTTGACCTTTTGTTGCATTAAGGCCAGCTCTTGATTGATGTTCTCTCCGTCTGCTAGGACATAATGTTAATTGTTGATCTGGGGAGAATTCTGTTGTTGGAGTTTGTCAATGGTTGTTACCTGGGCAATTATTTGTTCATTTAGTCAGCTTACTTGATTCTCGACTTCGGATGGAGGTGTCCACAGTAGTTTACTTAAGGTATCCTTCATGGAATTTGCCGCTTCCAGGGCATGTCCTAGGTCCAGCTTGGTGAAATCCAGCAGTATCTGTCTTTATATTAGTTCTTGATTCATTCTGGAAAGTTTCATATATGAAGCTACTTGTGTTGAGGAGCTGCTTTGCATCATTGGAATTTTTGAACGGAGATTGATGTAGGTATTGAATGATCCTCCAGTTGAAGGTTTGTGCTACTTCAAGGCACTCGTCACAGATATACTTCCAGGTATCAGTTTTCCTGTATTTTCAGCAATTGTTGCCATAAGCAATTTCACACCAGATATATCTATTGGGATTCGAACACATCAATGCCTACTAGCGAATATTCCAAGGTTTCTGCTCCCAATAGATATCCAAAAGTCATACTGTTTGTCCTCTGACTGGCAGTGATTCTAGTATTTGCAGGTACAACACGGATTATCAGAGATACCATTGTGTCCACAAGCACAACATTCTCTGTAAAACTCATGTTTGAGGCATAAACAAGGGCTTGTGAATTCTTCAAGGGTCTGAGTGTTTTCTGTAATCGAGAAAGAAAGTCACTATAGAGATTGGAAGATGAGTGCCAATATATTTTCAATAATTTTGATAGATAACTACAGCAGAGGTTGAACTCCTTTGTTCATTTGTTTCTCAACAGAACAGCCACATATTGACAAAAATATCTGGATTGGTAGGTCTTCGAAAGTACCACAAGCAAGGTATGCAGATGGGTCTCCAGTAGGATTGGATAATCAATCTGTTTTCGAAATTGCTTGCAAATTTAAATCTTTGCAGAATGTGTTGCAGGTGCGGTGACAATAATAGCAGCCTGAACAGTGAGGATCACAGCACATAAAATAAGAATATTTTCAGTAGAATTCATTGTAGACTCATTCTTTTGTCAAGGGTTCGGAACTAGATATTGAGTATTGTGGGCACGGGGTCAAAGGGATTACAAAGTCCGAAAGCCAGAAGGTCCAAGAATTGGAAATGACCTGGAGTTAAAGAAACAAACACTGCATGGAAGGGACTCGACCAAGAGTCACTGTGTGTTATTGAAGTGAAAGCTGACGCTAATTGATTGTGTTATAGACAAGAGAACGAGTGAAGAAGAAAACTGATCCTGTGCCAAATGCCTGGTATATTTACAGTTATTTTGTCTGACATCTACTCGTTATATAATACCTCTGAACTGCCTCTTTCATCGTTCACTGCAATTGTACAATTTCGGCGTATTCCGTGAAACCTAGTTTGAGACATGATTAGCTCTCTCTGCGCTGTATAGCCTTTGTTCGAAACCTGATCTCATTCTCGTCATTGTTTAGCGTTTGTTCAAAAACCTATTTCGTTGCCATTGTGCATTATTTTTTGTATTTTTCAGCAATCATCACTCTACCACTGATCATTATTCATCACAAACATGAAAATCAGCTGGATTCAATGTTTGTCGGTGTACCTGAATAATTCCCGAATATATGATTTTATACAATAGTATACTGGTAGACTCCATACCAGGGGTGACACCTCCCAAAGATTTCTCCAACAGTGAATCTATTGACCGTCAAAAGCCAGAGCTAATATATCCACCTGATACAAGGAAAACAAAATATCACAGTGATGTCATGGGAGTGGAGATGGATAACGGTCAGGTATATGGTATGGCTACTTGGATATACAGCAAAAATTGTATATACTTGGATTAATGGAACCCATGGCATCTATCTGATTGTATAATGACTTTCAATATACTCAATCTGTGTATTAGAACTTCAAAATATAGATCGACTTGCACCTGAAATATGGACTTGACAACTTTCATATCAAATCTTTTCAATCAGATACTGAGTTAAAGATACTCTTGGAATCCATAGACTTGGGTTTAGATGCAAAGAGTTGGCTAGAATATTGTTCACACACATTGGGTATATTATATTATCAAGGAATATTCAGGTGTATTAGATTGCTTTTGGCTTATATCCCATTCACTATACACATGTATTTTAAACTGGTACAACTTTAAGATTCTGAGAAACATTTCATTTGCAGTCAGATAAACTTTGGCGAATGGTAGGGGAATGCTCAAAAGTACCTGCGCCTGGGCTCTATTATCGTGTCAGTTACTTTTGTATGTGACCAAATACATCTAACATATTTTTCTGTTGATAAACAGGCATGGTCCTTATATATGACAATTGGTAATATACCAAAAGATATCTGCAAGAGGTCCAAGCAGTATGGGTGGATCTTTATTTAATTCATACCATGCGCTTCAAATGGTGCCAAAATACCGATGATACCTGGCAAAATGCAATCAATACGATTCCCTCAGTACTCTGAGAATTCAATATTAATGAACAGGCTTTGGAATGCGATTGTACTGACAGTTTTTGAAGAAGATGCTTTCCACTGCTAGCTTTCTGGGTTGATGACTATCCAGATGTTGTAATGATTGCTTTAGTTACATATGGTTCATATACTACTTGTGAAACACTAAATGATGTATTGATGGAACATTCAGGTCAACATACAATCTTCAATATGAGCAATTGAAAAATTTATAGTGACCCTTTCTATTATGAACATATTGATGAACTCCTAGCATTTGGAGTATGTTCATTCCCTAAAACATTCTGGCAATACATTTTCAGCAATGTGTATTAGCTATGGCAACCTGTTGAATTGTATCAATTGCTTCTGTAATTATTAAAGGATCTATTTAACTCACTTCTCAAATACCTTAAAGCCCAAAATCTCAAAGACCACTCTGATAAATATTTGACATTGGCATCATGGTATCCAGGAATCTGACTATTCCAACAAACCTTGCATTTATTAAGGAGTGGAATATAGAAGGTGAATACAATATGGGGAAAGATTGCAACATTGGAAGTTAACTGCATATCATTACTAGCTAGTGCTCTGGATGACGCAACAAATGGTGACTAGATTTCATCCCATGAAGCGGTGATAGAGACAATATCAGTATGATGTGAATTCTGCCTACTGGTAAGCCAATGAAGCGACACTGATCAATCCCTCACTGTATTTGATATTGTGCACAAAAAATTGTACAAGTTGATATGTATTTTCAGAAAACAGAAAATGTAAAAGACAATAGAAGCCAAAGTCTTGAAAAAGCTGAAATAACAATCTGTGAGCATTGGTGAGCAAAAGATTGTCAAGATCTAAGTTACAGTCAAGGAAAAAGTACATAAGGCCCACAAAATTAATACTACCAAATACACACAATTTCAAACATATTTGGATTTCACTGAGATTGATAACAGAGACTCAATTAACTACAATCAGGAATGAAATATATATCGAACCACCGTGGTACAAAGTCTACTTTTCAAAGGAATATTGTCCAAACGAATAAATGAATTTGAATTTTTGTGGGAACAACATAATCTTCATGACCTCCAAAAAGCCCTTGAACATAAGCTAGTATACTATGAATATCTTAAGATACATCTGGTCAGCCATATATCCAAGGCAATTCATTGAATGAGTTCTGAATACAATTTTTCAAATGATATCTCAGATTTGTTACATATTTCCGCTGTCCAAGATGGTTACTGCTCCAGCAATTAAGTGAATTATATTTAATCCATTTTCAAATACAATGACAACTGCAGTGGCTTTGACTAGCTAGATGAAACTGTGCATCACTGTGTAATTCAAGCCAGGTATTATGTTCATTCAGCTAAGGTAAGAAAATATTTGACAGTAGCTTTCATAATGATATATTTATTGGCCAGTCCAGTGTACTCCAATCTTGGCTTTCTCTCTATTTTCAGCAGTTGACATATAATGAAATTCAAAGCAAGCCTAGAGACTACACCTCAAAAAAGAACATCCTGAGCCAATATTGCACCCAGTACTGCCAAATATATATAACTTGAGTGAAATGCACATATGTGGAGAGTGTAGGAGTGTTCAACTGAAATTTGGTTCTGATGTAGTCGGCTATTTGAAAATACCCAATCTAGCAAAGCTTTTTTGGGTTCAAACTGAGGATGATTGGAGTACAGGCATTACAGATCATGGGTTGAATTGGAATCCTATGATACTGATAGACGAAGTTTGAATCACACTATACCATTGTCCATTCTATTATTGGCAACCATCCAGTAAATTTGGCTTAACTATGAGGTGGAATATACTAAAACTGGGAATGGTATGATGCCAGAGGCTCATACTGTGTGGATTCAACATGTAGAGAGTGAGTATCATGATATCAAAAATAACATTCAAGGCTGAGTTCCATCATTTCTGATCTTATATTTAACCTGGAGGCTACCAACATTACTTATAGTAAGTACTCAGCAGGGTCATATATGATCACCCTTGATTTCCCTGATTAGATATCAATGGCTATTTCATGTCTCAGATACCAGGGCTGATCTTTTCGGATGGCCAGCAAATGAATACAGACACCACCGATTAGTGACAACTGAAAGTGAATGGCCATTGTCACTACTGCTCTGACTTGTCAATAATACACAATAGGTTGAATGGCATCAGCCAAAAATCTGACAACTCGCCAACGACAAACGGACAGCTAAAACACAACAGAATGGCACCAGCCAAAAGCTGATGACTGCTGGAAGCCTCAGAATATGTGCTGACTTCAAACAGCAGAGCTCCTCTTTATTGAAAGAGGCTTATTCCCCTGGAGGTTATCAGATCGAAAAGATACCACTGGTCTGGAGGTACAGGCCTGCACGCTTGATGTGATACAGGATACAGATGGTCTGATTATGATCTAATGACAATCAAGATGATTTAGGATTGGGAGATAGAGGCCACAGTAGTTGCAAAGAAATGGGCATCGGTTTGAAGAAGGTACAAAGGCAGTCAAAGTGCTGGATCTCTAGAGAACAGCGTAGATAGAAGTATTTATTAGAAAGTTCCGAAAGAGGTATAAAGACCTGTGAGTTTTTTGATGGGTATAAGGCATCACTCATCTCAGCGAGGAGGACAAGCCTTAACGATAAATATATTGCAATGCTATTCTTTTCATTCAGATTCTTTTAGTTATTTCTCAGCCCAAGTGAAGTTCCTAATCTACCATCGAAGCAGTCCTAAATGAAGTTTGGATACTACTTGCAATGGGTAACACCGAGAGTAATGCTCCTGGTGTTACATTATATTGTTAGCAAAGTCACGCTTCCAAGGAAGGTATTCTTTTTACCACACCGATACATCAAGTGGTCTTGATGCCATACGGCTTCAACGGTCACTGTTGAGTCAACATCTTTAATTTAGCTACAATCTCATTGCAGCTTGGAGCACCAAAACCTCTCCACTTCTTCAATAGCGTTGATGCTCTCCTTGATGCAAAAGATAAACCTCTACAAGAATGCTTTTGGGATGCACCTGATACACTATGTCTATGGAACCTCTACTGGACATATGAAGCCAGACAAGGAGGACGTCTAAGTATCTACAATGCAGTCTTTACTGATCATTGGACCGAATATAAAGGAATGTATGTCGATTGCTAAGATCAGGAAGTGTGTTATTACAAGCATGACTGCGGAGAAACCGACACAAGAATTGGAAGAGCAGCAGCCACTCTATCGACCATCGTCACAGCTATATACCATTGGAATTGGTGAATGAAATTGGACGATATACCACTGCTATTTTGTTACTTATTTCAAAGATGTTGGTTCTGCATTACATATGCCGCTCAACAGGACTATGAGCCATCGGTACAGCTGCAGCATGAAACCCCAGCTCAATTCCTCTTCTTTCAGACTATCCCTGTTGAACAATTTTTTATAGTCATATAATGGTCAAATCTGACACCAGCATGATGGGGTGCCTACACAGTGGTCAGAAGGGAATATGAGTTGATCCTATCCAGTGACATGGATTAACCGGTGACACAATACCGGCCAATCACAAAGAATGATATTCCGGACTGGGTTATTGAGCTATTGGGTGGAATCTGCAGAGAGCTGGGACAAATACACTCCGCTCCAATCATGGAAGCAAGACCAAGTAACTTCAAGAAACAGACTACCCTCAGGGAATTGGACCAAGCTAACAAAGAGCTCATCGGAAGGTGAAATCAGATATATGATAGAATTTACCAAGGTGTGGGAAAGATAGAAAAGGCTCGATTCAAGATGCATTTGGATATAGTTATCCAATTCCAAGTGTTTGCAGCTAATGTCCAAGCAACATATAATATGATGAAGGCCCAATCCATCGAAGCGTACAAGGAGCTGCAGTAAGCACTCAGTGAGCAAATCTAACGTTCTGGGAAAGCCTGGGGAACCCTCGTGGCTCTGCTGGACAATGAGGAACGAGCCCAAGAACGCCTTGCCCTCTAAATGAATTCCCTATCCCAGGAGCTGGCAGTGATTCAGCTCAAAGCCAAAGAGAACAGTGAACAAATATCCGGACTATATGCCAAGTTCCATATGGAGATACAGAGGATTCAACAATAAGCAGACAAAGAGGGATGGGAGAGGAAGACAGCAGGGATAAAGATGATGAAAGACCTTGAGTGGAAATTCATAGAATTCACTTGAGTCTTCCAGCTGAAGCACTAGGATGAAAGAATGAAGGTATCAGTACACCCAATAGCCTGGATATTGTTGACGCCAAAGGCAGGGGATACCAAGCCTGCAGAGCTGTGATTCCACCATTGATGAACCATAAGTGATGGCATTGGAATGTGTATCAAAGAGGCTGTGACTCCCGAACCAAATGGTAAAGGAGACCACTCAGGAGGAACTGGAGGAGACCCCGCAAGGGACTCTGAGTCATCTAGCTGCAGCGGGAGATATTTCAGCTCTTCGGATAGTGGAGACGAGGTTCTCCCACTGCAGCCACCATGAGCAGAAACGGATCATAACGAATCACCTTCGGTACTGCCACAAGTACCACCACAACCACCAGGAACTCCAAATCCGAGCAAGAAGCAAATTTTTGAACTTCTCTTCAAGTTTAAGGGAGACCCAATGGACAAGTTTGAGTCCTACCACTATTGGATTACAGCAGTGGATTGCTATCTCAGAAATATCAAGGATGATTATTACAATGATGATGATGAAATAATTTTTGTTGGAACTATCCTTGGCGAAAAAGATTTAGCTTGGTATAACCAACGAAAAAAATAGCTTGGGAAACATTTTTAGGTTGATATATGGTCAGCAGTCAACAGTACTATATAGGAACAATTCATCCACCTGGAGGAAAATACAAAGTGTCTCCAAATTGTGAACAAATTGCAGTACATGGAAGACATCCAGAACTACATCGTATAGATGGAAGACCTGAACTACAATGTCTGCTTATCAGGGAGTGCATGGCAACAGACTCTACCCAGCAGACTCAATGAAGAAATCAAGGATTGGGTATCCCTTTCATAAATCACATCAAACAATGATGCAGAATACAAATTACTGCTCAAATAAGTCGGCCAGGCATATGATGAATGCCTGTAAGAAAAACAGCAGCACAATGATCCCAAGTCCAAAGACAATTGGATAGTGCAAGGAAGCATGATAATCATGATGATGATGAGGGGAATCCAGGAAAGAACAACTTTGGGAAAGGATCTGACTCCAAGAAACCTCGAATTGAGCAGAATAGTCCAAAGCCAGTCAATATGGACAAAGGCGAAGCCCTAATTGGCATTGCAAAATCTTCACTGGAAGCATGAGCCAAGCACAATGAGTGCAAGCGCTGCTGTTCCTTGGGGCATCGATAGCTATTCTGTCAGAATGCCATCAAGATCTCCTCCAGTAAAAAGAAGAAGATGGATCAGCAGCCTAAGGTGAAAACACCAGAAGTAACCACCCTTTCTTTGAAGGTCAAGACCAGGTGTCTGGCGGACCAAATTATGAAACTTGCAGCAGCCTCAAGCACTTGAGTGCTTTAGAAGGTTCGCTCTGATGATATGGAGATTGATGGATGAAACAAGCTTCTTTTGTCCTTCCTTTGGAATTGCAATCTTTCCTATGGATTTTTGAGGTATGGACACCTGCTGTTTTTGGTATTTTTGGGTACAGATCTTCATATGTCTTTGGGATTACATGGGTACAGATATCTGTGTTTTTTATGGATTTTGATTTGGGTTTGATCAATGCAGTCAATGGTATTATAGCTTTCGATATTCAATATACTGTCTTTTCTGTTGTACAAGACAGGGTACCTCAGAATGAGTTTAATACTCGGAATATGGTGGTCATATAGCATCCAAGTGTCACAAGTAACAAACAATTACTATCGAACTTGATTATATTCTGATTCACCTTCAACCACAGCCCATTGGGGCCAGATCTAGGTCAAAAGGCAGTTCACAATGTTTGTCAATCGAAAAGATTGAAAACGCAAGGCTGCAGCCAGTGCACCACAGTCTGTATCTCAGAAATCCAAGCAATTACACCCTGAACTGAAGACAGGTTCAAGACCAACAATACGTGTGTTTGCAAGCTTTCAAGATAAGAATAACATCCCTGGAAGGGTTCCCTTGAATATGGAGTGTGATTTACAAATGATGTCGAAGCAGTGGGCCAAGTCAGATGGTGTTTCGTTAGTGATTAGATCAGAACCAAATATACAGAAAAACTTTAAAACAGAAAGTATAGAAGGAGTGCGTTGGCAGTACACCTTCCCCATTACTCTGCGGTATGAATCCCATTATTCCAGTGAAACCTTTGAAATTGGTCCCATGGAGGATTTGTTTGACATCATGTTACAATACTGGTGGATCCTTAGGCATGGAGCACTCTGTGGAGTTATCAAAGAAAATGATAAGCTCCACTTTACGTCCAAACACTGCCATTAACATTGCTCAAAGGCAGCTGTATCTTCATTCTCAATTGAATATGACGATTTCATATCGACATTTGATACTGATCCTTGATTGATCAGGATTATTGCTTGAATGGATGTCAATGTAGCAAACGAGATTGAGATCGATTGGGTAGAGCAAATTCCATGCCAATACCAAGGCTTTGAAACATTATTCAATCGAGAGACTGCCAAAACTCTTCCATCTCATCGATTCTACAATCGTACCATGGACTGGAAAGATGGAAAGCAACATCCCTGGGGTCCCAGCTATGAGCTCTCAGAAAAGGAGATATTGGTCCTCGAGGGATATTTGAAGGAAATACTTCATTCCGGAAAAATCCATTCTACCAGGTCACTAGTCGGTGCACGTATACACTTCATGCCAAAGGCACATGGCAGAGACTTACGATTGTACGTGAATCACAGAGGTTAGAATCATGCGACAATAATGAACCAAAATCCATTGCCACTTATCAATGAGCTCAGTGACAGGGTCACTGGATCAAGGATTTTCACCAAGGTTGATTTGTTGAAAGGGTACAACCTCATTCAAATTAAACCCACTGATGAATGTAGAATAGCATTTTGTACAAGATATGGATATTATGAATAGCTTGTTATGCCCATTGGATTGGTGAAGATGTCAGCGATATCCCAAGATATAATGAATGAGAGCCTGTACGATCTAATCAATCATGGAGTTGTTGTCGATATAGATGCTATCCTCATCTATATCAAAAACGAACAAGACTAGGTTTACTTGACTCAAAAAGTCCTTCGTTGATTACAGGAAAACGACTTGGCTATATCACCCGATAAATGCCAATGGTACCAGAAGACAGTGGGATTCCTCAGGTATCTCATATCATGAGATGGTGTCAGCATATCCAAATACAAAATTGACACTATTCATCACTGGGAGATTGTGGAGTCTGTCGCGGAGGTCCTGTCTTTCTTCAGGTTTGCCAACGTTTATCGAAGCTTTGTTGAAGGTTTTTCAAAGGTATGCCATCCCTGAATGGAGTTATTGAACAAAACGAACAAAATATTCGATTGGTAAACAAATCTGCACAATGGAATGGCCTTCGATTCACTAAAGAAGCAATTCACCAAGGCACCCATTATATGGCATTTCGAGCCTGTTTGGCCTGTTGTAATTGAGACAGACATATGTGATTTTGCAATTGGTGCAGTACTCTGCCAAGTCTTCGATGGACAAACACACCCCATTGGTTATTATTCTCGAAAAATGAATAAAGCAGACATCAACTATGAAATCCTTAACCAGGAAATACTGGCAATTGTATCGGCATTCAAACACTTCAGACTTTACCTTGACCGGGCTGCTCATCCAATCAGTGTCTATGCCGATCCCAAGAACCTCAAATACTTTATGACTACATACATCCTGAATTACAGGCAAGCCCGCTAGGCCCAAGAATTGGCAGGATATGGTGTCAAAATGTTCTACTGACCTGGTAGTATGGATGGGCAACTGGATGTATTATCCAGACATTCCGAGTACCACCATGAAAACATGGGAGTTAGTGTTGAAGAAATCCAAAATCATCCAATCCACTGCATTCTGACACCTGGTCAGTTAGTCACTTCTGAAGGGGACACAGTACAAGTGACACAGTTATGAGGCAAACAAATTGCAAATTCTTTTTCAACATTGAGAATCAGTCCAGTAGTCACGTTCAATTCATGTTTGTTAGATGCAGTGGTCAGCGGTGCAAACAACAATGCTGAATGCCAATAGGAGTAATTCCGAGCTATCGATGCAAACCCAAGCCCAGCTATCTCGTTCAATGACGAATCCCTTCATGTTCAAGGCAGACTGTGGATTCCGGATGATCTGCAATTGAAGTCACAGACATTCGAAGCCAGCATGATTCGAAGGTGGCTGGACACATGGTGCAGAACAAAACAATCAAGCTGGTCAGACGAAACTTCTTGTGCTTGGAAATGGAGAAATTCATGAAAGATTTTGTCTGCTTATGCCTGCAATGTCAGAATCACAAAGTACCTGGTCATGCTCACTACGGTCTTTTACAACCCTTCAAATTAGTTCTCAGCCCATGGGATTCAATTTCCATAGACTTTATTATTGAATTACCAGAATTGGATGGATGCTCATTGGTATGGATAATCATCGACTGCCCTAGAAATATGGCACACTTTATTCCGTTGAACGTTTGTGAGAAGAAAGCTACAGACCTGGTCAAAATCTTCTTGAAAGATGTATGGAGAATCCATGGACTACCATTGAAAATAGTATCAGATTGTGACTCTAGGTTCACCTCTATGTCATGGTCGTTGTTGGGCAAAGCTCTCAATATCGGACTAATGATGAATTTGCCAATCCACCCGCAAATGGGCCATCAAACTGAATAAGTCAACCAAGCGCTGGAATCTGATCTGTGGAATTACTGAAATTATGAGCAGGCAGATTGGTCTGGGATGTTACCAATGGCAAAGTGTGCCTATGATAACTCCCTCACCACCACAATAGAAATGTCACAGTTCTTTGCAAACTTTGGATATGATTCTCGAACAAATGGACCTATTGAAGTGGAAGCAATGAATCCAGTATTCAGGATCAACATTCAGTTGATGACCAGCATGCATTCACTCGACCATGAAGGCTACGAACAGGCATGAGAGACAATAGGGAAGTACCATGACCAGCATGCGAATGATCATTTGAAGTATTCTGTTGGTGACTTCGTTATGCTAAGTAGGAAGAACTTTGAAACTCGAAAACTATCTAGGAAAGCTGATACGAAGCATCATTGACCCTTCAAGATCTCAAACCTACTCTCGCCCAGCACTATTCAGCTTGATTTTCCGAATTGATGCCATGTGTACGATGGCTTATATGTATCACTCATTATACTGTATCAATATGCCATCAACACTTCTTGACCTATACCTGAGCATGCCTCAACCAGCCAGCAGAATGAGCTTGGTTATGATGTTAACAGCTAGGAGTACAAAACAGGATATGATGTTGAAGATGTTACGGGCAGCCAGTACAGCAAGGCAGGGAAACAGGTGTTGTATCAGGTTAAGTGGAAGTGATATCTGGAGGAAGATGATTGGGCTGAGGGATCTTATAAGAACTCCGATGACAAGAGACTGTTGATGGAATAACACCGACAGAATCCTTAGGCTGTGAAGAATAACAGGATCAAACAGTTAAACTAGTACGTTTTCCCCACAATGGTTTTTCAACGGCTAGCAAAACACTGGACAAAGGATTTGGTTTTTAAGGGCACAAGGGCTCTTGATTTTCCGGATGAAGAGAAAAATGCATTTGGTTTTAAGCGCACACAGGGTCAAGATTTTGCTGAATCAAGATAAAGCAAGCAAAGTGTCTCAGCTGAATGCCACCTGATTGCTCAATTTTGCTTGCTGCCATGTGTCCCATCTGGACATAAGTAAATTCATTGGTCCGCTGTGCTTGTATGCCTCAGCAGGACATAAGCAAGTGGTTGAAGCGAAATGGTCTGTGTGGATGGACTATGTTAAGGATTTTAAATGTTTTACTTCGGTGCACTGGTTCATATATTGCGAAAGGCAATGAAGAGCAAATTAGTATGGTCGTTCAGGGACAAACTCTCTAAGCGAATGGGTAGTGTCACACCTAGTAAATTGGCAGCAGGGTCATGTACTATCACCCTCGATTCCCCAAATTCAATGTCATTGGACATCACTTGTCTCGGATACCAGACCAAATCTTTTTTGGTGGCTAGCAAACGAACACCCTCACGACCGAAAATCAATATTCGCTTGTTACTGGCAGTTGTCGCTTTCGCTCGGAATTGTCAATAACACCCAAACAGCTGAATGGCATATGCCAAGAAGCTGACAACTTGCTGATGATAAATGGCCAGCCGGAAAACAACTGAATGGCGCCTGCCAAAATACTTAAACAGCCAGAGGTTTCAGAACATGTGCCAACTCGAAACAGCGAAGCTGCTCTCTATCAAATGAGGTCTATTCTCTGGAGGTCATCAGATCAAAAGGATTCCACTGGTCTAGAAATATATGCTCAAGAACTTGATGTCATAGAGCACACTGATGGTCTGAATATTATATAATGACAATAAACACAATTGAGAATTGGGAGATGAAGGTTGCGACTGTTGCAAAGCAATGGACACTAATTTGAAGGTGGTCAAAAGGTGGTTATAGTGCAGGAGTTCTAGAGAAAAGCGCAGATAGAAGTATTTGTTAGATAGCAAAGAAAGAGGTATAAAGACCTCTGAGTTCTTCGAGGGTAGAAAGGCATCAACCTTCTCAACCAGGATAACAAGTCTTAACAATATATGCATTGCAAAGCTATTCGTTTCGATCAGATTCTTTTAGTGATTTCACAGCCCAAGAGATGCTCCTAACCAGCCTCGAAACTAGTCCCGAATTAAGTCCAGATAGTACTTTGACTTGATGAATCCTGCAGTCACGCTCACAGTGTTACAACCAATTAAGATTCTACAGTTTTGGGAACACCTACCTGAAGACAAAATACTTCCAACGTCTTCTAAACAATGTATAAGATGAAGGGAATGGGTATTACATCCTCCTCCTCAAGCATATATAGTGGTGATTCTATCACTATTTCAAGACCAAAGAAGCTGGGCCAACAAAATGGATGGCTTCATTCGAGTGGTAAAATTGATTCATAAAATGTGTATTATTTCAGTTGCAGCAATTGTCGTGCCTGAACATTTGGTCCAAGTGGATAAAGATAGACTCAATATTTGTAGTCACCATGGGAATGATGCAAGTATATGGTAATGGAATGACCAGGTGGACATGAATTCATACTATACTGTATATTGTGAGTAGCAAGGTAGCATTCAGTATATCAATAATAAGAATTTTGGCTGTTTGGGTATTTTGTAAGGTGGAAAATGGGTTGCAATGACAATTTGTAAAACAATGACATATATAGTTTACCAATATGAATGTTTGTTGGACAATATGAAAGCCTATTGGTCCCCAAAATATTGGTGACCTGCGATCTAAAACAGTTGAATTATATTTCTGGTGTGCCAGAAGGTTTGGTGAGTACTAGTGAGGTAGAAAATGGCATAGATTTGCAGTGTGGCAGGTGGTTATGTGAGAAACTCAAAAACAGTTTGAATTTGGCTGTTTCTTTTGAAAGCTTTCTGAATAATGTGAATATACTTTTTGTATCTCTGAAAGGGTTTGTGGGACCTCCAGGATAGTTCAAAACTATACTAATGAGCTGGACAGCTCCCAGATTACAGTCCTGTACTCTGGAGGTATATATATGTGATCGATTGTAATACCGGGAGCTTTGCTCCAGGTTTACCCGGTGAAAGTAGTATCCGTACTTAATTCGGAACTTGCGTCGAAAGTACTTCAGGAGGTTCATTTGGAATGTGAAATCACTAAAGTATTCCGAACGAAAAGAATAGCTTTTGAATGCATATATTGTTAACGCTTGTTCTCCTTGCTGTGAAGGTTGATTATGCCTTTCTACCCTCGAAGAACCCAAGGTCTTTATACCTTCGTCTTCGCTTCTAACAATTACTTCTATCTATACTTTTCCCTAGAGCTCCAGCACTGTAACCACGTTTGAACGAATACCCATTCCTTTGCAACTGATGTGGCCTCTATCTCTGAATCCTCTATCGTCTGTATGGTCATTGGAATATAATCAGACCCTCAGAATCCTGTACGATATCATGCTCGCATGCTTGTGCCTCCGGACAGGTGGTATTCTTTTGATCTAATGACTTCCAGATGAATAGGCTTCTTTCGATAGAGAGCAGCTTCGCTGCTCGGAGTTGGCATATAATTTTAGGTCATCGGCTTCTGGCTGGCGCCATTCAGCTGTTTGCTGGCTGTCCGTTTGTTCTCGGCAATTTTCAGCTTCTTTGGCTGATGTGATTCAGCTGTTTGCCAGCTGTCCGTTTGTTGTCGGCGATTCAAAGCAGAAGTGCCTGTGACCATTAACTCGCCGTTGTTGCTCATCGATTGTGTGGGTGTTCGTATGCTGGCCATCTGACAAGATTGGCTCTGGCATCTGAAACAAGTGATAGCCGATAATGTCCAATCAAGGAAATTGCAGGTGATCATACATGACCTCACTGCAAACCTGCTAGCTGTAACACTGATCCAATGGAGCAGTATGTGGGGACTGGATACTGACTGACAGGAATGGTGGGTGATAGCGATGAAACTCAGACCACTCTGACAACTCTGACAGCTCCGTCATATCTGACAATTCTAACAACTCTGACAACTCTGATAACAACTCTGACAACAACTCTAACAACAGTTCTGATAACAACTCTGACAATAACTCTGACAATAACTCTGACCACAGTTCAGGCACTAATAAGCTGATGTGGTAGGCAGAAGACATCTACTACATCATATTGTATATCTCCAAAGATGTATACTGAATGATAAAATATTGGTTATTGTTACTACTATTTGGTACAAAATATATAGGAATAACAACTGAAGACATATTTATAATTTATTATAATTTTTGTAGTATATTCTAATATATTATCATCCCATAATTGATGTTTGACATCACAGATACCAGATATTTTCATTCTTTCAACAATAAAACATTACAATGTATGTCATACCATACTCTCCTTCAGTGTATATTGGCTTTTTGAGTATTCATTCAATTGCCGTAATGAAAAGTCTATAGTAACTTGGCAGGGTGATATTCATGTTGTGGAACTCAGCTGTTATGTTGTGGTGGTCGCACTTCTTGTCTCATGATATGGTGAAATTGCCAGCTGTGTCCTTGTTATCTCCCTATACACATGGCTTGTTAAACTATCACAGTAGCGGAATTGTTGTGCAGCTGTATAGTGAGTGTCATACTGTTTGCAATGCAATTAATTTGATGCCGAATCAACAATTCTTGAGACCCAGAGGCTTCCAGAATAGGGCTGGCATTTGTATATATATGGAATGCAGCAATATATGATATGAGATATCGAATGCACTCCGATACATCGATGGCATTTGGGAACACTACAGATGCAATTGTGTGGGCATTCCTCATCACACCATTCATACAGGGGTTGAGGTATGGTATTGCATTGTCATACCAATCAAAGTCCCCTATATGCCATGTTCTGAATGTATTTGCCTTTGTTGAGAGTGGGGTAGCATCAATCATATACTGCAGAATGCTGACTCTTGAATTGATATGAAAGTAAAATATTTCACATCACAACATCTGTGGAATATAGTCAATGTTGTTTGATTCACGACAATGATCTTTGATGGCATTTTTGTGAATCGCTTCAAACATTCCAGTGTCACTGTTATCTATGTAATCCATCTCCTCAACACAGTCAATGTAATGAAATAGAACAAGCATTTTGTGAATTTTTCATATAGATTGATTGTAGTGGTATGGTAACAAGAGGTATATAATCCTGCTGATACAGTAAAGTGTATCCAGAAGATATTGAAGCTTTTAGTATGAGATTAGAATTTGGCAATCAGTATAAAGTAAATAACTGATTTGAACAATTTGAGGTAATTGGAATATCATTTGAAAAGAGGGGCTAGTGCTGCCAGCCAAATTCTTAATATATCATTGTATTTGCTACTAGTCTATTGTTTGACCCACATCAATTTGTTGACACACTGGCAAATGTTGAAAAAACAAGGCAGTAGGTGAAATCGTTCCTCTGTTAGCTGCAATTTCTTTTGTACACTCTATATACCTTTCAAGAAGTTAACAATTTATATTCAAGTGCAATTTTTATAAATGATCTTCAAGATTAGATATAGCTGACACATATTAATGCTCACATATATATTGCAACTCATATCAGCATTTGCAAATTATTGACAGTATTCAAATATCTGCAACTTCATATTGTTTGCAGGCTCTACAGATACATCTTTCTATCATTGTTGATGGAGTTTTCTGGACCTGTAATTCAAGCCAGGCATGTCATCAGAATCTATCTTACAACAAGAACACCAGCCATACTTGACTCTGGTAATATTATATTCCTCTGGGCTGTCGACAAGCAAGGAGTATATTTAGGGATATGTATGATGAGTGTGACAGTTGGCATACATAATCTCTATTTCACCATTTGCTGGCTTCTTCAGAAAACGAACTATTGTTGTCTTAGCTTCAGGATATGCATTCTTCATAGTTTACAATTTCAGACCGTTTGGACATTTCTACAGATGTCTGATTGCTTAAATTCTGTTCAACTTAATAGAATGTTGTTTTGCTGTAGAACGGTTGCCAATACTAACATATACAGATTATACTGACTTGTTACCAGTTAATATTGAGAACATGGTTTTGTTAGTTTCAAGTATGACTGGGATGACAGTTGATCCATCTGGTAAAGATTCCTAAAAAGTAAAAGCCATATGATACTGCAATACTTTGACACTGTGACACTCTGACACCCTATTATTCTTCACTTCAAAACTGTAATACACTGACAGTTCTCTGATGCCTTGATATTCTGACACCCTATTACTTCAACCATTGCACATTCTAATAGTGATTTGATGCTATAATACTCTGCCTCTATACTACTCAGACAACACAGTACTCTGACTCTGCCATACTCCGACGCTATAACACTCCAAAGCATACTTTAACTATATGACACTCTGACACTGCAATGCTATAACACACACTCTGATTGAATGGACGTTTCAACTTGCCGGAATTTTCCACCACCAGTCAGCAATCCACATCTCGGTATATATATATTTGCCACTTTTATCCATTTGTTATACTGGGGTATATAAGGGATGCTGTTTAAACAGTCAGTGGCCAAGAACATACTTTACTACCACAATGAGATATTGGTACCAGAATACAGTGGCTTTTCCTTCAACATCAACTGAACCCTCCTTCCATCTATATTCCAGCATATCCATGTGTTCCATATCTGCAATTAGTTGATATAATTGTTCTGTATGATTGGTATCCATGCTGGAAACAATAAGCTGTCATTTGAGAAGGTTATTGAGTATTATTTTGCCCATGTTGATATCCACAATGGAATGACACAGTTGTCATTGTTTGGATATTATTAATAGTTCAAGTGGGTCCCAGTGATTCAGTGGAAATGATGATATATGGATTATATCGTCAACAGGGGCTTCTGCATTTGAAAAACCTTCCATACATTGTGTATTGTTGTCAAAACTTGAAATATCATCTGCATCTGCATCTGTATTGAGTCATGAATCGCTAGGTTACAACCCAGTATCAGACTCCTCAGGCTCAATGGTATCAATATGGCTACTATAAATTATATGACAGTGGTATATGACATGACTTTGTTTGAAAAAGAGGTGTCCACAGGATATACAAACAATATATTGGATGAGTGAACTTTGATAGTGAAAATATTACAATTAACATACTCCATTAATCTGAAGAAGAAGCAAATAATATGTAGGTGTGTAAGGCATAATTGCGCCTGTGCATCTGTCCCTATATAGTCATCAATTGTGTATTTTCAATCAATTCTCACTTCTACAATGTATATTTTCAAAATCTTCCATGTATATGACTTTTCAAAACTGACCTTATATTTCCAGCTTTCCAATTTGGTTCAGCTTCTATCAGGCACATTAGTATGGTATACACAGTGAAATGTGCACAAGTACTGGAGAAGTATATCCAAATCTCCCCTGTTTGTAGAGTATATCTTTCTAACCTCCTCTGTTTGTAGAGTATATCTATCTTCCAGCAATTTCATACTCATATCTCCCACAATTCAGTTGTCAGTTGCTGTCCCAACTTTCTCATTTTAAATGTCACTATGCCACCAAAGCAGCAACCTCATATATGGTCATCTAGTATTAATTGTGGGAGGTTCTGCCGTGTACTTATGGTGCGGCTCTGTACGGCTCTGTGTGGCCCGGCTACAACTTGGCTATAGCGCACGGTCCAGGTTACCTGTGTGTCGCTAGCTAGTCAATGAAGCAACCTTCTCGCGACCTCTCAATTGGTAGCAACTTCTCAAAAATCTTTTCTCTCTTCTCTCTACGATGCTCGGCAGCTCTAAATTCCGCGATCTCGCCCAGGTGAGGTGCGGCAGAAGGTTGGCTGGGGGTTTCTCGAAGAGACACAACGCCACGAAGATTCTGCGCATACAAACACACGACAAAGCGACGTTCATCCCGTGCCTACTCTAACAAACGATTAAAATACAAACAAACAATTGAATTACACGTCCTACAACGCTATGCTATGCGCTAAGTGTTCTGGTTGGCCGGCATTGTGTTCCGGCATTGATGGGCATAGCTTTTCAAATTTAGTACGAACTTCACTAATCGGAAGAACGGAAGGAGGAGGTTTCGACTGGCCTGTTCCGGGAGCCGACAATGATGATGGCCTGATCCATTGTTTCGAAGGAGCTGCTCGTGCACCCCCAGATGCAGCTACTGCCGATGTTATGGCTATTAGTCGTCAAGGAGTAGCCGACTTCTATGCCACACTCTACCAATCCTACACTGCCCGAACCAATGATCTCCGACATTTGACCAATCGCGTACTGTCCCTTGAGGCCCAGCTCGTCTACGTCACCACCGCGCGAGATGACATGCTGACGTAGTTGGAGTCATGCCACGGTCGATTCGACACCATGATGCAAATGACGGATCGTCTTGGTGTCGGTGGCGTCAATACCGGCGGAGGGGCTCTGTCTAAATCTTACCTTAAACAGCATCAGCCTCCACTGTACACCGGTGATCTCAAGTTGGAGACTGTCAATCAATTCATTCGCAAGGTCGAACATTGTGTATGCCAAGGCGGGGTGGCAATGGGTACCACGGATTCGGATCAGCGCATCGATTCGGCCTGGCGGTTCATGGACCCGCAGGCATACAGTTGGTTCGCGCATTGGATCCATCAGCAAGGTGTCACGATCATCCTTCCTGCAAACAGATCATGTGCACCAGTGACTTGGCCTCTCTTCAAATCTGCTTTTCGCCATCGATTTGTCCCAGAAGTCGCCATTACTGCAGTTCAAAAGGCGATCCATGCCCTATACTACTCCACAGGAGATGTCGTGTAATTTAACAAGCAATCTTCCGAACTTATCTGCATGTTGCAAAATGAGAATACTATCACTCGTGAGGATCCCCTGTACGACAAGTACTGCTCCAAGCTTCCTTCAGGAATAGCAGATCAGATCATTGCTTCAGCCCGCATGCAAAAGAAACTCCAACCTGAGACGCCTTTGACGTTGGCCGACGCCATGGGGATGGTCGGCAAATTCTCGACACATACAACGTTGCATCCGGCTATCGCGGCTACGCCAATCAATTTTGTCCCATCCAACACTCCAACCCCTACTGGTTCTGAGCCGATAGACCTCACAGTAGCTAACGCCAATACCAAGTACAACCGCTGTAGCGATTTCGGACATGAGGCATGTGATTGGGCAACCCCAGACACACGTGGGCGAAGTCAAGCTGTCCGTGCCAGAGGTGGCGGGAACTGTGGTAGAGGGGATGGAGGTTATGATCGCAATGATAATCATCGCAGGTGCCAGGGAGGTTCAACCAGGTCTACAACTGGGAACATCAATAATATTCAGACCACTGGGGACGGCATAATCACGAACAACGATGAACCCTTGGCAGCGCAAGAGGAGGCTATTGAAGGGGAGGAGGCCCAGGGAAATGACAATTGGGAGTAGTGATAGAACGTCCTACTACCCAGACAGTTATTGGAAAAGTTAAGGAAACGGAGGATATAGAGATAGGCAAAGAGAAGCGTATTCGGCATGCAAAATTGTACTTGAACAGCCTGACACATAATGAGATATCTGATTCTCCACCTAACTCTGACTTACTACATTTTAACGCTTCTGTTTCAACCTCCAATAACAACATTCATTCAGCATATTCCTCATTTGATTGTGGCGCCTTCCATCGTTTCCTTGATGCTGCTTACGCCAATTCCCTAGGTCTAAAATGTCAACTCTGCGGGTGCATGAATATCCCTGTCGCAGGGGAACAGAAGGCAGAGGAAGATAGATGGCAAGTTTGGCTCAATGTGTCAATAAGAGGCGTAACCAGCAATTGGGTTGAAGTTTCTGGTTGGTACACGTTTTTTGACTTGGGAGGCATCTATGATCTAATTGTTGGTAAAGACTGGATGGCAGTCAATTTACACCTCATCGACCATAAAACTAATACTCTATACATGCTGGAACCCAATTGGACTGTTTTGCAACAAGGCTCTCGCCTTCCATCAACAATCATTACAACATCACTTGCAGGTTTCCGACCTCACCAAGGACGACTGAGAAAAGTTTGTGCGCACTGCAGAACAGTGGCTAATAGTTCGGCAATTAATATGGTGTCTGCATCCTTCATTGCCAACTGGAAGTTATCAGAAATCATTATAGTCAACATCTGGGAACGCATCAACAAAATCATGGAGGAGGAGGAGGAGCCTACTCCACACAACCCTGCAAACCTTGAAACATGGTGGTTACGAGTTAGGAAGGCATTTGCAAATCTCTTCGAACCGCCAATGGGAGTTCCTGCGGCCTCGAGACATGACTTCCGCATAGATACTGATCCGGCAGCAAAGCCACCTTACCACCAGCCATATCGGATATTGGACGCGGAACGCGCGGAATTCGAAATCCAAATTGCCAAGTTGCTTGCCAATGACTGGGTTACTGACAGCCAATCCCGATTTGCGGCCCCAGTAATTTTTGTTAAGAAACCAGATGGCTCTGGACTTCGGATGTGTGTCGATTACAGAGGCTTAAATTCGATCACCACCAAAGACCGATACCCACTGGCGTATATAGAAGATTTCATCAAGCGACAGCGCAGCTCCAGGGTGTTCACGAAGCTTGACCTGGCCAGTGGTTACAATCAGTTGCGCATACATCCTGATGACAGGCATAAAACGGCTTTTGTCGCTCTGGAGGGGTTCTACAAGCAGACTGTAATTCCGTTGGGGCTGGCCAACACGCCGTCAACGTTCATGCGTATTATGCATCGAATCCTACGTCTGTATAGGAAATTTACAATTGTTTACATTGATGACATTCTAATTTTCTCTTGCAATTTAGCTGAACATAAGCTGCACGTTAAATCCATCTTGATGGCAATCAGAGCGGCGCGTCTCAGATTGAACCAGCGAAATTGCGTTGTTGGAGCCACAGAGACTTCGTTTGTTGGTTTCAAGGTCAACTCGAATGGAATTCACATGGAGGATAAGATGATTGCAGCCATGAAAGACTGGCCAGTGCCGATGAGTACAACCGAGCTTCGATCGTTCCAGGGGTTGGCAAACTAGTGTAGGAAATTCGTACCCAAATTTGCGTACTGGACCACAGAATTATACACGTTGACAACCGCAAAACGAGTATTTCGGTGGCTGTGGAAACACCAGGCCAAACTTGACGTTATTCGCAGGGCTTTTGCGTCTGCTCCGGTGCTGGCACTACGCGATCCTGAGCGCAACTATATTCTGTGCACTGATGTGTCAGACCTGGCGATTGAAGGCGTCCTGGCTCAAAAGCAACCCTGGGGAACTGAGGGCCGGCTGGTGGAGCGCCCGCTGGTCTTTTTTTCTCGAAAATCACAGGACGTCGATACGCGGTACGCAGCGTATGACCGCGAGTTATTGGCAATCCACGACAACTTAACCCACTGGGAGCTTTAACTTGGCAATCGACACACATCAGTATATACAGATCACGCATCGCTACAGCATATCTTTTGCCAGAAGAAGCTTTCCAGCTGCCAATGGCAACACTTGGATAAACTGCAGCACATGGACTGATCGATCCAATACTTCCCAGGAGCGGCCAACCATGTGGCAGATGCCTCGAGCAGAATCCATTATCCATCCTCAGCAACCCCAGTAGCAACCATCAACATGAATACCATGGACCCTCGAATTATCGGTGCAGAGGAGTGAAGGCAAGAGGTACGTGAATTGATGGTTGAAGACGCATATTTCGGTCCAATTGTGGTTGTCCTCAGCGAGGAAGCTGAAATGACCAACAAGGCTGATAATCAGGCAACTCGGAGTTTGACAGGGAAGCACCATCGAAAAAACACTGTCCGGGCGAGGCTATGTCCGCTTGACCATGGCCTTCTATTTCGCAAGGACACTGGAACACTCTGCATCCCATTGGACATGCGGAGCGACGTCATCTCGGAAGCTCACAACTCCCCGCTCGGTGGCGGCCACCAAGGAGCAGAAAAATCGCCGGCAACCATCGCATCACGGTTCTATTGGCCTCAGCTGACTCAATCAATATGAGTATGGGTTCAGGGTTGCGTCGTATGCCACCGTGTGAAACATTCCAATCAACTTCCCTATGGCTCACTGCAGCTGCTGCCGATTCTGGAGACAAGGTCCTCACAGGTTAATGTGGACTTAATTACCAAGCTGCCAGCCAGGGTCAAGGATGGCTACGACTGCATAATCACGATCGTCGATCTGCTAACCAAGAGAGTGCGGTGGAAAGCAGCAAAGAAAAAAGATTCAACAGCCGCAGCGTTCGCCAAAGATTTTATTGACATGTGAGTACGAAACAGAGGAATCCCGGAGGACAAAATCTTCTCATCAGAATACGCGTTTCATGTCAGATTTCTGGGGTTCCCTCACGGCCCAGATTTGAATTAAACGCCGCCACAGTACAGCCTATCATCAGCAGACAGATGGCCAAGCACAGAACCTGAATGCAGTCGTCGAACAGTACCTTGAGGCTTACGTAGCGCAACACCCAAAGCAGTGGGATCGTCTTCTTCGACTGGCCAAATTTACGTACAATGCAGCATACCATAAGTCACTTAAGACGTCTCCGTTTCGGGCCGATATTGGTTTCGTGCCAAGAATCCCAATTGACCTCCTTGTACCAACTCCGTGTCCTGACCGTCAGTCAAAAGTCAGCTTGGAAGCCGACGAATTCGCCGAGCAGATGATGTCAGACCTCGGCATGCTATGAGAGCGGCTGGAGGATGTGCAGACAAAGATAATTCTGGAGACCAATAAGTCTCGCCGCCCGCATGACTTCAAGGTGGGAGACTTAGTCTTTTTTGATACCACACTCCTCCTGATTGGCTATGCAAATCTCACCAAATCTGAGTCTTCAAATCTTAACTCCAGGAAATTTCAGCAACCATTCTGTGGCCCGTTTCGCATCACCAATGCCATCGGTGTCAATGCCGTCAGATTGGATATGCCTGCTCATTGGAAAATGCCTAATGTCTTCAATGTATCCCGTTTGAAACGAGACCGCGTGGATCATGGCCCAGAAAATCCTCCACCCCCACCATGATGGACGATGACCGATAAGGATCCGGAAAACAAAGTGGAACCAATCCTCGAGCATCAGGGCTCTTCGATCACAACACTACAGTACAAGGTGAAGTGGCTTGGATACCCCGAACCGGATTGGCAGCCATTGGCCAACCTGAAAGGCGGATGCAAAGAGTTACTGCGGCAGTACCTCCAAGAGAAGGGTCTTTTGGTCAATATGTGGATGCATCAAGGTTAAGGATGGGTTTTCATTGGTTGGTACTGGGTTTTTGCCCAGGCCAGAGTTTTTCTTTTTCGGAATGTTCTTTTGGAGTGGGCACTAGTTTTTTTGAGCCGGAGATAGTTGTGGGAGGTTCTGCCGTATACTTAAGGTGTGGCTCCGTGCGGCTCTGTGCGGCCCAGCTACGACTCGGCTATAGTGCACGGCCCAGGTTACCTGTGTGTCACTAGCTAGTCAATGAAGCAACCTTCCTGCGACCTCTCAGTAATTGGATGAACATCAATATTCCTGGCATGCTCAACAAGTCCACCCAGGACATTGATTATATCTTTGCATGACAATCATTCCACTAACAGCTGGATGAAATTAAGCTATTGATGACTCAACATAACTGCGACGTTATTCCCGCTAACTGTCTGCGAAATCATGATCCTGATCCATAGCCAGGTGATGTAAAGAAATATGAACATGTTAGTAAATTTTCTTTAAATGGATAGCATTTAATACCTTTTATAGTGGACCAACTCTGACTCTGACTCTGACTCTGACAGTAACTCTGAATCTGACTCCAATATATGAAATATGTTCATATAATGATTTCCCTTGCAGAAAAGGCCAGACATCTTCTGGAAATCATGTCCCAGGCTGCATTCATTGATAACAACCTTGGAACTATAGATCATATGGCATCAGACCTGTTGAGGCAAGAGACTTGGAATCCGGTACAGACAGACAACACCTCAACTACACCTATGCCACCAGCCAAGCCGGTTGTATTGAGCCTGGGGCCCTAAAAATCGATACCAGCCCCACCACCAAAGCCAATATTAATGTCAGGCCGAGATATACTGGTAAATCATACCACCAATTTTGAAGTGGATTCCTGCTTGCTAGGCTTTTCCAGGTCACTGAATCTAGGGAAATCTGCAACCTGAAAAAGCTCATCTCTCTGTGTGGGAGGGTCCTTATCAACACCAACAGCTATCTGATAGAGAACTCCTTCCCATCCAGATCAGCCTTGCCATATAATTGTTTACCTATATCAATTGACTCAGATTCTGGGAGGTTTTCAGTAAAATATTTTGCCTTTTGTTTGCCAGTACGATCTGTTCCAAAACCTCAGGGATCCAATGAATATGGAAAGTGGCTGCAATTGATCTCCTTATCCAGTGGTATAAATCATATTTCTTCATCAACTATGACCCAGCACCAGGTACAATCAAGGACTTCATGCAAATACCTGGAATACCCACCTTGTATATAGAACAGGTTCAATATATAACAGCCCAATTTAATCCTGTGGAATTTACAAGCGTCTTTGATCAATATATATCATTCACTCACTTTTTATAGCCACAAGATGGAGACATAATCAGATGGTAGCAATGGAAAAATCAGCTGCTAAGTACAAATATGTATAATTGAATATGTACAATTGTAGAGATTGGTGGTTGCCTGTTTATAGTGTTCTATACAGTCTTAGAGACCATATCTATAGATACCTCCAACATAGATATCATTTATATCAAGAAACCAATCAACTCCAACTTACAAAAAACACCAATTACAATTAAGGATGATCGTGGTAAGAACTTGAATGATTCTCTCCAATTCATTGTTGCTATAGCTTATGCGATCAACAACTGCAAATCAAGGAAAAGGATGAGAAGCTTACCCCAGAAGCTACACCAGTGAATGGCAATGAACCAAAGCTCTAGCCAATAACTGATATTGGTACATCTTCAACTTTATATATTCTGCTTGTTGAACCAGTGGACTTAGATTTCAAGGTGGAAGACAGAGACAATATATAACAAAATTCTGCAGACTTCAACCACATGACTGTAATAGAATGTGAACACAGTACTGGTGATGAAATTGAGAGCCAATCAGGGGAGATTGAAATTGTACACAATATCTATGCAGACTGGTGTATTGCTATCTGCCCCAAAGCCATAGTCTTTGTTACAGCTTATGTCAGAGCCACTGCTGAACCAATATCAGAGCTGCTGTCAGAGTCTCCCTGTCAGAGCTATCGCAGTACTGATGTCAAAGTCTCTGTCAGAGCCACTGCAGCACTGATGAGGAATTGTCGATATAGAATACGCCAAATAATATTAATCAGTTGGCCGATTAAATGAACAACCAAATTTTTCAGGTAGCAAATATGAAACAATTGATTAAAATGTTAGGAATTACCATGGAAAACAGTATATTTTTGGGCCTAAAATCAACAATCTAGCTCTTTCCACACCAGATTGTTGCTGTTGATTGGATGGGAGGGAAGGAAAACAGCCTAAAGCAAGAAGAAACATTGGCTGATAATTGTGGTACCAGCAATGTAAACCATTTATACTATGGCAGCATTGCAATCGTGATAATCACCAGACTCTGACAGCCTCAGCATCGATATGTCACTAAGTCAATAAGTACAAGCAATAACAGATGCAACTACTGGCTGAACTTGAGCAGTGGGAGATCAAGATGGATGATATTTCAGTACAGATAGAAAATGGTCAGAAAGTTCAAAAGACACCACCAAAGCCTTGTTGGAAGGTGAACCTTCCAACATTGATATTATGGCAAGCTGGAAATTGACATATATCTTCCCATTTTTGCAACTGGAAATCATCTTGACATAGTTCAAAACCAATGGTACCTGAATGGGAAAATACAATAAAAAATGAAACCAAGCTCAAACCATACTTCTATTATGGATCTAGATTTTGGAGAGCACATAATCGACCTGAAGCTTTAAAAACAGTTACCCAAGGTAATATATTGTAATTATGACTGTCAAAACCTACTACCAGCAGCAGAGTACTGTGGGATAGGATAGAAGTAGTTTTTGGAGGCCTGGTCAGTTCCAGTGGGTCATTAATGACAAGGATCATAGATATAGAGTCTGTAGAATGTCATTCAGGAAAAGAAGCAGGCTGGATTAGTGTTAGCAATGGTTCCAGATTGGGACGCGGCGGGTAATATAGGTCTGCGTGCCAACTGCGTTACCACATCAAAAATCTACGATTTTTCATGCGAACCGTCCAATTAAGTCCATGAATATTGGTCAGATAATTTAGCATTTGGTATATCAAATACGCAGCTTTGCATGGCGCATCTTTTGGTGTCCTCCGATTTTCAATATCTCTAAAATTCAGTAAGCGATTGGGTAAAAACCTCGTTTTTGGGCCCAAAATGGCACCTTTTACAAAGCTGCTTGCTGAGTTTTTGAGATATGCATAATCGGAGAACATCAAAAGATGCACCGTGCGAAACTGCATATTTGACATACCAAACACTGAATTCTCTGATCGATATTCATGGACTTAATTGAGGGAACCGTTTGGCAAAAACCCAACCTGGCCGGGTAGGTTCCAGGTGTTCTGGGAACCGCTATAATACAAACGGGCCGAAACTGGACCCGTTGCTAACACTAGGCTTGATGGAACCCTAGTTAACACTGCAGCTGTAAACTATGGTTCTTTATGGGCTGCAGTATTGTTCAACCTTGATCCACCATGTAAATGAATATTGGCTGGGACTCTACTGGAATACAGAATCCAGAACTTATGTTGGATTTACATTTTATAGAGTGGGATTCAAGGTTTGAAAATAATAAACCTCTTGATACTTTTGATCATGTAGCAAGGAATAGCAAGCAGATGACTGGCAGCCGAATAGAACGATTAGTAATCTTTCAACAGAACCTGTTACTGAAATCACAAAAGTAGATAACTGATTCCAACATGATTCACAGTATAGATTTCTTATCAACTATACCACCAACGGATGGGACCAGTATTTGTTCTTTCTAATTGAATTAATCAGATGATTGTGCAGATAAACCAGTCATACTCAGGAGTACATGGTATTATGATAACTTCTTTAGGAAAAGGTTGGTGAATATTCTTTCACTATATTAAAAAATAGTGTTAGCAACCGTTCCAAATTACGGGATCGAAACAGTGCTAAACATGAACCAGTGAATATCTCCAGTTCCACACCTGGAACTGTGGCATACAGTTCCGTTGTAGAACTGTACTAAACCTGAACGGGCTGTAATTTCCAGTTCCACACCCGGAACTGGACCAAACCCGCCTAGATTTGACCAGTTCCCTCTCTAAACACATTACTCAAATAAAGTAATTGAGTTCTGATTCGATCGCAATATAATATATACGTAGATTATGCAGCTTTCGACACTCTGTAACCTCCTGCCCACCTATTGGCAATACAATTAGTATATGTTGAGTCCTAGTGAAACAGAGTGGATATTGGCCGAATTGTTTGACTGTATTTTGCAGTGACTCAACGAATACTAATCATATCACAAATCGGGTTGTGGGAGGTGCAAGAGCGTGAAAAACTGCAACATTGATATATATAACATGTCACAATCCAATCAGATATTAATTACTTAATTGCAGCAGAAATTGGCCTATTATTGCGGCTAATGAAAAATAAGGCTCTGCCACAGCAGAAACCTGCCAAAACCCAGTCAGTTTTGGTTTGGTTTCTTGTCGGAACTGCTTGGAATTTGGGGATTCTGTTTCTGGTGGTTGTAGAACCGGTCCGGAGGCTTCCATCCCTGTTTGGAACTGCTTGTCATGGGGCAGTTTGGATTTTTGGCCGTTCCAGAACTGGACCGGGGTTTTGAGTTCCAGTTTCAGCCTGAATCTTGTCTGAGCAACCCAGAATGATTGCTAACACTATCAATGACATTGATACTCTAACAGACCATAGGTAGTAGAATTCCATTTCATAATATTCAGCTAAGTATAAATATCCCTTGAATGGTAATGGATTGCCAACTGGTTGTCTATACTAAAGCTTCAAGTGGGTGTGATTTTTACTAAAAAATTATAGGTTGCAATAATAAGCAGTTGAAGGGTTGTATCATCAGTAAAACAGCAAACAATAATGAATAATTGTAATGGCCAATGATTGGAAGAAACTTATTTAGAGATTACAATTTCAATCACAAATTATTTGAATTATTACCCATGCCCCTATTCTTCGACTCTCAAATTTATTTCCGAAGCCTAGCTAAGTCCAAATATCAAGGGAGAGCAATATGTCTGATAATAGACAGCCCAATATGACCAAGGTGGGGGAAATTGTCAAGATAATTGCCAATGTGTTCCCAAGGCACACTAATCAGCCACATGTCACAAACCAGGTCTAACACAGATATCCTGCTTGCTTTAATAGTATAAGATGGTATGGGCCAACAAAACTGGCCACTGTCAAGAATTCAGAGCTGGGTGTCGATGGTTCAGGGCTTGGGGTTCCAATGGTTATTGAAACTGAAAACCGGATGGCTAATAAGACCAAGGATAGCCTGTAGCTGCAAGAACAAGGACTGTATACCTGAGACTCGATCCAGAATCACCGAGTGTCAAAGAAGTGCCAGCCGAAGCTAATTGATTGTGGTATAGATGAGAGAATGGGTAAACAAAGGAACTTATCCTCCTCCAAACGCCTGGTTTATATACAGTGATTCACTCGTTCCATAATACCTCCAAACTCTTGCTGTCTTTGTAT
Organism: Trichophaea hybrida; assembly: GCA_015178995.1. Taxonomy (NCBI): domain Eukaryota; kingdom Fungi; phylum Ascomycota; class Pezizomycetes; order Pezizales; family Pyronemataceae; genus Trichophaea; species Trichophaea hybrida. Next base: position 109,381 of record WHVE01000016.1, read on the forward strand.
ATCACTTTTGTACGATTCCATCATTTCCTGTTCGAAACCTGATTTCGTGCTTTAGCCTTCTTTCAAAACCTCATATTATTCTCGTTGTGCTTTAACCTCCATTCAAAACCTGATTTTATTCTTGTTGCGCTTTATCTTTTATGTTAATCACCGATCATCCCTCCACCATCGATCATTACTCAGCACAACTGTGACAGTAGCTCCCCCTTTCCAATGCCGAGTACCTACGGGGTCTATGACCTGGGCTTGCCACGTTGTCCAGTGTCAAAGTCATTGATTGCCTTGAGTCTATCCACATTGCTTGCGGGCTCCCAGCTGCATTCATCATAGCCCCTCCATTTTAACAAATACTGCAGCTGCCTGCAGAACAGCCTGCAATTGTCTATTCTTTCAACATTGTACTCCTCTTCTCCATCCTTTTACCGGCAGTGGTGGTTCTTGCTTTTGATTTGGGAGGAGATCCTGTGCGGCCTTCTCTAATCTGGATATCGGTTGAACGTTTTGAATGTGTAGTAGACTGGGAAACTTCACTCTATAGGCCCATGGGCTGACGACCTCCGAAATTTCATATGGTCCAATACGTTTCAAGTCCAGTTTCTTACTGGGTCGTGTTGTCAATATATTTCATGCATCCAGCCATACTTTATTGCCGACTTCCAATTGCATGTGGACCATCCGGGACTGGTTAGCCTGTTCAGACTGTACAGCCTAGGCTCTTTCCATTTCTGGTCTAAGTTTGCTGAAAAGTTGCACTATCCGTTGGGCCATCTGCTGAGCATTGACTTTGCGAATATTGTAAGGATCTTTGATTGGGTGTTGGCCAAAGGTCATTCATGGATGAAAGCCATAGTTGTCAAAAAAACGCGAAGCAATCAGTGATTTCTGAGGTATGATTGTAGGCTGCAAATTCTGCCAATGGTAACCACCAGACCCAATTGTCCTGCTGGGAATTAACAAAGTTTCAGAGATACTGTTCCATAACTGCATTGACTCTTTCAGTTTGGCTTTCAGTCTGAAAATGAAATGCAGTTGACAGTCTTCATTCGATTTCCAATCTTTCACAGATGTGTTTCCAGAATTCTGAAGCGCATTGCGGCCCTCAATTGGACACTATTGTTTCGGGCAGTCCATGCAGTCTGAATACTTCTTTAACATACATTTCTCCCAGCTTCTTGCCTCTACATGGTCAGTACAGGGTACTGGATGTGGTATCTTTGTTAGGTGATGGACCACTGGCCATACTGCATTGAATCCTTGACTTTCTGGCAGTCCAACTACGAAGTCAATGGTCAAGTGTTCCCATGGTTACTCCGGTACTTCCAACAGTTGTAACAAGCAATGAGTTTTTCCATGGGTTGCCTTGCACCATTGGCAGGTATGGCAGTGTCGTATGTAGCGGTCCACATTCTCTCCGATCCTGTTCCAGGAATGGCTTCGGCTGAGCCGGTGGTAAGTTGTCGCTCGGTCTAGGCGTCCCACAACCGGAGAATCATGGCATTCCTGAATCCACTTGAGCTTGTCCCTGTCTGTTGCTAGGATTTGTGTTTCATAGATGTTCAGCGACTGATCCTTATGCGTACATAGCCCTTTCCTACTGTCATAAGGGCAATGATGGCATACGTTTTTTATCCAGTTCCATAACTCCTTGGATGCGATGGAGTCGCCCACAAGGTTGTCTGTTTCCACAAATGCCACGATCAACCCTTCTTTCACCCTCTCGTTGAGGTTTTTGATTGTTAATATGATTTGCTGGGTTTTTGCTGCCCCCCCCTTCGGAGGAATGTCTCCTGGCATTCTTGTTAGTGCATTGTGTTTTTGACCTTGTTTTCCTGGCCGGTAAACTATCTTGAATTTAAACCTTGACAAATATTCGGACCCTCTGGTCTGCCTTCAATTTAACAGTTTCAATATCATAAAGTGTTCCAGGTTGTTATCATTTGTAAGAATCTTGATTGGATGTGCTGAACCTCGGCACTCGGGTCTCCATTGTTCTAGGCTTTCGATGATCATGCGTCATTCCTGATTGTAAATTTCATTATTTACTTTTGCGGGTGAATATTCCTTGAAGCAGAAGACCACTGGGTGTAGCACTTCTTGATTGTCATACTGGGAGAGGACTCACAGGGATACATCATGTGCGGCACAGGTTTTGGGAACTCTCTGCATTTCATGATCAATGTGGGCTAGCACTGGTGCCATCGTAAAAGCCCATTTGAGTTCTGCCAATGGCGTTTTTTGATCTGGTCTCCAGCAGAAAGATACTAGCTTTTTCAGGAGTTGTGTTAGTGGTTGCGCTACATTGCTATACTTCCGTATGAACTGTTGGTAAAAATTAGCAAAGCCTAACAATGCTTGGACTTCCTTGAGTTTCCCCAGTCCTTCCCAGTCTTCCACTGCTTGGACTTTCTCTGGGTCCATTCTGATTCCATTTACTCCAACAATTAATTCTGGATATTTGACTTCTTCCTTATGAATCTCACACTACTCTGCCTTTTGACAGAGGCTGGCTTCGTTGAGTGATATTCTTACTGCTCTGACGTACTCTCTATGTTCCTTTCAATTATCACTATAAATGAAGATATCGTCCAAAATCGCAATGCAGAATATGTCCAGAAAGGGACATAGCGTATCATTGATAAATTCTTAAAATGATGCTGGTGCGTTGGTAAGTCCAAAGGGCATAACTGCGGATCTGAAAAGTCCATCTCAAGTTCCAAAAACCATTTACCATTTGTCCCTTTCTGCAATTCTGATGATATTATTCCTGTCGCAAATATCGTATTTGGTGTAGTAACGGGCTTTGGGGAGTCTTAGCAAGGTTTTTTGGATCAATGGTAGCGGATACCGGTTTTGTATTGTTATTTCATTCAAGCCTCGGTAGTTGACGCAGAGTCTCAGGCCTTCTCCTGGTTTCCGTGCGAAGAGTACCGGGGCTCCGCAGGGTGATGATGATGATGGAATGCATTCCGAGGACGAATTCTTCCCTATCAATTCGTTCGGTACTCCCAATTCCTCTTGTGAGAAACAGTAGATAGGTCCAAATGGAGGTGTAAAGGCTTCCTGCAGTGTAATTATATTATCGTAAGGTCAATACGGAGGTAATGTTTCTGCGATAACTTTGCTAAATAGCGGTAGAAACTTGTGGTATTTCTTGGGAATGACGTCTTCAAGAGGTTTGTCTTGTAGGTCCTTTATTCCCAAGGTTGTATTGATTTCGTACAATGTGATGATGTAGATCTTGAGTTTCTCCTTTCTTATTCTCCTGAAAAAGAGTGATGCCACTACTGCACTGATGTCCAATTTAGGCCTTTCCGGATCTGCTGCTATTGTTTCCTAGCGATTGCCCCATACCCAAATATTCGAATGATGCTATCAATGCCATTGACAGTAGCTGCTTTCTAAGCCGATCATTCAGGCTTGAAATTCAACAGTTACATCGTGAAGTTGTTACCATGGCAATCCTTGTATGATGGAATAATACCCTAATTGTGTTATGAATACTGGTAGTTGCTCCTGATGGGATTGAATTCCTAGATTTGACTTGGCCATGGGCATAATGGTTCCTGATTTGATGGGTCGTCTATCGATCAGCAATAACTCACTTGACTCTCATGATTTCTTCTCTTCTAACTGATGATTGCGAACAAAATCCGTGTCCACAGATGCTATCCCAGTGGCTCTGCAGTTGATCAAAGCATGTGTATTGATTATTTTGTCACCAACTTTCAGCAAAGATTTCACAACAAGATGCTTGCTTTCAATGGATGATTCTTCAATTTCAGCGCTGTGAATTTAAAACTGTGACATTCCAAAATGAGATTTGACAACTATAGACAAAGAAGATTCGTGCTCAGTGCAATGGCCATCCTTATTGCACTGGCTTGAACTTTTCCTGAGTCAATTTTGTATCCCAAATCTGTGTCCATTTCATTTCCTGCTTTGTTCAAAGGTGTTACTTCCACCTGTCCTGATGCTGCTTCCAATTGTCTCGGGCATGCTGCCATGATGTGCCTGCTATCCCCGCAGAACATTCAAAGTCATTCTTCACTTCATCGCTTGCGTTCTTCCGCAGTAAATTTCTTCCCTTTGACTGCCCAGAGGTCCATCAGAGCAGGGCCATGATAGTGTGCTATAGTGCCTGCGGGTGCTGTTTCTGGGGCTGGTGTGGTGTTGCTTGGGGATTCATGTTTCTTTGACCCAGATGTCCATCTTCCTGACTTGCTCTCAGCCATTTGAGTGCCGATCTGTGAATCTCTTTTTGAGCAGAGTTTGACGAATTCTGTAAGGTGTTCCATAATGTCACAATGTTGTTGTGAATCGTTCAATTGTTCGGATAAGCCCTGTTTTAGTATGTTTACTTGGGCTGCTGCATTTCAGTCACCATCCGGCACCCATTGTTGAAATTCAGCATAATAGTGAGAGAATTCTCAGTCTTTTTGTCGAAGCTTAAGAAGTTCTCAATCGGTGGTGGCTCGTATGTCTTAATCTCGGAAGGCAAGCTGTAATATGTCCTACAATTTTCTCAAAGATCAGATGTTGAGGTTACCAGTGACTCTGCTGATATAGGATTGGATCTGATATAATGCCATGCCTTCCAGTCGGTTTACTGCATATCGCATTATGGATTGCTCATCGAAAAATTGTGTCGGTTCATCTGCAATTTTCATTGATAATTGTGCTATCCATCCTCGGAGTGCACTTCTATCTGTTCATGAAAATTCGAGAATTTTGGTGCCTTTATGTTCCCAATTTCCGCCACCATTACCACCATTCTCTGCAAGAGTGAGGACTCTTCTGAACTGATCCCGATATTTGTTTCTTTCTTCTCCACCTGTCCCTTACTGTTCCTCTGTTTACTCTAATTCATGTCCGAGATTTTCTGTCCCTTTTTGTACTCTGGTTGCTAGTCACTTTTCCAATTCGGTGAATTTGGTCTGTCAATCCCCATTTGTACAGGCGGGTAATCTTGCTTCCAGGTCCTTGATTCTTTGTTGTGTTAGTGCCAATTCCTTGTCTGTATTTGCCTTGTTTCGGTCGAGGTCTTTCCCTTCTTTTAACAACTTGGTGATTCATCCTTCAGCTGCTCAAATGTCTGCTGCTTGGATGATGATGTATTAGTTTAATTGCTCTATTTGATTCTCGATTTGGGATGCTGGTACACCTGCAATGCCTGCTCTATAGTTCTATATTTTGTTGGCTGCTGTCAGGGCATCTTGTTGATTCAGCTTTGTGAAATTCACCAATATCATTTGTGCCATTATATCTTGATCCATTGTCGCATTCTTTATATTGCAAGGCCCTTCACTCATACTGCTGCTTGACATGGCTACTTGCATCTTTGAAGGGTGATTGATGTAGGTAGTTGTTGATATCAAATCTTAGTAAACATTCATCCTCTCCACACTGATCACAGATATATTCACACATGTTGTATGGCCAGTGAATCCAGATATCGTTGGAACAGGGGATATCGCAGCAACCACTGCGGTTTGAATTCCAGCATATTGACACCTGGCTAGATATCAAGGCAGAAGGGTTTCGAGATGAAGGGTCCATAGTGAACAAAAGATACAACTGCATTCCTCGATGCAATCGAAAAAAGTATCAAATTCCTCTATTCTGCAATCACTGGTAAATATTACAGCCCAATCCTGAATTGCTGTACAGTTGCAGTGGATTGTCGGGTTTGGATAATTGTGGTCTTGGTCTCCTTGTTCTTCAAAACAGTAACAAAAATAAATCCAGTCACAGTTCCTTTTGTCCTTGCTCATTTATTTTTTTAAAAATGGCACTGGTTGCGAAAAATATCTGGATTCTTGGGTCGTCGAAAGGTGCACAAACACAAGTAGCAGATGTGTCTCCAGTAGAACTGGATGACCAATCTATTTTCAAAGTTGGTTGCTGACTTAACAACTTTGCAGAACGAGTTGCAAGTATGGTGACAATAATAGCAGCCTACACGGTGAGGGTAACGGCACAATCAACAACAATGTAACCAGTTGAATCAATAATAGGCTCGTTCTTCTGTCCAGAATCCAGAGCTGGGTGGCGAGGGTTCAGGGCTCGGGGTTCTAAGGATTATATCAATTGAAAGCCAGATGGCTAATAGGACTAAGGGTAGCCTGTAGCTGCGAGGGTGAGGACTGTATACAAAAGACTCGATCCAGAATCACCAAGTGTGTAAGAAGTGAAAGCCAAAGCTAATTGATTGTTTTATAGATGAGAAAACAAGTGAAGAAAGAATCTTCTTCTCCGCCAAACGCCTGGTTCATATACAGTAATTTACTTGTTCCACAATATCTTTGAACTCCTGCTGTCTTTGTACATCGCTTTGCACAATTCTGTCATTTCCCGTTCGGAATCCGATTCCATGCTTTAGCCTTTATCCGGAACCTGAATTCATTCATGTCGGGCTGTAGCCTCCATTCGAAAGATTATTTCATTCTCGTCATGCTTCAGCCTCCATTTGAAACCTGAGGTTATTCTCGTTGTGCTTTATGTATATTATTAATCACCGATCATCACTCCACCATTGATCGTCATTCAGCACAACTGTGACAGGCACATTGAAGAATTGACTCTGCAAGAATATGCTTTTACATCAGAACAATCAGAACAATACTGAAAAGATGATACTGTGGGTGAATTGGTCAATTACACCGTGGTTTGCCAAGCAGGTCAGTATTCCATATTTGATGATACCTGTTCTACTCAGACATCAACTCTGATATCAACTCTGACCGAAACTCTGAGATCTATTCTGACATCATCTCTGACATCAACTCTGACATCAACTGTGACATCAACTCTGATATCAACTCTGGTGTAATACTAAGAGCTTCACTCCAGGTTTACCTGGTAAAAGTAGTATCTGAACATAATTTGGGACTGCTTCAAAGGTTCGTTACGAGGTTCACTCAGCATGTGAATCACTAAAGATTCTGAACAAAAAGAATAGCTTTTCAATACATATATTGTTAAGGATTGTTCTCCTCGTCGAGAAGGTAGATGTCTTTCAACTGTCAAAAAAACCAATGTCTTTATATCTTTGTGTTCACTTCTCACGAATATTTCTATTAATACTGTTCTCTTGAGCTTCAGCACATTAACTGCCTTTGGGCCTCCTTTCAAACAATGTCTGTTTCTTTGCAACTGCCACAGTCCTCTATCTCTCCATTTTCTATCGTCTATATTGTCATTTCATAATAATCAGACCATCAGTATTCTCTATGACATCAAGCTCACAGGCTTGTGCCTCTGGACCAAAACTATCTTTTTGATCTGATGGCCTCCAGACAAATAGGCCTCTTTCAATAGAGAGCAGTTTCACTATTCAGAGTCAGCATCTATTCTAAGGCCCTTGGCAGTCGTTGGCTTCCTGGTTGGCACCATTCCGGTGTTGGCTTGCTGATTATTGGCCATTGTCAAGTCTTCAGCTTCTTGGCTGATGTCTTTTCAGCTGTTTGTGGGCAGTCAATGTGTAATGGGCAATTCGAAGCACAAGCAACTGCAGGCATCGACCAGCCATGAATGCTTATCGATGGAATGGGTGTTCGTTTGCCAGCCATTCAAAAGGATTGGCTCTGCCATACAAGATCTGAGATAGCCAATGACATCTAATCAGAGAAATCGTGGGTGATTGTACATGACCCTATGGCCCACTTGCTAGGTATTACACTACCCCCTCTCTCGGTGAGTTCGTCTCTGAACAACCATTCTCCATACTGATTCACTCTTGATTGCCTTTGGGGATATATGATCCACTGCCCTGAAATGAATTATTCCAAATCTATATTGTAGTGGATCTGCACAGACCATTTCACATTGACTACTGACTTAGGGCCAGGTGATACCTGCCAGCGCAGTCCACCAATCAGTGTGCTTACATCCAGATGTGACCTATGGCAGCATGCTGAATTGATCATTCAGGTTTCGTCCAGCCAAGACACTTTGTTTTCTTTGTCTTTCTTTGATTTGTAAAAATCTTGATCCTGTGTACTCTTGAAACCAAATCTCATCCTTCTTTTGTGATATGGAAAAATGGTGACCCCAAGTGCCCTGAAAAACCAAATCCTTCATCAGGTGTCTTGCTAGCCATTAAAAACCCTTTGTGGGGCAAAGATACTAGCTCAACCGTTCATATAACTGTGTTGTCCATCGTGGCCTGACAATTCCGTTTGTGATATTCCATTAACAGCATCTTGTCATCAAAGTTTTCATAAAGTTGCACAGTCCAATCTGCTTCATCCAGATACCCCTTCCACTTGACCAGATATGAATCCCAGTTCCATTCCTTGCTCTACTGGCTGCTCATGATCTCTTTGACTTTGTAACCTGTTTCATACTCATAGCCATCTATGTCCTAACCAAGCTCATTTGCTTTGTGATAAATCTTGGGAATAGGTCTCGTAGGGTTTGTAGCAAATTGATAAAGTTAAATGTGCGATTCATGGAATGCATTGTGAATATGCCATTCATTTAGCAACTCAAGCTTGATTGTGGTGGGCAAGAGCATCTTCGAAACATTGAGGGGTCAATCAAGCTTTGCACATACTTTCCTAGATGGTTGTCAAGTTTTGAGGTTCTTCCCATGTAGCATATCGAAATCACCAACTCAATATTTTGGCAGTTCCTTAGCTTGCCTATTACAGTACTGTCACATTGCCTTTTCTGCTTGCTCTAAGCCTTTATGGTAGAGTGCATGCATGCTGGTCATCCAGTGAATCTAATTCCCAGACGCCAGATTCTTTGCTTCAGCTGCGATGGGCCATTTTGTTTGACGATTGCACCCAAAGTTCGCAAAGAGCAGTTGCATTCCCATAGGGGTGATCAGAGAGTTATTGTAAACATACCCTGCTATTGGCAACATCTCAAACCAGTGATCCTGCTCATAATTACAGCCATTCCGCAGATAGCCTTCCAACTCTTGGTTCACTCTTTCCGATTGCCCATCAATTTGATAGTGGAATGGCAAAGACATCTTCAATCTCATATCAAGAGCTTTGACCAATTTTGACCAAGATATGGAGGTGAACGTAGAGTCCCAATTTCGCACTATATTTGATTGTAGACCATGAAATGTCCATACTTCTTTCAGAAAGATTTTGACCCGGTCTGTGGATGTCATCGCCCCATCTTTCAATGGAATGAAGTAAACCACTTTGGTGAATTGGTCGACAATTACCCATACCAATGAATATCTCTTTGATACGGGTGATTTGCTAATAATGTCCATCAAAATTGAATCCCATGGGAAGTATGCTAATTCAAGAGGTTGTAGAAGTTCGTAGCGAGTGTGGTAGGCTGCTTCAACTATTTGGCACACGGGGCATCTGCAGACATAATCTTCAATGAATTTCTCCATTCCTGGCCTAAAGAAATTTTATCCAACCAGCTCCATTGTTTTGTCCTGCCTTATGTGTCCAGCAACCTTCAAATTGTGCTCCACTTCCAATATCTGTTTGTTCATTTGCAGAATGTCTGGAATTGACAGTCTGCCTTTATAGTGAAGGTCTTTATCTTCGAATAAGATGTCTCAGCTTGGATTATTTTCCATAGCTCGGACATAATCATCTTGCCATGCAGCATCGTTGTCAACAGTACCAACGACTGCTTCTATCAACCAAGAATTGAACTTGACTACTGGAATTGCTCTGAACTTTGCTGAAGATATTGTGATTGGTTTCCCTCATTACCTTATTGCTGTCACTTGTACTGTGTCCCATTCAAATATTACCAACTGATCCGGTCTCAACATGTGGTGTAGTTGCTGATCATGATTTCATTCAGCACTAACTGCCCCTGTTTTAGGTCAGTACTCCGAACACCTAGATAATGCATCCAATGTCGTATTTGCACTACCTGGTCGGTAGAATATTTTCAAATAATTTTTCGCAAACTCTGGAGCCCAGCAGGCTTGTCTCCAGTTAAAGATCTTCGTAGTCATGAAGTATTCAAGATTTCTGTGATTGTAGAAACACTGATCAGGCGGGCTGCACCCTTGAGATAATGTGTCCATTTTTTCAATATAGATGTTAAGGCTAGCATCTCTTTGTCATGGATTTCATAGTTGATCTCGGCTGTTTCCATCTTTCGAGTATGATAGGCAATTGCGTCCAAAAGTCTATCAATCACTTGGGAGAGTAGTGTACTGATTGCAAAATTGCTTGCATCAGTCTCCATCACGATGGGCCAAAAGGGCTTGAAACAACATAGAATGGGTGCCTCTGTGGAGTGCTTTTTGAGTGTATTGAGGGCTATTTGCAACTGCAGATGTGCTTTCCAATTGAACAATTCTTTTGTTTCCTTCGCTAAATCCGTTGAAGAATGCCATATCGTTGAAAACCTGTCGATGAAGCATCTATCGAAGTTGGCAAATCTGGGGAAAGGCTTGATATCCTTGACAGACTCCAGTGTCTCCAATTCAAGAATCGTTGCAATCTTGTCTTCTGACATACTGACATCTTCTCCTGATCTGAGATACCCATGGAACTCAACTTGCTTCTGGTGTCATTTACACTAATCAGGTGCTATAGCCAAGTTGTGTTCCTATAATCGACCAAACACTTCTGCAATTAATTGTACATGTTTTTCTTCATTTTTTGAATGGATCAAGATATTATCAATATAGAGTACTACTCCATGATCAATTAGACCTCGCAGGATCTTGTTCTTCATATTTGCAAATATTGCTGGCATATTCGCTCATCCAAAGGGTATAACTAGGTATTCATAATGTCCATATTTTGTAAGAAACACAGTTTTCCATTCTTTACTTGGTTCAATTTGAATCAGGTTTTACCCTGCCTTCAAATCAATGTAGTGAAAAATGCAGGATCCAGCAACCGTGTCTCAAGGTTTGTTCATAAGTGGCAATGGGTATTGGTTCGTAATGGTAGCACAATTCAGACCTCATTAATCTACACACAATCATAAGCCTCATCTGGGTGGCTTTGAAATACAGAGTATGGGTGTACCTGAGGATTACTTGCTTGTATGGACCTTACCCAAATCAAGCATTTCCTTCAGATATTCTTCAATATCTGAAATCTCAATTTCTGAAGACAGTATAGATGGGACCCCATGATGGTAGCTCCCCCTCTTTCAAGTCAATCGCCATATTATAGGCTTGATGCGGTGGACAAGTATCGGCAATGTCTCTGTTGTATATTATTCCAAAATCTCTGTACTGCCATTGATTTTGCTCTTCCCAATTGATTTCAATCTCTTACACCATATTTCCATGCAGTGAATCAATGACCCAAATTCATTGATGATCTGTACCAACCTTCAAAATAGAATCGTCAGATTCAATTGGGAATGACAATACCACTGTCTATGTGCAATGTTGATGGCAGTGTTTTGATGTAAACTGGAGCTTATCATTTTCTTTGGTAACTCCACTGAGTCCTCCATACTTGACAATCCACCATTAAGGTAACCTAATATTAGACAAATTATCCATTGGGCCAATTTTGAAGGTCGCTTTGGTTTCATGAGATTCGTACCACAGAGTAACGGGGAAGATGTACTGCCCACCCACTCCTTCAACTCTTTCTTTATGAAAGTTGTCAACAATTTTTGGTTCTGTTCAAGTCACTAATAGAACACCATATGAATCGGCCAACTGCTTGAACATCATAGGTGTATCACACCCCATATCCAATGGAACCCTTACAGGGACATTCTCTGTATCTAGAAAGCTTGAACACATATGTAATGTGGGTCTTGATCCTGTCTCAGGTTCAGGTAGTTATTTTGCATTTGTTTCTGCATACAGGCTGAGGCGCACTGGTTGCAGCCTGATGTTTGTCATTTTTCCAGTTGGCAATCATATTGAACTGCCATCAATACAGCTCCAGCCATTTTGGGTCGTGGTCGCAGATGGATGAGAATGTAATCCAGTGCAATTCATTTGTCACTTGTCATATTTGGACGATATGACCACCATATTTTGAGTATTGAACTCATCCACAGGCATCCATTCCTGAATCCCAGAAAAGACAGTATATTGAATATCGAACAGCTGTAATACCAATGACTGCATTGGTAAGATCCAAAAGAACACCCAAAAGAAATATGAATATCTGTACCCATAAAAACAAACACTGGAGGTATCAATAGCTCAAAAATCTATATGAAAGAGTGCAATTCCAAAAGAAAAAACAAAAGAAAACTGTGTTATCCATCAATCTCCATACTGTCGGAGTCAACCTTGTATAGCACTCGAAAGCTTCAGACTGCTGTCAGTTTCACAATTTTGTCAGCTGGACTCCTGTATTTGACCTTTGAACAAAAGGTGGTTACTTCTGGCATCCATGTTTCCTTTTTAGGCTTCTTATAATTCTTGTTGCTGGATAAGGCTTTGATAGGATTCTTACAGAATACTCATTGATGCGCCAATGAACCACAGTTCTTGCACTTGTGGCGCTTGGCTTGTACTTCCAGCGAAGATTCTGGACTGCCTTTTATGGCTTTGCCTGTGTGTGTATTGACTGGCTTAGGACCCTTCTTGTCTTTTCGTGGATTCTTGGAGTCAGAACTTTTCTCAAAGTTCTTCTTTCCTTGATTTCCCTTATTATCACCATCATCATCATGTTTCCTTCGAATGTTCTTTTTGTCTGTAGGCTTGTGATTATTGTGCTGGTCCTGTTCTTACAGGCATCTCTCATATGCACAGCTGACATGTTTGAGCTGTGATTTATACTCTGCACTGTGGTTCAGTGTAATTTTTGAAAATGATATTCCATCCTTGATTTCTTTCTTGAGTCCACTGAATAGAGCCTGCCGCCATGCGATCCCTGATAAGCAGACATGGTAGTTCCAGTCCTCCATCTTTATGGTGTTGTCTTTGATATCTTCCTTGCACTGCAATTCATTCATTTATTGCAGATATTCCATTTCTTCTACCAGGTCGATGAATCATTCCTCCATAGTGCTGGTGAATGCTGACTATGTGTCAACCTGATAATGTTTTCTAAGCTGTTTTTCTGAGTTGTTGTACCAAGCCAAAGTTGTTCAGCAAAGAATAGTTCCAACAAAGATGATTTTATCGTCACTATCATTGAAATCATTCTTGAAGTATCAGTGATAGCGATCTACTCTTGTAATTCAATGCAGGTAAGATGCTGATTTGTGTGTTGGGTCTCCCTTTGACTTGTAGAGAAGTTCAATTTTTGGTTCTTGCTTGGATTAGGAGTTCTTGATGGTAAGGGTGGTAATTGTAGTAGTAGCAAAGGTAATTCGCTATAATCCGTTCCTGCTGGTGGTAGATGTGGTGAGAGAACGTCATCTCTACTATCAGATCAGCTGGAGCTTCTTGAGCTGGAGCAATAAGGCTTGGAGTCCAATGGGTGGTCTCCTCCAATGACTCCTGTGCTGAATCTATTACCATTCAGTTCTGGAGTCACAGCCTCTTTGATCCACATTCCAATGTCATCGCTTATGGTATATCAATGGTCGAATCTCTTCTCAGCAGGCTTGTACCCCCTTTCTTTGGCATCAACACTGACCAGGCCATTCAGCATAATGATTCCTTTATTCTTTCATCCAGGAGCTTTGACTGCATGGCCTATGTAAATTCCTTCAGTTTCCACTCAAAGTCCTTCTTCATCCTTCGCTCTGCTTCCTTCCTTTTCCATTCAGCTTTGTCTGCCTTTTCCTGCATCTTCTTTACCTGTGAACCAAAAGAATTCTTCAAAAGATTCTTCTGGTTTGTATAGGTGAGTATCGATGCTAAAGAAGAAGTTGCGAGGTTCTGGTTCTGCAAGCTGGAATAGAATTGCAGCTGAATTGAAGATGTGGAGTCGACAATGGCAGTTGGAGTTGTATAACATCCAGGTCACTTGATGTATCAGTGTGGGCAGAAAGAATACCTTCCTTGGAATTGTTTCTTTGCTAACAATATAATGTAACACCGGGAGCTTTGCTCCAGGTTCACCAAGTCAACATAGTATCCTTACTCAATTTGGAACTGTTTCAAAGGCAGGCTAAGAGGTTTGCTTGGAATGTGAAATCACTGACAGATTTTGTATGAAAAGAATAGCTTTTCAATATGTATATGGTCAAGGCTTGTTCTTCTCACTGCGAAGGTTGATGCCTGTCTGCCCTCAAACAATCCAATGTCTTTATACCTTCATTTTCACATCTAACCTATACTTCTATCTATGCTTTTCTGAAGAGGTTTAGCATCTTAACCACCTGCGGGCCTCCTTCAAGCCTATGCCCAGGCATTCGCAAGTGCCACAGTCCATCATCTCTCGATTCTCAATTGTCTCTATTGACATTAGAAGATGATCAGACCATCTGGATCACTTTGGACATCAAGCTCGCAGGCTTGAACTCTGGACCATCAGTATTCTTTTGATCTCATAACTTCCAGACAAATAGGCCTCGTTCGATAGAGGGCTGCATTGCTGTTCAGTATCGGAATGTATTTTTAGGGCTCCAGTATTTGTCAACCTCTGCGCTGCTACCATTCAACTGGTTGCTGGCTGTCTGTTTGTTATCAGCAAGTTGTCAGCTTCTTGGCAGATGCCATTGAGCAGTTTTCGGGATGTCTGTGTGTTATCTCTGATGTGGAACAGAAGCGACCATGGCCATAAAGAAGCTGTCAATACATATGGATAGTGTGGGTATTCGTTTCATTGCCATCTGATAATATTGGCTCTGGCATGCAAGACAAGTTATAGCTGATGTGATCCAATCAGGGACATTGTGGGTGATTGTACATGACTCTGCTGCAAAATTGCTAGGTGTAACATTTGGCATACTGACTTCCATCACAAACTTCATATAGTACTACTGTGATTCAGGTTATAACTACTTCACTATCTATTGTTCTATGGGTACTGATATCAGTGCCACTATAAAGGAGAAGTTCATTCAAAAGAATGCAGTCCAAGTTCTAGTATTGTTATATATGACATGCGGTGAGGGTTTTGATCATCACTACAACTGCCAGAACTCAATCATATTGGAGTATACTGTCAATTATGCCATAGAGTATCAGGTGTGGTTGCACATTTGCCAGATTGGCCCTGAATACACCCAGTGGACACACCACATAATCAACACAGCTACAATTGACTGATTGATTGTAATTGCTATCTGATTGAAATGGTAATCAGTGCTCAATAGCTTTGAAGTGATCATTAAAGGCAGCACAGATATGGACACAAATATGAACTACAATACTCCAATCTATAAAATCACTGCACAAATAATGACATCCAAAATGATTGGTCAGCGATGTAGGCAATAAATCAAACCAGTTTATGACTGATCGAACCAAGCAGGGATTTGGTTCGAGTTTGACCCGAGATTCATAGATTTCCGCAGGTTTGTCATAAGGTAGTTTGTAAACCATGATCTTCGAATGAAAATGAGTAAGTAAGTTCATGTCTCATTGGCTCAAATTTGGTATATCTTGTAGCGTATGAGGTTAGCTACAAGAGGAAAACACATTTGAGCCGATCTGACGAAAACGTATGCACTTATTTATGTTCGAAAGTTTCAAGCAAAATGATAGGGTTTGAGGCGAAAGTCTTGGCAGGATTCGGTTGACCACAAATAGAACTGATTCGAGTATTTTTTCAAACTGTCACAGTGTGCAGCCAATAGTATTGGTCAGTTCAAGTATGCTGATGATATGTTGGATATTAACATGGATAGGTATTAATGTTTCCTTTAACTGAAACTGGATTTTGCACTTATTTTGGATTCCTTTTGGATTTTGTTGGTGTTATTATGATTGGTTTGTTGGATGTGATTGGTCTATAGAACGCTGGACTTTTGAATAACTGATTCCTGTACATCTTCCTTGTTCTCCAATTAACTGGCATACTAATAATACAATAGCAGTTGGGTTCAGGTTTTCAGGCATTATGTTAAAAATATTCTATTTGGGATTCTGTTGGAATGGTTTTTGGAATTGGATTTCTTAGGCTTTCAGATCACGCTGGTAGTATATCTTTGTATTATGTTGATTTTATGTTCAAATATCACCAAATGCAAGGCAATTCAAACTCTGCCACTGCTGTTGTGACTCTGAATCTCCCTTGATTCCACTGACACTAAATTATCGACTGTAATAACGTATCAAAGATACTGGTACTACTGTAATTACTGTTACACAGAGCAGTATCTTCTAGGGTGGTTATATACAGCATTTGTTATTATTCATTGAATGGGAATCTTACTACCTTGGTTTATGATTGTGCAAGAGTTACATGCACATGTCAAAGCCACCTATCCAACTTGCCAATCGTTTTTCGTGGAATTAAACACTAGTAGGAGTCGTTGGCCACTATCAAAGCCTCTGGCATGTTTGACAAATTTCGGACACTGGGCCACAACAGGATTCATTGGTTGTTTGAGATATATACCATTTAAATATTTATGTATTCAACTCAAATATATCCCCCAGCACCACAAAGACTTGCAATCTACAACTATATAAAAATTCATCATCATCTTCTATATACAATGCAACAATCAAGTTATTAGTGCTTTTTTTGTTCTCCTTCTGTTTAAAAGAACAGTCGTTGGCTATGAAGTATCGATAGAGAGATTTGGCTCGATTTGCATCAGTTCAAGATCTAGGTTTGATTCTGCCCCTTTCACTTTCATGATACTGAATACCATGCTGAACCATATCAAGCAATACTTGTGTATTGGAATTCTGATAAAGTAATCTGTAAGCAGTGGTGTGATAAGTTTCTGATAGTGTATTCCAATATTCAAGTCAGAGCAATTGAAAGAACAGTGAAAAAGTGATGAATGCTATTTAACTCTCACACACAAACGATTCATGTATATTGTTCCTTCCACTATGACAGGAAGAGGTTCCAATATCACAGTATACAGTATAACTTCAATTTTGACACCACAGTCGGACTAATATCAACTCTGATAGTGGACTCTGTCACTGGCAACCAATCAACTCTGACATGGCATACAAACCAATATTGACTCTGATAGCCAACCCTAATTCAAGCACAACAGCATAACCCGAATTCTGACCAATGGTCTGAATGTTATGATGCTGTGAAGAAGGAAGAAGCCAAACACAGGGTTAGTAGAGCAGTAGGGAATGAGATAAATACTGACACTCTGTCATGTATCAGCAAATTGCTTTTGCATATGAAGGCACCATGTATGCCTCTATAAGTGGCATTTGCATTGTGTATGTTGGTATGAACCCCTGCAACTGTGGGTGTGTTGGAAAGAAATTTCTTTAACAACTTATCTGGATGTCAGAACAGCTTTGGCCATTGCTTGAGCATTACCCCTTTTGCTTCGCACTCCTGTGCAATTGCTTCTAAGTTCCAAACTCACATGATAATTCTAACCAATCCCCTGCTCCCTGCTCCTGCTCCTGCCCCAGCTCTACTTCAGACGTTTGCAGTTCTTCGCCAAAACATGACGTGGATACTTCCAAACAATTCCACTTGTTGGGTAGCGCTTGACTGGGTACTCAAGTAAAGATGATAGAGTGTCATACCTGACATAATACCTGCGGAGAGGGGACAAACGCGATCACTCGCAACGGCATCGGCTGTTGCTAGTCTCAGAGGCCAGAGCGAAGCTTCTCAAACATGCGAAGTTGTCAAACCGCGAAGCATACTGAACAGCGAAGCTTCTTGAACAGCGACGCTTCTCAACCAGCGGCGCTTCTTGACCAGCAAAGTTTCTCTCTGGTGAACGAATTTACAGTGCACCACTCTGGCCAGAGCAAAGCAAGAATACAGTCGCTCCGAAACTCTCTATGCAATGAAAGCTTTAGTATACATCGCTTCGAAACTCTCTATGCAACGCAAGCTAGAGAACACACCGCTCCGAACAACGAAACTAGAGAAAGCTAATTTCTACCCCACGAAAGCTAGAGAAAGCTGCTGTCCACCCAACAAAAGCTAACAGCATGCGCTACGCCATACAACGGAGCTACTCTAACGAATGCAGCCTATTCATCTGAAGGTTAATTAGGTCAAATAGATACCACCGGTCTGGAAGGCACGAACCGCAGAGTCAATGCCATAAAGAAAACCAGTGGTCCGAGTATAATCTATTCACAGTAAAGATACGGTGGGCCCAGAAGATAGTGTTCTGCAGTAGTTGGGAAGTTAAGGGCATTGGCTAGAATAACCGGCGGTGGTTGTGAAATTAGTTGAGGTATCGGAGTTCTAGAGTACAAAATGTACTTAGCAGTCGAGAGCGAAGACAAACGTATGAAGACCTTCTGTTCCTTTGAGGGTAGAAACACATCAGATTATTGAGCACTTTCTCAGCAAGGAGAACAAGCCTTAACAATATACACATTTGGAAAGGCATTTCTGTTTGTTGTGAATCTTTTAGTTATTTCCACATCCTGAGCAAAGTTCCTAACCCGCCGCAATTGAAGCAAGTCCCGAACCGATCATGGCTACTACTTCGACCGGTGAACCTGGAGTAACGCTCCTGATGTCACATTAGATTGTTAGACAAAGAAATGCTTCTGAGAAAGGTATTCTTTTCTACCCTCATTGGTACACATCGAGTGTTCTTGGTGCTGTTTTACATTCCCGTACCTTTTTCCATCATCGAAATAAGTACCCATTTGTTTTACACCTCCAAACATCCAACTCATCGTACACCTCCGAGGACCATACCAGTCCGACACCTCCATAGACCATACTCCTCGTACACCTCCAGACATTCAGATCACAAGCTGTCGAAGCAGCTATACCAGGAAGGTAAGGCTCTTTACCTCTTTCACCCATCGAACAATCGCCTTCTGGAACAATGGTAATGCCCGAAAGCAGAGCGTGATCGGATATTCTGCTGGAGGTTATATACACCGTGGTTCGATGACAAAATGCGTTGATTCTATGCACTGATAGAAATAAGCAAGTAACGCAATACCAGCCTATTACGAAGAATGATATTCCGGACTGGGTTATTCAGCTTTTGGAAGGAATCGATGGGGAGTTGGGACAAATGGATGCTCTCATTCAAGAAAAAGGCGAGAAGAAATTCGAAATACCAACCGCCCTCCCAGAGTCGGCCCAAGATTACGAAGGGCTCATCACTCAGCAGAATGAAATATACGACACTATTTGCCAGGGAGTGGAAAAGATAGAATGCATTCAATTGGAGAGGAATTCTGACATAGTAATTCAATCTCAAGTGTTTGCGGCTAAAGTTCAAACAGCATTCGCTGTTATGAGAGTCCGATCAACCAAAGCCTACAAAGACCACCGAAAAGGTGTTAGCGAACAAATTCTTCGTTTCCGTCGAGCCTGGAATACTCTCTCCGATCTGCTTGATAATAGGAAACAATCTCAACAATGCTCAGCCTTTCAAGTACATCACCAATCGCAGGAACTCGCAACCATCCAAATCAAAGGTGGAGAGGATGGCCAACAGATGTCCGGGTTATATGCCGAAGCTTGAGTGGAGGCTAAGAAGATGCGGGATGCACAGAGGAAAGCACAGAAATACGCACACAATGCTGAATAGGAGAGGAAGGCGGTAGACGAAAGGATGAAAAAGGACCGTGAGCGGAAATTCAAAGAGTTTACTAGAGCCTTACAGACAAAGCTCCCAGATGCAAAGACAAAAAGATCAGTATGCTCTTTGCCCAAAGAATTGCTGATACCAAAAGAAGCAGATACGAAGCCAGATGGTGACGGATTCTACCTTCGATATACAGTTAAAGATTGTGCCAGAATTCAGGTCAGAAAAGCTATAACTCCAGTGCCCGAGGGTGATGGAGACGGCACAAGAGGCGTTAGAGGAGATCCTCTCAGTGGCTCCTAGTCTCCCAGCGCCAGCTCGAGTAGCTCTAGCTCTTCTGATGGTGGATATTTTGATCTTCCACCACTTACACCATCTAGAGGAACCGACTATAGTAATTCTCATCCATTTGCGAATCCACTATGGCCAACACCTCCGCAACCACCATGACCCTCCAACTCGGGAAAGAAGCAAAAAATCCACCTTCCTTCCCAGTTCCAGGGAGATCCTATGGACAAAACAGAGTCATACCTCCAGTGGATTTGTGGTGTCGATCGGTATCTCATTTATTTCATGGACAACTATACCTACGACGATGACAAGAATATCTTTGTCGGAACCCTCTTCCGAGAAAAGGCCTTAGCTTGGTACATCCACTGTGAGGATCAGCTCACGCAGCTTTTCCTACATGATACCTGGCAAGCCTTTATTACCAGCATGGAGGAACGATTCATCGATATGGAGGAAGTAAAGACAAACGTCCGAAAAATGAAGGAGTTGCAGTACAAGGGAGACATTCAAGACTACAGTGTAAAGATGGAAGACTTGAACTACGAAGGTTGCTTATCAGGATCTGCATGGCGAGAGGCTTTACACTGTGGCCTCAACGAAGATATTAAGTATCAATCATTCTTTTCGAAGTTTAGACCAAACGACGATACGCAGAAAGAATCACTACTCAAACCAGTTGGTCGTGCATACGAGAGACGCCTGCAAGAAACACATCAACCCCATCACCAAGATCACAAACCGAAAGACAAGAAGAAGACGCGGAAGCGTGATGACATTGGTGATAAGGGGGATCAAGGAAAGATGAACTCTGAAAAGAGTTCGGACTCCAGGAAACTTCGAAAAAAGAAGGGTCCTAAGCCTGTCAATGCAGACAAGGACCTAGCCCTTAAAGGCATTCCTGAATCTCTACTGGAAGCAAGAACTGAGGGTAACAAATACAAGTGCTGCGGTTCTTCAGAGCATCGATGGGTGTTCTGCAAGAATGCTATCAAAGGTTCGTCCAGCAAGAAGAAAAAGGATACAAAGGCTAAGGTAGAAACTGCGACTCCAGAAGTAACCACCTCTTCTTCCAAGGTCAGGCCCAGGAATCGGGCTGATCATTCGACGAAACCACCGGGGGCAGGCTCTAGCTCTCGAGTGTCTCACGAGGTTGCCTCTGCCGGTATGGAGATTGATGGATGAAACAAGTTTGTTTTGTCTTTCATGGGGATCAAGGATTGCGGTCATTCCTATGTTCTTGGTGGTACCGACACCTCCAGTTTGGTATTTAGGGGTACAGACATCCATATTGCTTTTGGGTTTTGATTTTGGGGCATACCGATGTGGTCATTGGTATTGCTTATGGGTTTTCGATCATAATAAACTTTCTCTTCTGCTGTTGAACCAGGGTGCCTGAGGATGAGGTCAATACTCAAAATATGGTGGTGATATAGCATCCAAGTAGGACAAGCAAACTCGATTATACTCATTTGAACCTCATTTACCTACGAATTTCAGTCATAGTTACCACAACCCATTGTGTCCGGAGCTGTGTCGAAAGGCAATTCCTTATGGTTTCTACTCGAAAAGATCGAAAACGCAACGCTGCAGTCAGCGCACCTCCCCCAGAACCCATGAAAACAAAACAACTCCCACCTGAACCGAAAACAGGTACAAGACCCACAGTGTGCATGTTAGAAAGCTTTTGAGATATGAACAACATCCCTGTAAGGGTTCTTGTGGATACTGGGTGCGATACAGCCATGATGTTGAACCAGTGGGCTGAGTCACATGGTGTTCTATCGGTGACTCGAACGGAACCAAAGATAGTCGAAAACATCATTGGAGGAAGAGTAGAACGAGCAGGTTGGCAATATACCTTCCCTGTTACTCTATGGTATGAATTCGATTATACCAAAGCAACCTTCCAAATTGGTTCTATTGAGAATTCGTCCGATATCATGTGACCTTACTGGTAGATCGTCAAGCATGGAGCACTCAGCGGAGTTACAGAAGAAAACGATATGTTCCGGTTTATGTCGAAATACTGCCAGGGACATTGTATAATGGCAGCGGTCTCTTCGTTCTCAATCGAATATGATGATTCCATATTGAAGTTCTATACAGACCCTCAATAAATCAGGGGTATTGGTTCAATGCATGACAATGCGGCACATGAGATTGAGGTCAATTGGGTACAGTTGATCCCATGGCAGTACAGAGACTGCGAAACGATTTACAACGGAGAAACTGCCAACACTCTTCCATCTCATTGATCATATGACCATGCCATTGACTGGAAAGATGGGGAACAATCTCCGTGGGGTCCCATCTACGTGCTCTCAAAGAAGGAGGTTTCAGTCCTTGAAGATTATCTTAAAGAAATGCTCGATTCCGGAAAGATCCGTTCTGGCAAGTCGCCCGCAGATGAACCCATACTCTTTGTTCCAAAGCGACATGGAAGAGGCTTATAGTTGTGTGTGGATCACAGAGGCCTTAATCAAGGACAATTATGAAACAATATCCATTGCCGCTTATGAACAAACTCACAGACAGGGTTGCTCGATCATGGATTTTCAAAAAGATAAATTTGAAGGCAGGGTACAACCTCATTCGAATTAAACCTGGTGACAAATGGAACATTGCGTTTCCTAGGGAAACATGGGCATTATGAATACGTAGTGATGCCCTTCAGACTGGCAAACGCGCCAGCTACATTCCAATATATAATGAACAAGATCCTGTGAGATCTAATCGATCATGGAGTAGTAGTCTATATACATGATATCCACAGCTATACAGAAAATGAAGAAGAGCATGTACGATTGACCAGAGAAGTTTTTCATCAATTACAGGAAAACAATTTTGCTATAGCACCCGATAAGTGCAAGTGGCACCAGAAACAAGTTGAATTCTGTGGGTATATTATATCGGACGAAGGTGACAGCATGGCCGAGGACAAGATTGACACAGTTCCTAAATGGGAGATTCCGGAGTCTGACAAGGTCGTCCAGTCTTTCCTCGGGTTAGCCAACTTCTATCGATGCTATATCGAAGGATTTTCAAATATATGCTATCCCCTATTGGAGTTGACCAAGAAAACCAACCAAATGTTTGATTGGAAAGCATATCCACAAAATCAGATAGCCTTCGACAGGCCCAATCAGTATGTTACCGAGGCACCCATATTACGACATTTGAAGCCTGTTTGGCCCATAGTAATTGAGACTGACGCAAGAGATTTTGCAATTGGCACAGTTCTCTCCCAAGTCATTGATGGACGACTGCACTCTATCGCCTACCACTTTCAACAAATGGACAAAGCCGAGATCAACTACAAAATCTACAACATGCAAATGCTCACGGTCGTATTGGCATTCAAAAACTTGAGACGTTATCTCGAATGGGCCGCTCATCCAATCAGTGTATACACCGATTACAAAATCTCGAATATTTTATAACCACCAAGATATTAAATCGGCGACAAGCTCGATGAACACAAGAACTGGCAGGTTATAATTTCAAGATATTTTACTGGCCAGGGAGTGCAAGAAGCAAGCCAGATGATGTATCTGGGCATTTGGAGTACTGCTCTAATGAAGTGGGGGGTAGTGCCAAAGAAAAGGAAAATCAGCCAATCCACTGCGTTCTGAGACCCAATCAGTTGGTAACTTCTGAAGGGGATACAGTGCAAGTGACGGCAATGACGTTACAAGGCGAACAAATTGCAATTTCTTCTGCAAAGTTGAATGCAATTCCAGTAGTCAAGTTCACTTCAGAGCTCTTGGAAGCAGTGGTCAGCACCACTCATAGCAATGCTGCATGGCAAGAAGAGTACATCTGAGCGATGGAAGGCAATCATAGCCCAGACATCTCTTTCGAAAACCAAGCCCTGTATTATACAGGCAGACAGTGGATTCCGGACAATTTGCAGTTAAGGAAAGATATACTGGAAGCGGAGCACAATTCGAAAGTGGCAGGACATATGGGACAGGACAAAACAATTGAGCTGGTCAGACGAAACTTCATTTGGCGGGAACTGGAGAAACTTATCGAAGATTATGTCCGTTCATGCCCAGAGTGTCTGAGGAATATAGCAGCTCGTCACACTCGCTACGGACTCCTCCAACCTCTCAAATCAGCATAACGCCCATGGGATTCAATTTCTATGGATTTCATTATCGATTTACCAGTGTCAGATGGTAGCGCATCCGTATGGGTTATCGTCGATCACCATACAAAAACGGTACACTTCATTCCCTTGGAAGATTGTGAGAAGCAAGCAACAGATTTGGTCAGAATATTCCTGAAGGAAGTGTGGAGATTTCATGGCCTACCATCGAATAGAGTGTCGAATTGTGACTCGAGGTTCACCTCCGTGTTCTGGGAAGCTCTAGTCAAGGCTTTTGATATTTGACTGAAGATGTCTTCACCATTCCACCCTGAAACGGATGGGCAAACAGAAAGTGTCAACCAAACACTGGAATGCTATCTGCGGAATTACTGCAAATACAAGCCGGATAATTGGTCTGAGATGTTACCAATGGCAGAATGTGCCTATAATATCTCTCTCACCAGCGCTACAGGAATGTTACTATTCTTTGCAAACTTTGGATTCGATCCTCGAATGAATTGGTCCATAGAAGCAGAAGCAAATTATCCAGCATCTGGGAATTACGTTCACTGGATGACCAGCACGCACACACTTTGCCGTAGCACCTTAGATTGTGCACTGGAGATGATTGGGAAGTACCATGATAAACGTGCTAAAGAATCTCCGAAGTATTCGGTTGGCGATTTAGTTATGCTAAACGGGAAGAACCTCAAAACTAGAAGACTGTCCAAGAAATTAGATGCGAAGCTTCATGGACCCTGCAAGGTCTCGCAGGTGTTCTCGCCCACAGATATTGAGCATGAGTTACCGAATCGATGGCGAATTGACAATGCTTGTCATGTATTATTTATCAAACCGTACCGACCCAACCCTCCTAAATCACTACCCAAGCTTGCTTCAGCCAGTGGGCAGAATGAGCTTGGTTATGATGTAGATGGCAACGAGTACGAAATGGGCTATGAAGTTGAGGAAGTCATAGGCAGCCAGTATAGCAAAGAACTGAAAAATGTTTTATACCTGGTCAAGTGGAAGGGATACCCCGATGAAGCAGATTGGACAGAAGAACCTGATGAAAACTTTGAGGACAAAGGATTATTGAAGGAGTATCATAAGCGAAATCCTCAGGCCACGAAGGATTGCAGGATCAGACAGTTGAGCTAGTACCTTTTCCCCACGAAGGGTTTTTAACGGCTAGCAAGACACCTGATGAAGGATTTGGGTTTTTGGGCACAAGGGGTCCTATTTTCCAGATCATGAATGATGGATAGATTTGGTTTTCAGGGTACAAGGGGTCATGATTTTTCCAGATCAAGTGAAGAATGATTATGGTTTTAAGGGCACATGGGGTCACAATTTTTCCAGATCATCATACGAAAAAGAAAGCAAAGGACACAAGTAACCTGATTGGCCTACTTTGCTTGCTGCCATGATTCAGATGGATGTAAGCAACTTGTTTGTTCAACTTTGCTTGCATGTCTCAGCAAACGGTCAAAGCAAAATGGTCTGTTCAGGACAACCAACTTAGTGAATCTCGAAAGCACTTCTTGGGCGTACTGGATCAAACATCACAAAATGGCAAGGAGCACCAGGGTCATTCAGAGAAGAACTCCCTAAGAGATGGGATAGTGTTATACCTGACATGATACCCTCGGAGTGGTGAAACACATGATCACTCACGACGGCATCGGCTCCCACTGCTGTCGGAGAGCAGAGCAAAGCTTCTTGAAATTGTGAAGTTCTCGAACTGCGAAGCATACTGAACTGCGAAATTCTCAAACACCGAGGCTTCTTGAACCGCGACGCTTCTTTACCAGCAGCCAGTCCCGACCAGCAAAGTTTCTCTCTGGTGAATGAATCTAGAGTGCACCACTCTGGCCAGAGCAAAGCAAGAATAGAGACACTCCGAAACTCTCTATGCAACGAAAGCTAGAGTATATATTGCTCCAAAAGTCTCTATGGAACAAAAGCTACAGAACGTACCACTCCGAGCAACAAAGCTAGAGAAAGCTAATTTCTACCCAACGAAATCTAGAGAAAGCTACTCTCTACCCAACGAAAGCTAAAAGCATGCGCTGTACCATACAATATAGCTACTCTATCGAACGCGGCCTATGTATCTGGATGTTAATCTGATCAAAAGGATACCACCAGTCTGGAAGGCTGGAACCGCCAAGTTAATGCCATAAAGGATACCAGCAGTCCGAGTATAATCTATGAACAGTAGAGATATGGTGGGCCTGTGAGACAGGGTTCTGCAGTAGTTGTGAAGCAAAGGGGATTGGCTCAAATGACTGGCGGTGGTTGCGAAAGTTGTTGAGGTATGGGAGTTCTAGAGTACAGAGTGTAATGAGCAGTTCAGAGCGAAGACGAAGGTATAAAGACCTTTGGTTTTTGTGAGGGTAGAAAGGCATCAGATCTAGGATCACTTGCTCTGTGAGGAGAACAAGCCTTAACTATATACGCATTCGGAAAGCCATTTCGTTCCATTCTGTATATTTTAGTGATTTCCACATCCTGAGTGAAGCTCCCAACCTGGCACAATCGAAGCAAGTCCCGAACTGAACACGGCTACAACTTTGACTGGTGAACCAGACGTAATGCTTCCGGTGTCACATATAGCAACTTACTACATTGTCAGTGTGACCTGCTCCTGCACCTGCTCCTGCTCCCACTCTGCTTCTAACTTTTTCAGTTGATTTCCAAACCCAATATAAATACATTCAAACGATTTGTCTTATTGGGCAGGGCTAGAATAAGTATATTACATACGATACAGCAGCAACTTACTACATTGTGCGTCCGCCCTCCTCCTGCTGCAGCTTATTTTCCTGCTCCTGCTCCTGCTTTTCTTCGATCTTTTTCAGTTCCTCTCCACACCCGAAATGGATATGTCGATATGATTTGTCTTGTCGAATAGCATTAGAACGAGTTCTCTCAATACTATTGTTGGCAACTTTCTGCATTTTGAGTCCAACCTCCTGCTCTTGCTCCTGCTCCTGCTCTATTTCTAACTTGTTCAGTTTGTCCCTGAACCTGACATGGATACGTTGAAACGATTGGTCTTGCCAAGTAGACCTAGAATGAAGACTTTGGATACAATTCTGCAGCAATTCACTGCATTGTAAGTCCGCCCTCCTCCTGCTTCTGCTCCTGCTCCTGCTCCTGCTCCACCTCCAGCTTCAGCTCCAGCTCTTGCTCCTGCTCCAGATCCAGCTCCAGCTCCAGCCTCTGCTCCAGCTCCTGCTCCTGCTCTAGCTCCAGCTCCAGCTCCAGCTCCAGCTCCAGCTCCAGTTCCTCCACTAAGTTTTGCTGTTCTTCTCTGAATGCAACATGGATCTGTCCACACAATTTATCTAGTTGAATCGGCCCAGATCTGGTACTCTAGACACAATACTGCAGAAACTTACTGCACTGTGAGTGCAACCTGCTCCTGATACTACTACTGCTTTTCATCTCACTATTTCAGATATTTTCCGAATGTAAAGTGAATATACTCAAATGATTTGTCTCATTGAGCAGGCTTCAATCAGATACTCCAGACACAATGCTGCAGCAACTTACTGCATTGTGAGTGTGACCGCCTCCCGCTCCTGCTCCTGCTCCTGCACCTGCTTCTGTTCTAACATTTGCATTTCTGCTCTGAACATACAATGAATTCATCTAAATGGTCGGTCTCGTCCAATATGTCCAAAATGGGTACTGCAGACATGATGCTGCAGCCACTTACTACATTGTCAGCATGACTTTCATCCCCCTTCTCCTTCTACTCCTTCTTCTCTTTCTTCCCTTGTATATGATCACTTCTATCAATTGCAGTTTTTCTCCAATGTCAATATAGATATTGCCATTCTATTTGTCTCAACAAATGGATCAAAAATGGGTGTTTATGGTATTTAAGCAATGTGTGAGAATGTATTGGTATATAGATCAATTGAAATTATATTAAAATAAACTTATTGAATTTTATAATGAAAAATACAATAATTGCCTGAAATGCAAAGCCAATGCTGCAAATTGTTGTGACAAAACGGTGAATAGGTAGAGAGTTGGCTGATGGTTGTCATCTATGTACACCCCAGATTCTAGTTGATGCAATGGATGTGTTGGGAATATATTTAGGCACTGAACACCAATCAGACATTTTCCTGATGTATTACATACTGAAAGAAAAGGTGAATATTGATTGCTGGAAATATCTTTGCAATATTTCGGAATGTCCTTTTCCTTACTAACAGTGCATCGGGAAAAACAAAAAGTACGTTGCCGAGCTCTCTGAAGTTGTCGAACTTATCAATGAAATGTGTGACTTTGAGTTTCGAACAAATTGGGCGAACTACACTCTCGATCGTATGAATTGTCAAACATTCATGATGAATTCACCACATCTTCATGAACCCAGTTCCATCGTTGCGATTCTCACCGGATCTTCATGAAGCATTCACCAACTTATCATCAATGCCGAATATCTCCAATAACACAATCATCCTTCAAGTCTATTCCTTAGTGAGGATTCTATTCATGCAAAAGCTTTGGTTACTTGTCACGAAGCATTCATCAACCATCGCCAACGCTGTTGAGTTCTTGCTATTGGGGTTGTAATTCTGCAGTTCACATTGAACACTTGATCTCTCCATTCTTGCCAGTCTCAACCACGATAATGTTATTGTCACGCTTTACAAAATTGGTAATGCAAATGTGAATACCAAGCTTATAGCTCTTGCAATACTTGTGCTTCTTGTTGTGACCCATAGTATCTGCTCTACTGAAGCCTTAGTTTCACACAATAAAATAATTTTCAAGAGTGCCAAAATCCAAACCCTTCGATTCACTTTAACCCCATTAAAATCCTCCAAGAACAGTAGCTACAATAACAAGGAGATTATGCATCGATATGAGCAGGAATAGCAATAACAAGAGACACAGCAGCGGCAGCAACGGCAAAATAAAAGCAGATTACTTGTCAACATGAGCAATAACAAGAGACATTCAGTACCAGCAACAGCACCATCAACATTAACAGCAGAAGCATCAACAATAAAAACAAGCCGATTATGCATCGACACGAGCAGGAACAACAATTAGGGAAATTCTGCACCAGCAACAGCAGCACCAGCAACAGCAGCACCAGAAACAGCAGCACCAGAAACAGCAGCAACAGCAACAGCAGCACAAACAGCAGCAGTGAAAGCAAAATAACAAGCAGATTATGAGCCAATACGAGCAGGAACAACAATAACAAGGGAAATTCAGCACCACCACCAGCACCAGCAATAGCAACAGCAACAGCAATAGCAACAGCAACAGCAGCTATCAAACCTGGTGATGGGCAACTGAAGAATCAATGTGGTCCTCCGGAAGTATGGCCTGATTGTCCGGAGGGATACTTTCATGGTTAGCCACAGTATCATTGTCACTTGCATTGAGGTCAGCGAAACTTGTATTCGGAGTGGTCTCTGAATGCTGATGGAGTGAATGGCCAGCCAGCACAGTGCACTTGTGTATTCATGCAAATTCCTCATCAGGGGCAGCAATGTCCTCAGGAATCCAAGTGAGGAAATCCTCGTCATAATTGGCCTGTTGATTCCAGCCAATGATTGGGATGTCGTCTCCATGCCCACACTCTTTCTACTTCGTGCGAATTGCCACTTGTATATTGGATCTGTTTTTCACTTGCACTTCTGCCAATGAACACAGGAAGTCATTCTCCGGATGTTTGAGAGCCACTGCCAAATGCATGTTAGACTTGCTTGTAAAATTGAAATAATACATACAAGCAGCTGGAGAAGTAGGTGAGAAGTCTCAAGGAGGTATGTAGGTTCCAGTCTTATAGACCAACAGAGTATGCCAGAGCGCCGTCGCAGCCAGGATAACAAAGGATGGGTTGATGATTCTGATCATCGGCATATCAGTATTTCCAAGTTGTCTGGTCCCACAAAAGAAGATGCTGTAGATGAGCGCTGTAATTTCAGGAGTGGCGAATCGGAAGCGAAAGTCCTAATTAAATATCAGCTATAAGTAGAGTAAATTATCCGTCAAATCAAGGGCAACATGCATTGCAACCTGCACCAGGACAGGTGCACTTATCCTTCTCCATAAGCCAGCCCACTTTCCTTGACACCTCCATCCCCAGCTTATTATTCTGCTCATAAGGTAACTGAATACTCTGATTTGCCCTATGGGCCAATATACTATGAACCATAGTCACTTTGGCAAAGCGCTGTTTGTCAGTAAACAACCAACATGTTTGAACGAAGCACTTACTCTTGCCAACTATTGTTGCGTAGGCTCCATCCCAATATCCGTTGGGCTGATGTTCATCAAGCCCTGATGCCACCAGGCATATAGCTGTGCTGTTTGTGCTGCCGGGCCCAGCGAATAGATCCTTGAACAAAGTGAAGTGGATGATTGTATTCTTCATCACATCAGGAATTCTGCCTGGGCAGCCGAGGATGCTCAATTGCTTGGTCAACTCAGAGCGTGCAAGACTCCCTGTGATTTTGTCAATCATAGGTTCGTATGTCATGACTTCTCTGAGTGTCTTAGCCGCCTGGCATGCAAGCCTACAATACTCAGCAAGAGAGTGCTTCTAAGTGAAAAACATCAGCATTATGTCAAGTAAATTACTCATTCGGACAGGGGTCAATTGATGTATGCTTGCTAGCTGCCCATGTGAGAGCTTCCTTCTCCACTTCATCTGTAACTATTAGTACATTGGCACGATTCGGCACCTGTGTGGGTGGACTGAGATGGTCCTGTGAAGGTTATTTCCCGAGAGATGATGTTGAAGGTGCCAAATATGGGACGATGCGTGGGCTCTCTTGATTGCGACCCGCCGATTCTTTGTACGGATCCAGCATTTCTACTCCCCACTATCTGGTTGATCGTGGAGAAAGAGGGGTGGAGAAAGTGGAAGATCGACTTCAGTTGAATATTCGAGGCATTCGTACCTGTCGCAATCATGATGGATTCTCCTGGACTGACGACAGGGGTCAGGACAGGATGGTCATCCTGAGCATCTTTGTTTTTGTGCAGGTTCCACGTGCTGTAACGAAGCAGTGAAGTTTTCACCCATTATAAGGGAGCATGAATCAGGGGTGAGAAAAGTACAAAGATAAAGTGATAGATCTGGGGTCAAGGCATACACTAAAAGAACGAAGAACTCACTCATTGTACTGCAGAATACTTTTGTTTAAACAGATGCTTTTGTAATCTCATTTCCCTCCAGACTTGTTAAGAATATATTCGAAAGAATAATGTTGCTTAGAACTCAATAGATGGTCTGTGAGCTGGTTGCCGTGGAGCTCCAGCAACCTGAATGTAGAGCATGGTATTCATTGGTTGATTAGACAATATGGGTCCACCAACGATGAAACTACTTGGTCAGCCGCAAATCATTGTGTAGTTGGATTCTCCCAGGTGGAATGGCTTAGTATTTGATACATATGATGTCTTTAATAAGTCCAAGAATATACTCGTTGCAGCATAGAACTTCTCAATTGAGACAACAATGATATTCTGTAGGTATATTCACTGCCATACTATTGTACTTGTAAGAAAATTATTTAAAGTTTATACTTACTTAGCTTACCAGTCAGGTTGCTTACTTCCCGCCAAGACATGAATGGCCAGTTGAGGGCATGGATAAAAATAGGTCAATATCAAAACCTCCAAATGATACGAATCTGCATCAATTGAATAAAAAATAGCACGAGCATCAAAAGATTAAAAACAACATATAATTACAGAATCCCCACATCGAACTGAAGGAACCATTAATCCTGACAAGAAATACCCACTGACACAAAAGCAATAACAGGACCAAGAACAAAACTAAAAATATGACCAAAAACACAACACAAAACTCCATCTTATTCATCATCACAACCACTGGCATTCAGACAAGTCCGAAATTGTTCCCAACATGTAATCTACTTGTTGATATAAGGGACCTACTGTTTCTTCAGCAGAGAAATTGTTCGCAGCAACAGAGAATTTATAATGTAAGGATTATCATTAACCCTGCTAACCTCCGACTCATCAACATCAGTATTTGTCCAGTCAGCATAAAATCCCACAGCCCTTGCCCAAATACATTTCAGCATCCACTGCTGGCATATAATAAGCTTTTGGATGATGATCTCCCTCATCTTCAGGCTCGCCTGGCTCCATGGGAGAGCTTGTGGCTTCTCCTTGAATGCACTATCTTCAACATATTGGTCTTCGTCAATATTGTACACATGGATATGTGAAGCGTCAGGAAGAAATGCTGATAGGACAAAAAAGGAACGATTGCCTGGGATCGGTGAATCAGGCCATGCATGAGCTGATTGGTTGCGATGGTACACAACATATAGGAGCGGATCAGTTAAATGGCTCACCTGAGCAAACCACCCACTCAATGCTTGGTTGTCATGGAGAATTACCACCTCGTCCTTCCTTGCAGACTTCAAAACTCTTTCATTCTCTACCATAACTGCCCAGATGGTCCAAATAGTTCTTGTCACATTGGGCATCACGTGTACCAATGACTGTGTCAGATCACTCAAAGAAGTCAATGAATAACCGGAATTCATTGTGACGATGAGGGAATTGTCCTCCCAAAGCCACTCATAGGTGAAACTTCAACCTTCATGCTCCTCAGCCATCTTGGGGGAAACTTATTCAACTGAGATTGCAATCGATGAAGCACTTTCTGTTGCTGACACCATCCCTGCCGCTGATCGGCGCTTTTGTTTGGTTGGCCTGTCGGATTCATCGTGATCATTAGCTGACTGCGTCTTAGAAAGATCACAAAGAGGGATGACATTTCATACAATGTTCAATGTCCGGTTCTTTTGACTTTTTAGACAATTCAAAGAGGCCTGCCACTCAGGCTGATCAGAGAGCGTCCTGGGTGAAAGAGTCTAGGGCGACCATAAATTGTACAACGTCGTCAGTCTGCGTGCCATTCTTCAATGCTGGAATTTCTTCATGTGCAGAGTCAATTCCTCAATCATCTGAGGCAGATATGTGAAGAAGTCCATCCATTTTTTGTCTTCCGTGCCTTTCTTACCATCGATTCCTTTAGCAAGGCCATAAGCTCTGATTTGAGACCTAACAATATTAACTCTCCGCCCAGCACTGGCACCGGTTCCTCCAACAGCAAGTGTCTCCGCAGCCCACTCAGTATCATTTATCTCCCTGGCCTTTGCCCAATGTTCAATGATCTTGGGAGCCATCATTCAAACGCGGAACTGAGCTCTTTGACAGAGTAACTGATCTGTGGACAATACATACAAAGTTGTAAGATATAAATTTGTTTGTGCAGTCAGACAAGAGATTACAGCACTTGGGCAGGAAAGTTCTGGCTAAGGACAATCATCTGAAGTATCAGTACGTGAAAGTATGAAGAGCAGGAAGAGAAGGCTGGAGAATATGGAGTCATTTTGGGGGAGAGATGGGAGATATATATGTTTGGCCACCCCACACCCACCTGGTTTCTTCTTTAACAGCACTAGTTTTACGATGTCTTATATCTTGTTCAACAGCTTACAGGATTATGGGTATTCGAATATAAGTTTGGTAAAAAGTCAGTTACTCGTCACATTGTTCAAGCTGCTCATAAAATCAGGTTCACAGTTCTTGGGATACGCGCCCTTGTTGTGTAGAGCAATGACGTAGTTCGGCCTGAAGATAGTAGATGCTCATCTACACTTGACTATATTGTGTATAAGTTACTATCGTGCTTGCTTCTGAAGTATGCATCAGAAGAGATGCATATGAAGTACAAATCTATTTGCCTGGACAAGCAGAATCTTGTGCTCTTACCCACTTTCAATGCTGTGAATCAATTCAGGTGGGATTGTCGTCTAGACATTGTCGTTTGTAGGAAGTTCATATGTTCATCAAATTTTCTGGGATTGGACCCCTGAGAAAAAGACAGGAACCTGACCTGATGTTTAAAATCACATGATGCAATCAATTGGTCTTATGTATGATGCTTTCATTTAACCGAGTCTATTCTTCGACTAGAAATGGAATACTTTTACTCAGCCTCTGAAACCGCATTGATATCATGAATTGCCAAATCACGTATATATTCTGTGGCCGAGTGTATATCTATCCAAAGTCTTTCTTTACACATCTACAAAATGTTCATGGAGAAAGAGTCAAAACCATTGCGTGAAACATGCTTCCAGACGAGGGCTACATTTTTCAAGATGGCTGTATTCTTATACCAGAGCAAGATCAGCCTGAGATCAACATTGATGAGGACCAGGGGCCAAATGCTTCTGAGACAGGATCCACCACAAGCTACAAAGAAGACGATCAACCGTGGACTGAAGCGGTGTAGCCATCAGCTTTCCATTGAACAGAACCTTCCTCTTGGGGGTTAAATGATATGCAATTCGGAAAGCCATTTGACGGTCTGTTTCTTCTATTAGATGAGGATATACAGATTGGAGCCCTTTCTCACTTCGGCGGGAATATCAATTTGCCAAATAGGCAGTTAAGAACTGAATCACCAAGACTGCAGTTGATAGCCTTTTGAAACTTGATTCCAATCAACCTTTTACTTCTTCTCACCCACTCTTCAAAAGAGTTGATGCCATGACCTATGACCTTGGAATGCAAACAGGGCAAACCGGCAAGCTGTATTTCATGCATTCGAACGCAGGTGGCCTTTCTTCGTTCATGCGATTTCTGTATTGTGAGCTGATAAGTTGCATTGAGTTTCTCCTCTGACAACCAGCTTATAATGACCATATAACATACACACCGAAAACGGAGTTCAACCAGGTGGGTGAACAAATCCACTCCGCAGTCCATATGGGAGACTGGGGGTCAAATCAACAGGTGTGTACTTTATTTTGCGCTTTTAGATACATAGCTTTCGCTTCCAAGCTCATCAAGCATTTGTAGAATTCAAAACCTGTCGGCAGCACTATAATTCCAATTTTTGGTAGCTCTGATCAGCCTCGCCGTACCATTCAGTCTGGCAATAAGAAGGAATGGCCGGTATACCTGGGCTTGGATAACATTCGGTAATCTGAATGGTACAAGCCAATGAAGAAGTGCTGTGTCATATTAGAGTTTGTTCTGGTTCCACCAAAGCATTCTTTTAATGGACCCGGCAAAACCCAAGCATTGAAACAGCAACAGGACTGGAATCGAGAGGTTATACAAAACATCTTCGAGCTAATATTTACACGTCTGGACAAAGTATCTGAGAATGGCAGGCATATGTTATGCTTGGATGAGTATATACGATTGTGCTGTCTTATCTTATGTACATGGATGGCTGACTATTGGGAGAATGTATCAACCCCATTGAATTAATCCGGTCATTAACATGATTGTGAAGAACCAAAGGCTTCCTTTGGTAGCGCAGCTTCTTTGCCTGCACCTTGGAGATACTTTGCTGACTACTTTCTGCAATTGATTATCACAACCGATATGGATGTTGTTTGATCAACAAGGGATGCTGCCTGCCCGTACATGGATGATCGAGGCGTTGGGCAAACTGAAGAAGTCTTTTGAGTACTTAAGTCACTCGATTGAGTGAGTCTCGGAGTTCCAGACATGCTTCACACCATCTACCTTGGCATATTGAAGTATCTAATGGATTGGCTAATTCCATTTCTTGAACATTACAATCAGATGGACCGATTTAACTGGATTTGGCATCAAATATCAACATACCCAGGATTTACACCATACACAAAGCCATATACTGTAGTTACACAATGGCAAGGCAAGAACATGAGGATGCGCGGTTTGACGCTGCTGCCACTCTTTGTATCGAATCTATTGGTACCAAGCTCTAAACAATGGCAACCATTTAGAGATACCATACTTTACGTTACAAGCTTGATTTATTTCCCTCTCCTGACAAAGTACCACAATCACACTGATGCAACCATCAGATGTATGGAAGGTTATCTTACCAATTTTCACTGCTCAAAAAAAGTATTCGCTCGCTACCACACGACAGAGTCCAAGAAGAAGGCTGCACAGGTATTGAGAAAACAACTATCAGAAGATTTGAGATTTGGAAGAAAATTGGAACGAGGCTGGAGATGACTGACGAATGCGGTGAAGACGCATCGTATCGAGCAAGAGAGGCAACAATCCAGTTTGAAGTTCAAGCCAATCTCAGTAAGGTATCTGATTTCAACTTCGTTAAAATGCATCTCCTAACTCACTTCTCTCATCCTGTTCACCAGCTCGGCTACATGTTAAATGTTAGCTCCAAACTGCCGCAGCATACCATAATGGATATGAGGGCTGGATACTGTATATCAAATAGAAACGAGGCGACTGAGCAGATTCTGTGTAAGAACACACGAAGGGACTTCTTTGCATTCCTCAAACCCCAATCACCACCCGCAAATGCTTCGTCTGGGCAATAATACACCTCCAAACCAACTGCCTGTGGTTTGAAAGCTAAAGGGCATTCATACAGACGTTAAGACTCTTTCTCAGCTTGCTGCATGGTGTGGATTACCTAATGGATGGCTTCAAACGCTGATTGCATCGAGTTTCAAACACTTCAGCGATATCCCAATTTTTGTGGACCATGACACAGTATTTGCTCGCCTGGGTGGCGTGATATACACTCACTACACTGCTGCTGCACTACAGGTTGCGAACTGTCCATAAGATGAAGAAGATATAGGTGTCACACGATGCACAGGCACTGAACAATTGCAGATGTTCGAGTGGACACACAATGACTATGTATGTTTTTGGCGAAATCAGTATGTGGAAGGAAACATTGCATCCACTCGGGGAAGAATACCAGCACATTGAAACTGTCTATTCTTCGCTCAGTAGAGCAAGTTCGGGGTCGTGACTCCTTTAGCACTGGTCACTACTTTGATACCTGCTCTGATCCATCAACCTCCTGGCCTGTTGACGGTGCAGGAAAAACCTCAGGAGGATGATTTCACTGGATGAAGACCTAACTTTGGTATTGTATCATGTTACGTTGTACCTCTCAGATAGATTGAACGAGCTGCCCATCCCATTCCATATGATATTGCTGTCAATAACAACAAGTACTTGGTGAATAACACAATTGATTTCAACGTATTCCTCTTGTGTTATTACTAGTACATCCTTAAGGTGAAGAGTGCAGAACGCACTTATGGGGCCGGATGTAATTGGAAAAATGTTTGTTTATTATCCAAGGTTCGAAAGCAGATTAATATTTTACAATTTTATAATTGAACTATGCAGCGCAACGTGTGATCTATTTGTTTGTATACAAAGTAATTGTGATGAAACAGATTGTATGAAACAAAAATGATGTAGATAGTATAAAATCAAAATTTAAGTATGAAGTGAAAACTCAATTGAGAAGTCAAAAACATCAAAATGAGTTAACAAAGTTGGATGGCAATGAAGAGATTTCTCAGTGCACAGAGAAACATCAGCAACGAAGCTGCATGAACACATGCCTCAGCGACATCAACAACCATTCAGAAAGGTTATTTGAGTGATTATCGCATGAGCCAATTTCAGAAGCCTCGGAGACCCAGCAGAAACCTCGGAAACCTCAGAATCTCAAAAGTGTTTTTGCTGATGTGTACCCTGATACTGCATACATATCAACTGTGACATAGGAGTTGCAATATCATAGCTGCCATGCATTCTGATCAATATTGACTCTGACAGCCGACTCTGACATACATGTACAAATGGTATAACCTACACTCCGACTTGTAGTCCCAACGTCACAATATACAGTCTAACATCGATTCTGTGCACATGGATAATGATGATCACAGGGATAGTGGAGCCAAGGATGAAGAGATGTACGTTGTCACAGTTTTCTACAATACATTAAAACAAACGTTAGATTTGGAGAAATTGCTGCAGCTATTTTGTTATGTGTCTGGATATTTATTTCCTTACTGATGGCAAACTCTGATACAACAAACAAATCAACTCAGATATCCAAGGTGGAACAATATGGCCCCAATGCAGTCTTACCAATATTGACTCTGACAGTTGACTCTGACATGGATATATATTAAGTATAACCACCACTCCGACATGGCAGTCTAACTGATATCAATTTGACTGCTGGCTCTGACTCTGACAGATATCTCCACTTTGACATGTAGTTTCAATATCACAATGTACTGGTTACCTGAAACTCTAACATGGCCATCAAATTGAAATCAATTCAGATTGCGAATTCCGATTCAAGCAACAAATCAACTCTGATATAGCAGTCTTACTAATATTGATTCTGACAGCTGACTTGGATATGGGCAGAACAGTATAACCTCAACTGTTATATGGTTCCAATATTACAATATTTAATCCAATATCAGCTTGATATGGCAGTCCAACTGATATCAACTCTGACAGCTGACTTTGATACAGGCAACAAATCAACTCTAACATGGCAGTCTAATCAATGTTGATTCTGACAGCCAACTCTGAAACAGGTACAATGGTAAACATGAACTCAGATATATGGTTCCAATGTCATTACATCTGGTCTAACTACAACTTTGGAACAGCAGTCCAACTGATATGAACTCTGATGCCTGATTTTGAAATAGACAACAAATCATGTATATGGTATAACCTCAATGCTGATATACTGGCCCAATATCATGATATATGGTCTAGCTTCAACTCTGACAGTGCAGTCTGACTAGTGTTAGCAATGGTTCCCAATTACGGATCTGGGTCGGTTCCGGTTCCAGAACTGCCAAGGAACTGAACCGCCCAATCACAAGCGGTTCCAAACCCGGACCGAAGATCTGGGTCCGCTTCTGTATCCGCCAAGGAACCGAACTACCCAATCACAAGCCGTTCCGACGTGCAACCAAACTGAACCCGCCGGGTTTTGGTAGGTTTCATCTCCAATACTATCGCTCCAATGCCGTGTTTGAGTTCTGATTAGATCGCGTCATGTTATATACGTAGATTATGCAGTTTTTGACGCTCTTTCACCTCCCGCTCTCCGATTTGCGATACTATGAGTATTCGTCGAGTCGCTGTGAAATGAAGCCGAAAATGCGGCCAAAATTGACTGTTTTTTGCAGGGATTCAAAAAATACTAATCGTATTGCAAATCGGAGAGCGGGAGGTGAAAGAGCGTCAAAACCTGCATAATCTACATATATAACATGTGGCGATCCAATCAGAACTCAAATACTTAATTGGAGCGATTGTTTCAGAGAAGAAACCCACCAAAACCCAGTGGGTTCAGTTCGGTTTGAGGTCGGAACTGCTGGTAATTGGGCAGTTTGGTTCCTTGGCGGTTCCATAACCGGACCCGGAGCTCTGGTCCAGGTTTGGAACTGCTTGTGATTGGGCGGTTTGGTTCCTTTGCGGTTCCAGAACTGACCTGGGCGTACAGTTCCGGTTCCAACCCGGACCGTGGCCGGGTAACTTGGAACCGTTGCTAACACTATGTTCAACTAATATCTGCTCTGACAGCCAACTCTGATGCAGGCAACAATATCCATCACTGAGATGGACCTCAGGATACAGAGGTCAGAAGATATTGAGTGAGGCAGAAATACTATATAAATGGTGAAAAGCCATGGTCTCTGGGTATATAAAAAATCAATACTTTCTGCACTATCAGATTCTGATATACCTGATACTTACAAGACCCAGGATCAGATTCTCAAAAGGTACCAAATGTTCTCCGAACTCCAGTGACAACATTAGGCCAAGCAATCGAATATTGAGTTGCAGGAAGTCTAATAGGAACAATGTATCCCAGAGCAATACAAGGGGGCACAATTATCTACACTCCAACAGCTGGGACAGGAATGAGTGAAAGGAAGTTATTATGACAACGATTGTGATAATCAATGGCAATAGAGAATGGCCCCAGTGTCAATTGACCTGAGAGAAGTAATATCCATGACTGCATCAGGCACAGATATTGATGTCTAACATCGGTGATCACAGAGACTCGGACATTGGCATGGACGTCGTTGCAAGTGTCTTCCAACAGGAATGATGACCATGACAATGATGATCAATTGCCACAACCATTATGTCAGGGCACAGTTATGGTGCCTAGGATCTCAAGGAAGGTAATATCCATCTCCATATCAGATTGTGGCATCATAGACTGACAATCGTCTCTGACAATATATCATTATCAGTGTGTACCAGTTTGAATAATCATATGAATGATGCCAATAATAGAGGCAATGGCAATAGCAATTCGACAACATCAACCTGTGAGTTCAGGTACCAGCATGATGTAATGACCATCTCCACATTCAACTTGGTCATTGAACTCAAATATTGAACTCTGACAATAAACTCTAGTTACACCAATCATCCATTACTACTTCTGCCAGCAACCAATAGTATGCTTGGGAGGTAAGTGTTCTTAGCATTATATCGAAAACCTTTCATGTATATATACAGATTCACATGTTCAATCAGGTTTCCATAGCTATAGGTTGACAGTTAAATCGTAAACTAGGCAATATTAGGGTGTCAAAGATTTAGTGGAATACTGCCCATGATATGTCCTTGGGCATAGTCCTGAATGGGGATCAATATCTGACCGATATGAACAAGTCGCCTGCTGAAAGCTTCAAGCAGACAAACTCAAATTTGAAAGAGGTTTCACAGCGCAATATATCCACTGCAGCATTTTATGCAGTATGTATCTGCACTCTCCAAGTACTTTCCATTGATACTAAGAGACAAGGTTGCAGACTGCCAGTTTGCTACCAGGGGAATCTTTGCCAAACAAGCTCATAAAATTGTACCAGACCGATACATTGACAATTTCAGCAACATGTCCAATGATGATTGGCAGAATCAAGTTGCAAGGCTAGTGTTGCATTGCATTGACTGATTCCACTATTCAGATTGGGAGAATATGGTGAGGTTGAATTCAATCTTTGTTTATTTCAGTTATTTCACAAATGTGGTACCATGAATGATGTTCCTGTATTGCTTACTATCAGTGTGTATAACAAAGACCTACTTTTACCATGGACATCATAATTTTACTAGATATTCTTACACCAACCTTTTGACCAGGAGTTCATACACAATTGTCTATTATTCGCTGCAAATACAGTAAGGCAGTATATGGACAACTTGACCACTGGCACTATTCTTCATATATCATTTGAAGCACATTCATATTAGGGTACATAGCCACATTTCTATTTTATGCTAAGTATTTAACATAATTCCAGGAACTGATACCAACCTGTACATACAATAGGAAAGCATTCCGGAACTATATCGCAAGAAGATCCACCAAATACTAATTCAATGAATCGACAGTGCCAATAGTATCAATTGGAAAGAACTGGTACTGACGTGTTTGAACCCAACAACTGTTATTCTAGATGAAGTCATAGACAAGTAGCAGCAGCCAATTGGGCATATTGTTATTGTATATTAGATTTGTTGTAGTTTATAATCTAAAGTTGAGGTACATTGCAATAGGTTTGTGAAGTACATTGATATTAGACTCTGACAAAATGACAGTCAAAGTATTGTGAGATTATATTAGTTGTATTCATGGACTCTGCCAAGCAACCATGAGCACTGATGTGATCATTGCCATTATACTGAAAAACTCTAACAAGCAACCATGATACTATGGTGATTGTACCTCTGGACTTTAACAAGTGACTGTAATTTCTGACATTATTATGATCATCCTACCTGTAGACTCTGACAAGTGACTGTAAAGTCTGATATCGGTATGGTCATCATACCCATAGACTCCAACAAATGCCTGTAGCATTAGATATTATCATGGCCATTATACTTGTGGACTCCATCAAGTAACTTTAGAGTCTGACATAATCATGGCCATCATACCTGTACACTCCAACCAGTAATGGTAGAGTCTGATATAATCATGGCCATTATACCCATTGGCTCTAAATAGCAACCAAAGGGTCTGACATAATCATGGCCCTCCATCTGGGGCTATTGGTAGCAAAAGGGTAACAAAACCAGCCTCTTTGGCTATCATATCCGGAGATACATCATGAAATAAAAATCAAGTTCAAATATTACTGCAAAGTACAATATATTTTGGGAATGTTACTGTTGTGTTATTCAAGTGATATATACTAGGCTTGAACCTAATTGTTCTTGCTAGCATTAGGTCTGATACTGGAGATTTCAGTAAAACATATGCAATATAATAATTTAATGGTATCAAGATACTATTTTGCATATATTCTTTACTACCACCACCTACTGAGTAGAGGTTTCATTGATATGGTGCATCAGGTATATCCCGAATAAAATCATTACAAGGTTCTGCTGTTTTTGTTGGCAAAGTATTAATGTTATCAAACATGTTGGAAGGTTCTGCTTGTACAAGTTGTAAAGTGATTCTAGCTGGATTGAAGAGGTTGACTTAATGATCATAGTTGGAGTTGTAGTGCATCCATGTTGCTTCATGTATATAGATCGATACAATATCTGCCCCAGAGGCATTTCTTTGCTAACAATATAATGCAATACCAGGATTGTCGCTTCAGAATTCACCTGGCCAAAGTACTATCTGTATTTAATTCAGAACCGCCTTGAATATAGATAGAAAGCTTTGCTTGGAATGTGAAAACCACTCAAAGAATCTGAAAAAAAACAATAGCTTTTCAATATTTACCTTGTTATGGCTTGTTCTGCTTGCCATAAAGGTTGGTGCCGTTCTAGCCTCAAAGAAACGAAGGCCTTGATATCTTTATCTTCACTCTACTAAATACTTCTATCCATGTTTAGCTCTAGAGTTGCTGTATTTGCAAACCAATGCCCTTTTTCATCACAACTCTCTCAACCTCTATCTCCCCACTCCTCCATATCATTACAATCATCAGATTAATGTGTGTGACTGAGTATGCCATCATTACATGGTTCACAACCACTTATGTACGCTCTCTGCCAAGCACTTTCAACCAAAGGGAAAGCCAATTCATTTGCCTCTAGTACTCACTATTCTTTTTGGTATACAAGTATGGGTCAAGTTAAACCACATCCATCTGTTTTCGAGCACTAAATTTCTATTCGTTTTGCCAAACAAGCCTTTCTTGCCAGTACAGATATCTCAATTTGGAGTGCTGCAGCCACCTATAGTCTTCTATATTCTATATTGCGTGACTGTCTTAGAGGCACCCAACCTCCTTCAGTAGCCCATTTCCATCAGCAACTACTTACTCAGCAGGAGGAAAAGTCTATGATCTGGTTTTGCCAAACTATTGATGATCTTGTACATGCAATTACATTGTGTATTTTGAAGAGATAGGTGAAAACACAATTACCAGCTTCAAAACACAGAGAAGTTGGCAACCACTAGGTGACACAGTTTCTCAATTGTCATCCTAATGTTGCTGCAGAGTTTTTTCAATGTATTGACCACCAGCAAACTGATACATGTGATCCAATGCTGATTAAGGATTTCTTCTGCAAGGATTGTATTATACTATTCTATTGATAATATGCAGCTGATTCATATGCAAACAGCTCAGCAAACTTATTCGTGAGCTGAAACAATGTCCCAGAAATATTTATAATATGGATGAAAAGGCTTTACTACTAGGGCAAGTTCTCAAAGTAAAGGTTATTGTGCAGAAGGAAAAAATGAATCGATGCTATAGCCAGGATGGTAACTGTGAGATGGTGACTGAAACTGACACTATATTGGCAGAAGGAAGTGTACTACCACCTATTTACATGAATGAAGGCTCAGTGTACCTCATGGGCTAGCATGCAGCTGTACAGAATGAAGAATACGTGTACGAGCATACATCCATGTATGGCCTCGTATGAGTGTATAAAAGTAGATACAGTTGCAAACATGGATATATGAATATATTACAGTAGTATATATGTAAGATTATTGCTGGAGTGCAATTGGACTCCCGCAAAGTGACTATATACTGGCCGGTCACCCAGCCACCATTACATCATTCCTCTCCCTAGCTACAGATCCCCTGGACTGCCATACCCGTACCCAAGAAAAGAAATAAAAAAAGAAGTAACGATCCTGACTCGTATGCCGGGGTACTGCCTCATATATTCTGCAACCAATCGGTACCGTTTCAGGTTGACCTTTCAGTTGATCCAGCGGATGGGGAAACTGCACCTCTATTGGTAGGTGGTGAAAATCCATGCTGATGCCATTTGTACCATGCCACAATTCTGGAAGAAATGAAGAGAAGGGAAGTAAAGTAAAGTAAAGGAAAGGAAACCTCTAAATTCACCCAGAATCGTCCAAACCCTCTTCTCTGAAGCCAAGTCTGCTAATCCAAGACCGCTGCTAATGCAGACATCGATCCAAGTCCATGGTTCTGAATATCCAATTGGACTTCCAATTTCTCCAAATCCAAGCCATTGCTCTCGGTAGTGCTGGCTCAGTGGGGTGTATGCCATCATTGGCTTCCACCCACAATAGTTCATATATGATATCTTGTTGAGACGTTTCTGAGTCTTCTGGTTGGCCACCTTGGCCAGTGATATGTTTCCCATCCCGATTTGGCTGTGATTCATCTTGCAATAGTCTCTGCAGCAGTCAATTGACGTCAATGGATATACCCATCATGGTAATAGCAGCTGAATGACAGCCTATGCACCCCAGGCCTCGGCCTTCAGTTGCCCTTTGACTTTACCCTTTGACTTTTGACTTTTCAAGTTTGATTGCAGTGCAAACAAGTATGCTTCGACTCCCTGTGCAGAACAGATTCAACTACACCATAAAAAAACCTTCAAGTAAAATGGTTCCGATTACCCAAGGCTATTTTCGCAGCTAGCAGGCCAGCAAGCCCACCTGCAAGGGTGTGCCCAGCCATATTTTCAT
Source organism: Trichophaea hybrida (assembly GCA_015178995.1). Classification (NCBI taxonomy): domain Eukaryota; kingdom Fungi; phylum Ascomycota; class Pezizomycetes; order Pezizales; family Pyronemataceae; genus Trichophaea; species Trichophaea hybrida. Next base: position 154,068 of record WHVE01000016.1, read on the forward strand.
GTTCACATCCAGCTCTCAAAATCCGAACTTCCAAGCCCATGGCAAACCATGTCAGTGATAGCCTCTGCACTCAGCATTGATTGTATGTCTCATTGCTTGGCTTCAGATTGACTTCTATATTGGGGATCTAAATTTTCTTCATCTTTGACTTTTGGTTGCAGTCATCATACATTGACAAGCCTTTGTACATGCATGTTTGAGTTGCAGTATCTAACTTATTAATGTGCGATGAACAGATTTACTCACAATGTTACTAAGTATTCTTCCGCTCACAGAGAATATTATTCATATATCTCATTTGTAAGCATCCCATATGAAGATCATACCTACCATGTGATTCCAGCGCAGTTGCAGTCTTTGAAACTCCAGGATGCTCGCATCACTGTGGCCGCATATATTCGATTAGAAGCCATGTGAATGTACTTGACCACTCTCGCACTTGTGCTCTCAGAAGCCTATATTGTAGCTTCGTACATCACACATAGAGCTTTTGCTCCTATGCTCTTTATCCGATACATGTGTGCTTCCATTATGATCCACATTCCGATGAGATGCACTTCCAATAATATGAACATCCGATAAGGTGCACATTCCGATAAGGTGAGCATCTGATAAGGTGCACATTCAGTGCTGCTCAATGATCCATATATTCGACCTTGAACAACTCTTTGCTGCTGGCATATTTTGTCTGGTGGGCTTTGGCCTCCAGCAGATGTCCTAGGAGAGGTCGGTTTGTCTCCTCCAGGCCGACTGACTGCCATGGTCACATGGATATCTCTGCTCAATATTGACGTCTCAAAAGATGACTTCGCAGATGGTTTGTCATTCTCTTTACCGTTTGATTATGCCATGAAAATAACCCAAATACTGTTAGCCTTGAGGACCACTGTGAACTTCATTCCATGATAACTCCATTCCATTTATTATTTCTGATCTGGTAGCCATCTCAAATGTATAACATTCAGCCTGCGGTAGTACCATTGGTATGCTTCGCTTCCATAATATTTTCTTGGCATCATAACCTTTGACTTCTCTGGTGTACATGACAATGACAGTGCTGCATGCCAGCTCTTTCTGTGCCGTAATCTTTTCCAGTAGGGGTTGTCTCTGAATATTCAATATGGTTATTCCATTCTTTGTGGTCGTAGCTGTGTCAAAGACTTGCCAATTCTGATGCTGATCCTTATATCGATTCTCTTGTCGATCCTAATACTTTCAATCTTCCATTGTAGTTCAATATGTAAATATCTATAGATCATAGCCGAGATTTTGATTCCAATTATTGTGTTGGTATGTTCAAATTTTGCTGATATACGCATATGCACTCAATTGCTAGTCCTGTAGCTTGTCATCTGAAACACATCATTTTGAGAAGAGAAAAGTTCTCAACGTGACCTCGCCTCACCATTTGAGTCAATGGACTTATCGTCATCCATATCCAGCCATTTTTCTCCTTATGACATTATATGCACCACGGAGATGCAGTGTCATGAATATCCTGGCTTCAAACACATGGTCAAGCATCTCTGAGATTCACTGAAGGGGATACCAATTCTTCACCAACGCTAAGTTGAGTGTGCAGTAATGGACACAATGTCTCAGACTGTGGGAGGTTCTGCCGTGTACTTAAGGTGCGGCTGCGTGCGGCTCCGTGTGGCCCGGCTACGACTCGGCTATAGCGCATGGCCCAGGTTACCTGTGCGTTGCTAGCTAGTCAATGAAGCAACCTTCTCGCGACCTCTCAATTGGTAGCAACTTCTCAAAATCTCTTCTCTCTTCTCTCTACGATGCTCGGCAACTCTCAATTCCGCGATCTCGCGAAGGAGAGGTGCGACAGATGGTTCGCTGGGCGTTTCTCAAAGAAACTCGACGCGAAGGAGATTCTGCGCCTACAAACACACGACGAAGCGACGTTCATCCCGCGTCTACTCAAACAAACGATTAAAATACAAACAAACGATTGAATTAAGCTTTACGCTAAGTATTCTAGTTGGCCGGCATTGTGTTCCGGCCTTGATGGGCGTAGCCTTACAAATTTAGTAAAAACTTCACTAATCAGAGGAATGGAAGGCGAAGATTTCAACTGGCCTGTTCCTTGAGCCGACAATGATGATGGCCTGATCCATTGTTTCCAAGGAGCTTCTCGTGCACCCCCAGATGCAGCTACTGCCGATGTTACGGCTATCAGTCGTCAAGGAGTAACCGACTTCTATGCCACAATCTACCAATCCTACACCACCCAAACCAACGATCTCCAACGTTTGACCGATCGCGTACTGTCCCTTAAGTCCCAGCTCGTCAACGTCATCACCGCGCGAGACGACGCGTTGACAGAGTTGGAGTCGTGGCGCGGTCGATTCAACACAATGATGCAAATGACGGCTCGTCTTGGTGTCGGTGGCGTCAACACTGGCGGAGCAGGGGCTCTGTCTAAATCCCATCTTAAACAGCATCAGCCTCCACTGTTCACCGGTGACCTCAAGTTGGAAACTGTCAATCTATTCCTTGGCAAGGTCGAGCATTGGGTACGCCAAGGTGGCGCGGCAATGGGTACCATGGAGTCGGATAAGTGCATCGATTCGGCCTGGCGGTTCATGGACCCGGAGGCGTACAGTTGGTTCGCGCATTGGATCCATCAGCAAGGTGTCACGATCATCCCTCCTGCAAACGGCTCTTATGCACCAGTGACTTGGCCTCTCTTCGAATCCGCTTTGCGCCATCGATTCGTCCCAGAAGTCGCCATTACCGCAGTTCGAAAGGAGATCCATGCCCTACGCTACTCCAAAGGAGATGTCGCGTACTTCAACAAGCGATTCTCCGAACTTATCCGCATGTTGCAAAAAGAGACTACTATCACGCGCGAGGATCCCTTGTACGACGAGTACTGCTCCAAGCTACCTTCGGGAATCGCAGATCAGTTAATCGCCTCTGCCCGCATGCAAAAAAAACTCCAGCCGGAGACGCCATTCACGTTGGCCGATGCGATGAAGATGGTCGGCGAATTCTCACAACGTACAACTTCGCATCCGGCTATCGTGGCTACGCCAATCAGTTTCGTCCCATCTAACACTCCAACGCCTACTGGGTCTGAGCCGATGGACCTCACTGTAGCTAACGCCAATACCAAGTGCTACCGCTGTAGCGGTTTCGGACATGAGGCACGCGATTGTGCAACCCCAGACACTCGTGGGCGAGGCCAAGCTTTCCGTGCCAGAGGTGGCGGGAACCGTGGTAGACTGGAGGGAGGTCGTGATCGCAATGATAATCGTCGCGGGGGCCAGGGAGGTTCAACCAGGTTTACAGCCGGGAACATCAATAATATTCAGACCACCGGGGACGACATAATCACGAACGACGATGCGAATGACTCGGCGGCGGAACCCTCGGCGGCGAAGCAGGAGACTATTGAGGGGGAGGAGGCCCAGGGAAACGACAATTGGGAGTAGTGATAGAACGTCCTACTACCCAGACGGTTATTGGAAAAGTTAAGGAAACAGAGGAAATAGGGACAGGCAAAGAGAAGCGCATACGGCATGCAAAATTGTACTTGAGCAGCCTGACACATAATGAGATATCTGATTCTCCACCTGACTCTGACATCAGTTCACCTAACTCTGACCTACTACGTTTTAACGCTTCTGTTTCAACCTCCAATAACAAAATTCGTTCAGCATACTCCTTGATTGATTGTGGCGCCTCCCATCGTTACGTTGATACCGCTTACGCCAATTCCCTAGGGTTAAAACGTCGACGTTGTGGGCGCATGAAAGTCTCTGTCGCAAGGGAAGCGAAGGCAGAGGAAGATAGATGGCAAGTTTGGCTCAATGCGTCAATAAGAGGCGTAACCGGCAATCGGGTTGACATTTCTGGTTGGTACACGGTTTTCGACATGGGAGGCATCTATGATCGAATTGTCGGTAAAGATTGGATGGCAGTCAATTTACACCTCATCGACCATAAAACTAATACTCTACACATGCTGGAGCCTGATTGGACTGTTTTACAACAAGGCTCTCGCCTTCCTTCAACAATCATCACAACATTGCTTGCAGGCCTCCGACCTCACCAAGGACGACTGAGAGAAGATCGTGCGCACTGCAGAACAGTGGCCCGTAGATCGGCAATTAATATGGTGTCCGCGTCCTTCATTGCCAAGTGCAAGTCATCCGAAATCTTTATAGCCAACATCCGGGAACGCGTCGACAAAATCATGGAGGAGGAGCAGGAGCCTACTCCACACAAGCCCGCAGACCTTGAAATATGGCGGTTACGAGTGAGGAAGGCATTTGCAGATCTCTTCGAACTGCCAATGGGAGTTCCTGTGGCCTCGAGACATGACTTCCGCATAGATACTGATCCGGCAGCAAAGCCACCTCACCGCCAGCCATATCGGATGTCAGACTCGGAACGCGCGGAATTCGAAATCCAAATTGCCAAGTTGCTTACCAATGGCTGGGTTACTGACAGCCAATCCCGATTGGCGGCCACAGTAATTTTTGTTAAGAAACCAGATGGCTCTGGACTCCGGATGTGTGTCGATTACAGAGGCCTAAATTCAATCACCACCAAAGACCGATACCCACTGCCGTATATAGAAGATCTCATCGATCGGCTGCACGGCTCCAGGGTGTTTACGAAGCTCGACCTGGCCAGTGGTTACCATCAGTTGCGCATACATCCGGATGACAGGCATAAAACGGCTTTTGTCGCTCCAGAGGGGTTCTACGAGTGGACGGTAATTCCGTTTGGGCTGGCCACTGCGCCGTCAGCGTTCATGCGCGTTATGCATTGAATCTTACGCCCATATAGGAAATTTACAATTGTGTACATAGATGACATTCTAATTTTCTCTCGCAATCTGGCTGAACATAAGCTGCACGTGGAAACTATCTTGCTGGCAATCAGAGCGGCGCGTCTCCGGTTGAACGAGCGAAAGTGCGTTTTTCGAGCCACGGAGACTTCGTTTGTCAGTTTCAAGGTCAACTCGAATGGAATTCACACGGAGGATAAGAAGATCGCAGCCATGAGAGACTGGCCAGTGCCGTTGAGTACAACCGAGCTTCGATCATTCCCGGGGTTGGCAGGCTACTGTCGGAAATTCGTACACAAATTCGCGCACCGGACCACAGAGTTATAAACGTTGACAACGGAAAAACGTGCGTTTCGGTGGCTGCGGAAACACCAGGCCAAATGTGACGATATTTGCAGGGCTTTAGCGTCTGCTCCGGTGCTGGCACTACGCGATCCTGAGCGCGACTATATTCTGCGCACTGATGCGTCCGACGTGGCGATTGAAGGCGTTCTGGCTCAAAAACAACCCTGGGGAACCGAGGGCCGCCTGGTGGAGCGCCTGCTGGGCTTCTTCTCTCGAAAATTACACGACGTCGAGACGCGGTACGCAGCATATGACCGCGAGTTATTAGCGATCCACGACAACTTAACCCACTGGGAGCCTTACCTTGGCAATCGACACACGTCAGTATATTCAGATCACGCGTCGCTACAGCATATCTTAAGCCCGAAGAAGTTTTCCAGCCGCCAATGGCGTCACTTGGATAAACTGCAGCAGATTGACTGTTCGATCAAATACTTCCCAGGAGCGGCCAACCTTGTGGCGGATGCGTTGAGCAGAATCCATCATCCAGCCTCAGCAACCCCAGTAGCCACCATCAGCATGAACACCATGGACCATCAAATCATCGGTGCAGAGAAATGGAAGCAATAGGTACATGAATTACTGGTTGAAGACGCATATTTCGGTCCAATTGTCGATGTCCTCCACGAGGAAGCCGAAATAACCGACGAGGCCGATAATCACGCAACTTGGCGTCTGAAAGACATGCACCATCGGAAAAACACCGTGCGGGCGAGGCTATTTCGACTTAACCATGGCCTTCTTTTTCGCAGGGACACGGAAACACTCTGCATCCCATCGGACATGCGGAGCGACGTCATCTCGGAAGCTCACGACTCTCCGCTCGGCGGCGGCCACCAAGGAGCAGAAAAAACGGCAGCAACCATCGCATCACGGTTCTATTGGCCTCAGCTGACTCAATCAATAAGAGTATGGGTTCAGGGTTGTGACGTATGCCACGGTGTGAAACATTCCAATCAACTTCCCTACGGCTTTCTGCAACCGCTGCTGATTCCGGAGACACGGTCCTCAAGGGTTAATGTGGACTTTATTACCAAGCTGCCAGCCACGGTCAAGGATGGCTACGACTGCATAATCACGATCGTCGATCCGCTAACCAAGACAGTGCGGTGGAAAGCAGCAAAGGACAATGATTTAACTGCAGAAGCGTTCGCCAAAGATTTTATTGACATGTGGGTACGAAACAGAGGAATCCCGGACGAAATCATCTCTGATCGGGACACGCCTTTTATGTCAAATTTCTGGGGTTTCCTTACGGCCCAGATGGAAATTAAACGCCGCCACAGTACCGCCTATCATCCGCAGACAGATGGCCAAGCAGAGAACCTGAACGCAGTCGTCGAACGTTACCTTAAGGCTTACGTAGCGCAACACCCAAAGGAGTGGGATCGTCTTCTTCCACTGGCCGAATTTACGTACAACGCAGCGTACCATAAGTCACTTAAGACATCTCCGTTTCGGGCCGATATTGGTTTCATACCAAGAATACCAATTGACCTCCTCGTACCGACTCCGAGTCCCGACCGTCAGTCAAAAGTCAGCCTGGAAGCCGACGAATTCGCCGAGCAGATGATGTCAGACCTCCGCATGCTAAGAGAGCGGCTGGAGGAAGCGCAGACAAAGATGATTCTGGAGGCCAATAAGTCTCGCCGCGCGCACGACTTCAAGGTGGGAGACTCAGTTTTTCTTGATACCACGCTCCTTCCGATTGGCTATGCACATCTCACCAAATCTGAGTCGTCAAATCTTAACTCCAGGAAATTTCAACAGCCATTCTGTGGCCCATTTCGCATCACCCAAGCCATCGGTGTCAATGCCGTCAGGTTGGATACGCCTGCTCATTGGAAAATACCTAATGACTTCAATGTATCCCGTTTGAAACGAGACCGCGTGGATTATGGCCGAGAACATCCTCCACCCCCGCCATTACGGACGATGACCGATAAGGATCCGGAATACGAAGTGGAAGCAATCCTCGAGCATCAGGGCTCTTCGATCAAAACCCTATAGTACAAGGTGAAGTGGCTTGGATACCCCGAACCGGATTGGCAGCCATTGGTCAACCTGAAAGGCGGATGCAAAGAGTTACTGCGGCAGTACCACCAAGAGAAGGGTCTTTTGGTCTATAAGTGGATGCAGGAAGGTTAAGGATGGGATAGTCAATGAAGCAACCTTCTTGCGACCTCTCACAGACCGCCATCCTGCTTAAGAGCATAGGCGCCACCACCAGTGGTGATGACCACTGAAAGAACCGATTGGCTTGATTTGCCTCGATGTAAGCCTTTTTGGCATCCTCAATTTGAACTCCAATAAATTGTGATTGTGTCAAAAACTATCCATCTCTAACTATTCGTTTCCGGAATATCAAAATTTGCACTCGTATTGTCCACATTTTGTGGCTTCTCCTTTAGCTCTGTAAGTTCTCTAAATGCCTTATTTACTGACCTCCAGGATGTTAAAGTTCCATTCGGCACAACCACCACCTCTCATCGCACTCCCGTGAACCATCCGGTGACATAACGTGCATTATTAAAGAATACCCACTCATTGATTCATCCATATGGCATGCAATCTTTTAGTCCAAATCCAAGATCCAGCTCTTGAGCATATGATCTTATGCTGTGCTATTTCGGGAATACCACACTGCCCCTCCAGACCAAATCATTGTAGATCACTCCGCTTGTATGATCATAACCATGAAAAAGAATGTCCCATTGCACTCTGGTGATTGATGCAGTCTGCACTCATCTGTCCATTGAGAAATTGCCTGTTGATTGAGAATGATTTTGATTATCGTTTCATCAATTCGGAGGTAATTTTGTGCAGCAATTCATTTCGTAAGCCATTCATGCCGTATAAAACCTCCAGGAAACTATCATTGTGTTTAGCGTTTCAAGTGCCTCAGTATCATTCCCACCAGTAATCGGAATGCTGAATGGCAATTCATATCATATGTGAAACTTGTTTCTGATGTCGGTATGGGTTTGTATGACTCTGTAACTGCTCCATTCATGTTTTAGGTGATTTTATGTACAACAGATGGAGCGGTAGATGTTGCAGAATCAAGGAGCGTGGAAAAGGATGGTTTGCCACAATAGAGCCAACCCACACCATCCAGATTACTTCTTTCTTACCTCAGCGAGCCGGTAGTAGTTATTGAAGGTTCCCATGTTGACGCTTGTTTGCCATAACTTCCACTGCTGCTCCCTGCTTGCCTATACAGCGCCTGACACCCATTTCACTGACCATCAGTGATGCCTTCCATGGTTGCTCCCAGCAGCCCTATACAAACTCACACTTTTAGGAAGAACGTCCATTGACAACCTCCCCTAGGCTAATTCATCATCTGAAGCAGTAGTACCAAGTAATTGCATATATATATGGAGTAAAGCCTACTTCGGATTGCAACTTCTTCCTAGCTGTGATCCAGGTTCATTTCCGGGGCATTCCTAATGGTCTACCCAGTCCACTGCCACCTCTTCTGCTCACTCTGGAGTTTGCAGAGCCAAAAGTCGAATGTGTTTGGATGTTGATATCAGGATTCCTGAACTTGTCCCGAGATAGCCCAGGCACCAGCTCAACGGTGCATTGACTGCAGCTGCCACCATTTGAAGAATAAGCTCACTCAGCAAATCACATGCTTGTCTCACCCGATTGAGACAATCCGACAACCAATCGTCTATTCCCACTTGGAGATATGACATGTATGAACAAAACCTCTTCAAACTGTATATATATATGGAATCCACAGGTCTCTGGAGAGTGCCCAGACAGTTCCCCCACCAATAGCCCCATGGTACCTCAGATCCCTGAGTGTAAACAAAATCATCTCCATCATATTCCTAGCAACACACATCATATGCCATCGTATGGGTACATATCTGTATTTGCTTGTGGGACGATACAGTTTTGTTGACTTATTGAATGATATTTAACACAGTTGGCACTGATGGCTTCCTCTCCTCACAATATTTCAATTTGGTCATCCAATCTGGTGCTAATCATGACCATTGATAATAGTAATCTTGAATCGTACCTGCTGGCCACTTTGGAAATATCAGGGTTATATGTTCTATTCGGAGGTGTTGCATGATCTGCGATCATGCTTAGTTTACACATTCAGAGCTGTAACCATAGTGCGGTAGATTCAGAATGTCTCCATGGCTCGTTCAAATTGTGTAATCACATTCTCTTGTAAGGGTATCTTGAATCACCTAAGACTTCCAGGGCTACTGTTGAAAACTCCTTCCAGCATCTGTAGTGCTTTGGACGTAATTATTGCCTTCGCCGGAAAATCCAAAGCTGTTTGGCCTACCCAGCTCTGTTAGCTTCGACCATGTACAAATTCACCAGCGCAATTATAATCCTCTGTAGGTGCATTGAAATATATTGCCTGATTGACTGCACATTGGGTTGAATTTTTGAAATTTGATGTGTTCAGGGGTGTCGTCAATTATAGCTTCACCAGCAATCCATACTCCATTAATTTCAGTCAATAGTAGCTGACTGCTTTCAATTGTTCACATACAATTGTGCTGGTTGGATGGAATTGGTGGGAATCTCTTGAGTATGGCCAGTTTTGGAATTGCTGATGATGCGTTTCTTGTGGTCACTTAGGCTCCGCAATCATTCTTGTAATTGTCAATTGCCACCAGTGGATGGTAACTGATCCTATCTCATCGCTCCCATGATTGGTAGCCTTTAAATTCTCATATGATGAAATCGTCCTGTTTGACCTCAACTGACTTTATTGCAGACGCATTTCTTGCCAATTGGTCTCCGCAATCAACTTGAAATTATCTCTGCTACCATCAATCTCAATTGGGTAGACTTATCATGACTGTCTGCTTCTGCAATTGGTAGCTTTCAAATTGGTATGGTTTCTCATTCAGATGTGTTGCAACATATTGAAAAGGGGTAATTCATGAAATTCCATAAGTGAAATATATTAAATTGACAATAAGCGATGATAGGGTATCAGCATACATCCGTAGACGGCCTCATACAGAAATTTAGGAGTAGATATGGTTGCAAACATGGATATAGGAATATAGTAGAGTTGTATGTATATAATATTATCACTAAAGTGCAATTGCACTGCCACAAAGTGTCTATATACTGGGCGGTCACCAGGCCGCTATTTCAAGAAGCAACCTTGGCTTGGTCGCCAAATGGTTGGATGGATTGGGAATTCGGGCTGGAATGGGTGGAGTAGAACTTTGACCGGTTTTCTAAAGGTAAAAAAAAGTTGGTATCCCTACTCTAAAGTCTGCAGTCAACTAATACTACATATTTATTGTTGTTGGGCAGCCAGAACCCCACTTACTCATCCTTAAGAACATGACTTTCACTGCACTCTGGAATTTTATCAGTACTGTCTTGACAACAATTTACATCCACTTTGTCTCCCTGCCCACTCTACCCACACTTTTCAACCACTTGATGTGGATCTATTTGGGCCATTGCAGTGAGCCTATAGCACAGAACTTGATAATTGGATAAGAAGAGGACAAAATGCTATCAAGAATGGGCAATTCTATAAGTATTCATTCCCAGTAGTTCTGTTACTACAGAAGAACTCTAATGGATTTATTTTAGGATGGTAACATGTGCCAGACAAAGTACATATACCTCTATGAATGTGTCTAAAGCCTTTGAGACCACTGGGATTAGGCCCCTCAACCCACGGAAAATATCAGCATATGCATCACCAAAGATCACTTGGCTTGGTGTGGTGAAAGATAATTCTGTTCCTCCAACTCCAAGGCATTCTAGATGTATTAACCACCTATACTGTACTGCCATGTACCTGGTCTAGCGAGACACACCCTTCTCTACAAAGTTGAAGCACCTTATTGAGCAGCTTGGCAGGTCTGCAGAAGGTGCACTTTCAGAAAGGGATTTGGAAGAAGCAATGCTTAGAGACCTGTGCTCCCAAGCCAAGGATATCTCTGTAGTGGCTGCAAAGAACCGCAGTTAGCTTACCAAAGCCTGAGTAATCACTCAGCAGGAGGTGGTGTGCTTCAGATAGGAAAGAAATAAAAATGAAGCTGCAAAAACTGCTAGGGCAGAAGCTAGAAAAAGGAAGCAAATAGCTGGTGTAGCAAAAAAGAGGCAGCTACAGATGCTGCTGGTAAGAAGGGAAAGTACAATCAGGTGATTGAGAGTCCATGCAGAATTTTACAGAAGGCTAGCAGTGATTTGGAGGTAGATATGATGCAATCTGAGTGGCTATCTGAGGGGGAGAGTGGGGATGAAGGGGACACCCTGGCATATACTGGTGATCTTTTGGGAGAAATTGAAGTAGGAGATAATGGAGAAGAAGGTGGGATAGTAGGAAAAAGGGTTCAGGTGATTACAAGGTCAGGAACAAGGGCAGATTAAGAAATTTACACTTAAATGTTGATGGCCGCAGATGTGAGCGGAATCCCAGTTGTGGGTGGCCACTTGGTAAATTATGTTATTTTCAAACTGTTGGTATTCTTTATGAAATCAACCTCACAGTTCTCCATCTCAGAACCAGTTATATTCCTTTGAATTAATCATATTCATATGAATAGATATTATTCCATAGAGTATAGCTTTGGTTTTGAGTATTGGCATATTATTTTGGACCACTATCAGTTATTGGCTGCTGGGCTTGAGCAACTCTACTAGTTGCCAACAGTCTTTTTGTCATCAGTAAGCTGTCAACTTCTCAGCTGGTACCATTCTGCTAATTGCGGGCTGTGCATGTATTATCACCAATTGAGAGCAGATGTAACTATGACCATTAACTAACTTTGATTGCTTATCTGATATATGAGTATTTATTTGCTCGCCATCCAAAAACTTGAAATTGTGCACTCAAAAGAAGAGATAGTCGATAATATTCTAAATGAGTGATTGTTGGTGATCATGCATAACCCCACTGCAAACCTGCTATGTTCAACACTCAAAATATATTTGAGTTGACCTTTTGGGAGAAAGTAAGGGGAAGGAGAAAAAGCAGGAAGGGAGTTTGGAAATAATTTAGGCTGGTGCAATATGGATGGCCATTGTGCTGGATTCGAATCTTCTATATCAATAAATAATATGCATAGTTTTGGAATTTTACAGTTTTTTATACAGTGCATTGAAATAAAAGTATCTTTAATTAGAAACATTTTATTATGAAATATTCACCAAAACTCGGTAACAAAATGGTTTATACACATGCGCGAATCGACTGAAGAGCCACAATGATATTGTTTATTTATTGACCCCTCGTTTACTTCAGTAAGCTTGAAGAAACAGAATGGAAGAAATCCAGGGAGTTAGAAGTCATCAATAGAAGGCCTATCAAATCAAAAACTATTATGACCATTGCCATATTCAATATTGAAATATAATTCTATCAGAACCCGTGACATGTATATATAACAAAATCATGTTATTATCAAGTTGTATTAGATCCACAATCATCACAACTTCATAACATAACAGTCAAATTTCAAAGTTACAGAATCAGTTTTGAATATAGTTATTGTCAACAATACTGTCAAGATTGTTTCTGTATATGGACTTGGAGAATATACATGGATACAATAGCAGATTTGGAAAGACTAAAGTTGAACATTTGCACAGTAGTGGCATCAGCCTGTATAAGCAGAATGATGAAAAAGACACTCAAGATTTACATTGTTATAATATATGAAATCAATAAAGCTCTGGGAATAGATGATGTACAGGACCATCCAAGAAAAGAAATTAACTCCAAGGAATATTAGGAGTTTCTCTCTCTGTTCAATACAATAGATGCAATAATATTACTCCTATTATTGGCAATGAACTGTAGAGGTTCGAGAAAATTGACAAATTGGGATAATTTGTTGAAACTTAACCCTTGGTATGGTTTTCATTCAAACCCTACCAATTTTGACTACCAATTTTGAATGAAAACAAGTCAGCGATATCATATCCAATTGGCTTAAACTGTTATTGTTTTTGTACATATCTTCAAGTGCTACAAGAGCAAAACATTTGAAGCCAATCAAACAAGAACATGTGTATGTCATTTCATTCGAAAATCATTTGTCTATGAACTGCTTTGCCACAAACTGGCAGAAATTCATAAATTTTGGATCCTACTCTAATTGAATACATGCTCAGTTCAATCTGTTACAAACTAATTTCGTTCATTGTCAATATTAATTACTATTATAGAAACCTAGCAATCATAAAATTTCATAGTAAGTGGAATTCACCACACCATTGGAATCTATACACAACTGGTATTATAACTAGCTACAAGAATTGTTGTAATACATAAAGAAGAACTTGTTCAAGGGATGCATCAAGTTATCTTTATCATCTTGTAGAGCTACAGTGCGTTTTGCTTCAAATTCAAATGGAAGTTTAAATCTCAATATTGATTGCAGAGATTTAAATAAAGGAACAATAAAAATGTGGTACCCTCTGCTGTTATTTCAAAAAATCATGCTAAGACTTTCAAAAGTCCACTATTATATCCAGCTAGATATACATGATATATATAACATAATTAGAATAGCAGAAAGGAATGAGTGGACAATGGCATTCAGACCCCACAATAGATATTTTGAATATATAAACATAGTAGTAATAGTCCAAATGTTTATTGTTCTAGTCAGTTCACGGAGAATGTCAGTCTGCGGAGTGACTAGTCAGTTTACGGAGTCCGTCCTTCTGTGAACAAACAAGTCAGTTCACGGATCTGTGCACTGACCGATACATATATTTGCCAACCATACCAAATGAAAAATTATCATTACGTTGTACATCATCATCATGATCCCTACGATCGCTGAACATCCTGGTGCAACAATAATCATTCTGTGCTATATGCCATCATTTGAAACCGTCTCTGCTTCAGTATTGTCAACAGTTCAAACTGGTTCATAGAATGATTCACAAGCTCAGTTATATATCGATTGTCCAAAGCCTAGTCTATTAACCCTGGTTTCATTCTATCTTCATTGAGTTCACATGACCGAATCCTTTTGATTCATCAGCATTTCACATCACAAAACTGTACGAGTTGCTTTCACGGTCTTTCAGGCTTTCACCGATGCGAATTCAAATCCAAAAGGTGTCAGGCGGCCCCAACATTGAAAATGCGGTGAACTTTCATGCTTTCCGTCAGCTTTTGCTGCATATCTATTTTTGCGCATATACACTTTCATGCTTTCTTGCTGATGAGGCAGCAGTGCTATACTGATGGTTATCTGGCACGGTAAACTGAAGTTTCAGCCGCCAGCATGAAGCTCAGGTCAGCGAGCGAATATCATGTTCCGGTGCGTGTCCAAAACTCAAGCTTTGGACAGTGGTGCAGCTCTGGCCAGTCGAAGCTCTATTCAGCGTCAAAAGCTCTGGCCAGCAGACTAGCCATGCAGACTCAACTCAATATCTGAGCTCAACTTTGAGTCCTAGTATGGTGGTACTACTAACTATCATAAGGCCATCGCTGAGGCAGTGTCACCACCATCATCAGGAAAAAATCCCGGCACCCAGATGCATTCGTCACATCCGGGTGTGAGTCGTGCGCCTGGAGTGCCTGGAATGCCGGAAGGCAGGGTGATATGTAAGTCCGCGACAATACGATGTGACGCACTGCAAAATCACCTCTAGGCACTATAGATTCACACAGTCGCATATCACTCTGCTGGATGCCTTCTGACGTTGAAGATACTGTGTTTTTCGTCTGGTCGTTGCAATTGCATGGTGCTTGGTGCATGGTGACAACACCGCTCTGTGCATTGTAATGATGATGCTACGCACTGCATATATAACCATACCATCAGCGTTTCGCAAAGTAGTCTTGATGAAGTCTATTAAATCTATTTACACTTCTGAACATCGTTTATACCCTTTTCACCACTGTATTCAACTCATCCTCCAGCATATAATTAGTGTCGTTCCAGGTCGCTAGGTCTATATGACTATTGACTATCCATCTTTTATTCTCCGACTTTGACAAAATGGGCTCCTCTGGAATTCAGTGAGCCGCACCCACAATATTTCCTGTACTAATAACTGCATATGCCCCTCCAGAAGATAGTTTCACCACCCTGACAAGCTGCGATGCACTTTCCGGCATTCCACCATTGGCAGGCTTTGTAGCTTCAATATATACTAGCCAAAAGGCATTCTTGCCGTGCGGATGGACGAGTCGCAGCTTGAATTGACAAAGCATACGGTATGGTACACGTCCCTGCGGTGCCATGTCAGAGAGCTCCTGCCCCTCCTTACGTTGCGAAGTCTGAACCCATACCCAGTCATGGCGGGTAGCCCCAGACCACCATCGTTCGTCTCCAGTACATCTGAGCTTCTGCATAATGCGCTTGCCATGCATATTGCACGATTCTACCTCCAATCCATTGTAAATTGCGGCAGCGCTGCTTAAAAGATCATCTGAATTGATGATGATCTTCTTGGAGTGTAAGAAACGACAGGTGGCATCGTATAGTTCATTTCGGATGATGTCATCACAGATTGTTTTCACGAGGCCTTGAAAGTTTGTGACTGTCTCTTGTCCTTTGTGCTGCTGGGGAGATATAAACCTCAATGAACAACGTCTAGTGGTTGCTTCCGTCGTCACTTCCGTCGTCGCCTGTGGAGCAGCTCGTGTACGATTCCATGCCTCGCGATTGGCCTTTCTGACAGCGAATGAATCACTCCGAAGGTAGTAGTTGATCATCTGAGTATAATAATCACCAGTCTTATTCGAGGCAATAAATCTGTCCTTAATCTGTTCCGGATAGGGCTTTCTCCAATCTCTGTCGACCACAGTTTACGTGATCCGTACCATTGTATCTGCTCTTGGAAGTGCTACATGTGATGGATCTTGGGAAAGTTGAAATCGCAACCATCATCAATGTATTTGGCCATTTCTGCATCGATAATATATTTCCATGTGTCGTGAATGCGTTGTCGAAAGGCTGCCATTTGCGTCTTGTTTTCCACCCAATTCGATACGGCATCTCACTCGGCACACAATTCAGTACGTCTCTCTTTGGCATCTGCTGCAAGTCGTGTGCCAGCCCTGGATTGTTGGAACACATTCTTCGAATCGTGGAAGCGACATAGAGCATCGTCAATAAGGTCCAGCGTTTCATCATCGTGAGAGTCATACTGGCAATAGAACAGGATCTCAATAAGAGAGCGAGAGCACTCAACTGCACGGTCAAAAACACAACACCGAGAAGGGGTTGGGTCCTGCAGAGCATTGCGTACAACACCTACAAGGAATCGTATCATTGTTGTGATTTCTCCTCCGTTCCAACATGAAACATCCTCATATGCACATCTTGGCTTCGTCATATCAAGGTATGTAGACACCGAGAGCCAAATATCGTTGAACTTGTCAAGCTGCTTATGCTGCTTCAAAAATTCGTGAAGCCATGTCAGAAAGTGCTTCAACATTCCAATTTGCATCGTATGGAGCAGATCAGGCTGAGGAAGATTGCTTGTGATGCAATCGAGATACGATAAGATGTCGAAGCCTGGATTGATATCATGGCATTTGAGCTCGGCGAAACTGAGAGGGGTATATGAATCTGAGAGCATACGATACATATTATGATCCTGGAGGTTATGTCGCTCATGTCGCCGGGGTACATTACCCATCTCCAACTTGGGACATTCGCACCAGTAGCATACACCATTCTTGATGTCGTGAAGGTCACGGTGCTCGGGGTAATCGGCCATCCATGCAGCCAGTGTCGAAATATCAATGCCTGAAGTTGACATCGGCACAGCGGGCATGGAAGGTGCAAGTCTCAAAATTATGTAGGGGTTGCAACACATGATGTAGTTCGTTCTGAGAGACCATTCGATTATGCTCTCTCTGAGAATTTCTTCTTTTGTGCGGGACATCATGTATCTTCATGGCAATGGGCAAAAGAGCGACCAACAACATGCTGTGCATTGTGTGCTTCATCCGTGCGGCTGCTGATGGGTGGCCGATCATCATATATATCGGCCATGCCTTCTTGTTGCCAGAGAAGTTCGTGAGGTGGGTAGGATCAGACATGAATAGCATCGGCACCAGCATGCCACCAGCGGGTATTGTTGCCTACATTATTGTGTGCATTGTAAATGGCATAAGAAGGAAGCATACCTGCTTATCCCACCGCCAGTCACCAGTATGCATCTCGTTGTAAACACAGTGCCCAGAATCATTGAAGCAACGTTTTGGAGTATAAGTAAGATGTTCCTCATATGCTGGCTGCCAGAGTAGCCATTTTGCACACTCCATAATATCACAGTACTAAAACTGAATTGCATCTTGATGTGGCACACTCCATGCCATCTGCAACGTAGCTTTCTTCCAGGAGCCTTGGCCGAGTCTATCCTCCATTGCATCAATTTTCTGTCGGAGGTGGTAATTTGATTTCAGAGAATGGCACACACTCTTTTTAAGGCCACAGTTGCCCTGCAGTAAGTCGTCGATGACACTTGCGGGAAGACCTTTCGATGTAACCAGTGCTGAATAATTGTACTCCTCCTCACTGTCGAATGGATGGAAGGGGTTGTCAGAGTATTGCTCAGCATTGTGCTCATCGTCAGTCGGAATGTATGTGACAGGGGCACCGGTATCGGGATATGAGAAGTTTGCCATTGTGTTCAAGTCAAATTCGGATGGTTTTGGAGAAGGACATGTGTGCAACGGAGGAAACGTGTCGGGATCGTCAACGTGGTTATGGTGAGCATGAAAACCACTCTGAGAATTATGAATGCATTACTGGAAGTTTTTTCGAATGTGTTCATGTGGCTTGGAGCCTGTCTTTGCTTCAAGGCGTTGGGCGCGATATTGAGAATGATTGCTTTCAATGGGTTTGTAGAGCCACAGGTCAGACTTGTACAGTTTCAAGCATACATGACACAAATGATTCGAAGTTCGTATGAAAGCCATGGTGCACACAGTGTAGAACATGCTGAGAGCTGAGTACAGAATGCCTTGAGCGTTGCCACGCATGGGTCCTTGCCATGCATGGGTTGTTGCCATGCAAGAGTAGTGGAATTAAGCGTAATGCCTTGGAGGCTCTTCAAGGTGGAGATATCGTCCATAAAACATGTATTTGTAAGAGCTTCACCTCCATTTCGACGATTTGCAGTTCAAAGTAGGCTTGAAAGTGTGCTTGGGCTCTAAATGCACTTGGCTGCAAGTGCATTTGGGCTGCTAGTGCACTTGAGTAGCAAAACTGAGGCGACGAAACTCAGGCCAAAACATACGATATCACTCGTTGTTCGTGCCAAGACATGTATTTCTCAGAGAATCACCTCGATCCAGTGCACTTGAAGTTCAAAGTGGGTTTGAACGTATGGTTGGACTGTATGCGCACTTGGCTGCAAGTGCATTTAGAGTGCTAGTACACTTGACAGGGTGAACCTTGGGCAAAAACATGCGATATCACTCATTTTTCATGCCAAGACTCGTCTTCAGGATTCATGACACGACCGCACCAAGTGACACCGGTGTGCCCGGAGGTGACTGCACTGTCAGAAATGCCGGTGACACTTCTTTCACTCTAAATGGTATGTTCCGACTGTTAATGAAACTGCACTGTATTATTATGTTGGAACTCGACGTAACAGCCATACAGTAGCGACTCAAACTGACAGATTTCGACGCTTTGACCCAACAATCACTTGACACGACTCTAGGAGTGTTTCAAATGGCCCTCAGAGTTGAATGAAACATGCTGAGCATGATTCAGGCTGGAAGAGAAGTGCCGATTGAGACTCACAACCAGGACAACACCTTTTCGATTACAATGTTTGATATCACCAATGCTTCAATCTATGAGCCGCTCCCACGATTCTAGCACCTTATATGGTGTACTTTGCACTGTATATATACTGCCATATACTCCCTCCGTTTCGATTCATCTCCATCTTCTCTATCTACTCCATTTTATTTACTCTGATTATTGTTTTTAGATATATTAACCCTAACCCTGCTTTACCCCTCTTATACTATATAAAGCTCAGAACATTGCGATGCCACCCAAAAGGATTACATCCACCCCCACCAAAACCGATGGAATTAAGGATACGCTACTCCTAGATGGTTTTGCGAAGCAGTGCATGGCCAAGCACATTCGGGGCCATATTCGGATGTATGCCATTTACGGTATCCAGGATGATGGTGCGATTGACTTGATGTATGATATCCTTTTCATGGACCCAGTGACTGCAAGGCACTTTAGACAGTTTCAGTGAATGTGGAAGCAGCGGACATCAACACAACCACCACACATTGAATGGTGGAGTGGGTTCCGGGCATTTCTCCGGGACAGTTTCGACACAACCCAGGTCCAGATAAATCGGTATCACGAAGAAAACCCACCCCTACCTACTGCCTCCGACTCCGACTCCGACACTGACTCCTGCGACGACTCCAAACTTGGCAAAGCCCATTCGAAGATAGGCAGCTGGTATCCTGGGAAACCAAAGCTGAACCCACCATCACACAAACATGGAACGCCACCTACTATTGTTGCCAATGTCCCTCAGAAGGAACAAAAACTGGATAACATTTCGCCCGATGCCATCCCTACCGCCCCAAACCTCACATACACCTTCAGTGTCTGCATCATTGACCCTGAAAGGTACCCAGCAGAATACCTCCATTGGGACGACATCTTCGTGCACTACAGTGCAAGCAGATGGTATCTCTCACAGGTCCAGAATCCCACCGCAAAGACTTTACAACGTGCTGTGAGTCCCCTATGTCCCGCCAGGGATGTTAATTATATTCTTGGGTGTCTAGTCATGCCGGGCGAAACCTCTCTGCGGCCATGTGATGCAACTCAACTGAATAGCAACGACTCTATAGCCACCTTCTTCTCTGTTGCAGCTTACAACCCTCTCATTGTTGTGGCTGTTCTGAAGGCAATGGCAGTTGCACCTCCAAGTATTGCAGGGGCTACTGCACTAACACCACCACCACAACCTCGACCATTTCTTGCCAGAACAACTGGTGCCTCCAAACCGACCAATAGCCCAACCCCTGCTGCCAGGTTGGTTGCAATAAACCACCCAGCAAGGACTCAACCGGAGGTGACTGCCACTCGCCATGTCAAGTTTGCCCCTCTCCAAGATGTGTCTGCTGCGCCGCATGAAAAGGAGTCGTCATGTGTGCCAGAGGAATGAATGAATGACCCAGTAGTTGCATAATTAAGGAACGAGAGATCACAAGAGGTGCAGCAGGGGATAAGGTCAGTAATGGAAGGGGTGTTGATAGAGCGTGAGGCGATGTATGACGATGCGCCAGGGTTAGAGAGTGTTAAGCCGTTGGGGTTGGTAGCAATTGGCACGCACCAAGATGCCAATTCCAGTATGAGCTTTACACAACTCGAGGCGTTGAGTTTGACTCCACCTGGAGATATTTTTGACTTATGATTTTCGGTACATCTGATAGTGCTGCGAATGACTAGCATACTGACACACATGTTAGGTTTGTGTTTGGGCTGGATGGAGTCGTTTTTTGCATTTTACAGAGTTGTTTTGAATCTCATTTGGGTTTTCTTAGAATTATTGTCTTTGGTTTTGTGGCTGGGAGATGCTAGTGTTTGATTCACTCTTTCAATACATCTCTTATCTTTCCAGCAATTGACTATCAATCTAACGACGTGATAGGGATTTGATTTTTGGCGTTGGTTTTCTAATATCGAGCATTATATTTGGGCTAGCAAGAATTGTTTCTCCATCATCAGGAGTCGCTTATATCTTGTTTTAGATTGTACGCGACATTTTTGTAACAAGCTAATACAATATGGTGTGAATCTGCCCCATTATGAGATCACTTCTTCACAGCGACATGTCGGTTCTTTTCCACACTGATTTAACCTTCATCTGCACCATGGAGTCGAATTCGCAACTGGATCCACTCTTTCTGCTTTTCTGCCAGTTCTGCTTTCTAGAAATGACTTGAACAACAAAGCCACTGCACAAGGCCACATCCTCAATTCCAAATGCAACACCGGCCACTTTTGGAGTTGTCTCCCAAATGCCACGTTTTGCAAAAGGTAAAAAGAGGAAACTCACTTTGCAGGCTGACAGGCAGAAGCGAAAGCGGACGAAGGCTACAGCTTCAAATATCGAAGGTTCGACTACTCAGATCACCTCAGCATCTACACCCGTTGCAGCCCTGCAGCTGTCTCTGCCGCTGCCAATGCAGCCTCTATTTCGATATCGCCATTACCCAGTGTCATTTCCATCTGTATTCGTTCAGCGACGAACCTTAGTCATTTTTGGAGTCCACACCCATCATCATCGGCTTCACAACTCATCACATCTTCTCCACTGAATACACCATCGACTTTGTCAGTCAGGAGCAAACAATATGGGATTTGAAGTGTCTTTGCACCAGGTGACCTTCCAGTCGCTGCTGTACTGGAGACAATGTATCGCATGATGGAGAAACATCTACTGAGCAAGAGACCATTTCCAACTGAAGCTGAGTTAATGCTGGCAGCTTATACAATTTCGAGAGTGGTAGATACCGACTAACATCGTTTCTACACACAGTCAGTAGAGTATTGCTGGCCCAAGGCATGCAGGCAGGAAGCAGTCAATATTAGCTTCCCGGAACGTCGGAAGCAGTGTCTCAAGATAGTTCAGTATCTCCCAGAATTGCATTCTCATTGACTAACTGGCCGTATGTCAGATCAATAACAGTGGCAATGCAGTCCGATCACACCTGATCAACAAGGCCTGTGATCGTGTAGGGCGAATATACAACTTGCAACGGTTCGAAGACGATGATGAGCGCCTTATACACATTGACCAACTACTTTCAGCTGTTGCATTCACTGTGCGCCAATGCGATCGTACGGACGAACCTGAGGTGAGTCCTGTCAGCCATTCTCTGCATCGCTAAAACCACCAGGAACAAGCCAGCTACTTTCTTGCTGGGGAGATTCCGCGATATCTATAACTCCATTTCTTCCAACGAATACGCAAACACGGCAGGCATTTGGGGGCTTCCATGATTGGATTCGAGAACCGACACCCCCGGCCCTGATTGTGTTAACATGTACTGCATTGCATCACGCACTGACAGAGTGGCAAAGAAATGGAGGTTCAGCTCCGACAAAGGTTGATAGCGATGACTTCAAAATCCGGCGGAACAGGGCCAACTGGGAGTACTACTTCAATCGAGATAATGACGGCGGTAACTATGGCTTTTACACTGGATGCGATTGCTCTAACATTTTGCAGAGACTTACACCGATCTCATGAATATTTGGAACGATTTCACATCTCCTTTAAGACAGAACGTAATCCAGTCCATATGAGCGGCTCGCAACAACCTTATTCTACGTGAGAATGGAGCAAATGACATGCCATCCATTGCTACCAAACCTTGTCAGGTGGTGTTAAACAAGACTGCGATGGAAGCTCTGATGATGGAGCCGGACATTGAGACTCCGATCATTTCAGCGAGCCATATCCCCATTGCAAATGATTTGTCTTTCGATGATCAGGATAGGGTTGACGATAGCGACAATGATAATGACACCGAGTATGATGACATAAATTGTGCCAGGAGTCGTGCCAGCGATATCGTGGCCCCCAGCTGGATGATGATTAGGTCGAAAATGAGGGGGTGGCGGATGAGGACGAAGATCAGGATGTGGATGAGGATGATGATGTGGACAAGTACAAGGACGTAAAGTCGGAATCGGTGGATGACTGCAAAGTAGAGAGCAGTTCAGAGGACGTGCTTCAAGCTGGCTGCGACGTGTAGGATGGCATTTGGAACGGAACACTGTATATATCAGGCTTTAATATCGAACATCATGCACATTAACGTCACTGTACTGTATGTGTTGCCCGAGCTGTGAGTGCAATTCAAGGCATCATATAAATGACGCATGCAGTGAACTGTGCTTTATGTCAAGGTTTACATTGCACTCAGGCGTCATATGAGTAGTATTGTTGATCAATAGGTGTGCACACCGTATAACTGCGTCTGAAAGAGATACTGCATCAGTAACAGAGATACTGCGTCAGTAACTGAGATACTGCGTCAGTCAGAAATGGGTGCACAGCATGGCTCTATTAGTAAGGAATACTACTTCAGGAGGTGCAAATGCAACCCCCAGGGTCGTGTATACATAAGTACAGTGTCACGCCATGTCAAGGCTCAAAAGGTTTCGATTTCAGCACCCGATACGCCCCGGACCTATGTACGTCCTGGGCGCGACTCGGTTTTTTTCCCAATGATGTTCATGAAGATCTATTAGATTTTCAATTATCCCCATGTGTGCTTGATTGCAATCAACACGCATTGGCGGACTGGGGGGAAGGAAATCAGAAAGTATGACTCGGAAGTGTTGGAGCGGTTTGTTCAGTTCGTCATCACGTGGTTTGGGTTAGGTTTGAGCACAGAGCCGCTTGTATTTAAGTTCTTGCAACGTGTCATTTAGACTTAGACAGTGAAGAGAAAAAGTTTGGTACAACAGGAAGCTGGGAGGGCTGGGGTGCTGAGGCTTTGTGCCCAGCCTTGGTTGGAACTGTGGAAGTGTTTAGGATTAGGATTAGGATTATGTCATGCCCGGAAGCGGCCGAATGCAATATGGCTACAAACAACAAAAAAATCAACACTCAAACTGATGCTCGCACGTACACTCACACTCGCACTTCCGCCGAACCAATTATCATGAAAATTAAGCTGCAGATTCCTGTGTCAATTCTGATTCAGATATGTCCTCTCCCTATAAGTCCAAGTATCGCCATTAACCCAGTACCATCGACTGAAATCCTCAACACAATGGCCATAGGACATCGTGAGATTGTCAGGCTGAGACTGCAGTGTGGGTGCCAGATGTGGTCAAAGAGTTTGTCGCGGGAATGAACTTCGTCTAAACGTCGATCGACGTCATGATTTGTGAATAAGAACTATAAATACACTTAGTTAGTTGATTCTCAAGAACTTTCTTTTTCTGCCACTTAACCTTATACCGCTTGGTTGGAGATTCCTTTCATTCATGGCCCAGGGAATCCTCTGGATACTTGAAAGAGTGGTGAAAGTTGCTGCCTAACTAGCTGTGTTACTGCAAAGGACCTCTTCAAAAGACCAGCTGAATTGAGTGTGAAGGAAGTGCTGCAGTGAAAGAGTCACTGCAGCGAACGGGCCACTGAATTACAAATCTCCAAGCTGGACAGGATCTGAAAGTGCATTCGCAGCAAAAATTAGTGGAAAGCGGCCAAAAGCCTGAAATCACGTGGTACTTTCAGAAACTTTCTAAGTATGGTCAAATTTCGTGATGTGTACTGATTTGAGTGAACATTCATGCCCATACATGAATGTGAATATATGTGTGTAAGGTATTCCTGTACACTCCACGTGCAACACACACCTTATGTTAGGCATTTGTATACACTCTGGAAACTGACTAGTCAGCTTGTGGAGTGGTTTTGTGGTAGAATTCACTGTGAAGTAACTAATTAGCCCACGGAGTGTGTAGACTCCATGAGCTAACTAGTCAGTTCAAGGAGCCCAGTTACTCCCCAGGTTGACTAGTCACTCCACGGACTGACATTCTGTGTGAACTGACTAGAACATTTATCAATGATATATTGCAACCATTCTTGGATATATTCCATATAGTATTTTCAGATAACATTCCTATCTACAGTGAACTTATGGAAAAAGACCAGGAATATATCCAAGCAAAAATAATATCTCTCAAGAAAGATGGCCAGTACCAGGCGGCAGAAGAGTACAAGTTTAATAAGGAAAAGATTAAATATCTAGAATGGATTGTCAGATTAAATTGAATCAGAATAGATGCAGATAATATCCACATACTGAACAATTAAGCAGCCCCAGAATAATTTACAAAAGTTCAAACCCTTTTTGTCTTCACCAATAGTTATCAAAGATTTAAATGGAAATATTTTAAGGCAGTACAACCACTATCAAAATATGTTAATAAGTTTATACCAGATCAAAAAAGAGTGTTCACAAAACTCAAGACAGTATATATAATAGTATCAGTACTAGTCAACTTTTATTATGAAATTAAGATAATTTCCAAAACCAATGCATTATGCTTATAGCAGTACATATCCAGTAGGATGATCAAGATGTGTTAAATTCATGAATATTTTTATTGTAAAGTATTTTCCCATTAAGAAAATTTTGAAATATATGCTCAGGAATCTGGTGCAAAAGTACAATGAAAGTCCAAATGCCAAGAATCAGCATATTGATTGAAAATTGCTATAGATCACAACAATCTTGAATGCTTCATAATATCAAAGTTGTTGCATTAGAGGCAAAATAAGTAGACGAAATTCTGGCCAAGATTTGAATTTAAAATAGTCTACCAAGTGGAAAATGAAGGTAAAAACCCTGATACTCTTAGAAGAATGCCAGAAAATTGTCCTTGGAAGGGAGGGGGGGCAGAAAAAGCTCAACAAATATTGCCAAAAATTGAATATCTCAACAAGGAATCATGCCAGTCATTGTTGGTAGTCTTGCTGAAAACAGTCAACCTTGATACTGGCATAGTAAATTCCAAAGATTCATGAACTGGGAGAGCAATGTGCACCAGTATTGTCCATACAACAGCTGAAAAGAACAACATCAAAATCATCAGCTACTAGGAATCATCAAATTCCAATAAGTTCAACTATCACACAAGAAACTGTTCAAATTGAGTCAGAAGTGCCACCATTTACCAGCTGTAGAATATTCCAGCAGGGTGAAAGCATATATATCAGTCAATCATAGCCACTTGTTGGAACCAATGTAAAGAGATATGGAATACTACATATAAATCTACCATATCTGTCAGATAACCAAAGCAACCTACAAACCATCAAAGCTTGTTATAACAGTTTGAAGTACCACAGTAATTCTGAAGTAATCTAAGTTTGGACTTTGTAGTCAGATCATTGGAAAGAATGGAATTCAGCACAATAGATATTGTGGTTGATTCTCCAATGCAAATGCAATATCAGATACCCTGAACTGACAAGTTGGTTGAAATGGGCAGGGATAAATATATATAAAAGAATGCAAATTGATTAAATACCGCCAACCAGATTCTACCCCCTGGCCAATGGCCAATATGAAATGGTCAATACAGTAATAGAACTGTATCTCGGAAACTTTGTGACATATCGGTAGGCTCATTTGATCCAATGGTTCCCATTTTAACAATTGGTAGCAAACAATCATGATTCAGAGACAACTGATTGCTTTGGGTTTTTGATAACTATTGCTTTCATCAACATATAATCTTCAGCCAACATATAATCAAGGATCCTAATTATATTCACAATATGGATATCCAGCAAATGCCCAAACAGATATGGGAACTTTTTTGACAACTCTGAACAAAATTGAAAAGAGCCCAAGGAATACAGTAAGAAGAGACCAACAAGTTCCAAAGGGTGGATACAAGTCTGGCAACTGGTAATTAGGTATGACTGAATATACAAAATATATTGTCAAGGATTCAGGGCTGGGTGTCAAGGGTTCAGGGCTCGGGATTCTAGGGGTTATAAAATCCAAGAGCAGAAAAGCCCAGAGTCAAGAATAGCCTATAGCTAAAGAAACAAGGACGGTACGCAAGTGACTCAATCCGGAATCACCAAGTGTGAAAGAAGTGGATGATGAAACTAATTGATTGTTTCATAGACGAGAGAACGGATGAAGAAAGAGACTTATCCTCTGCCAAACACCTGGTTTATATACAGTAATTCACCCGTTCCATTAAACCTCCGAACTCCTGCTATCTTTGTACATCACTTTAGAACGATTCCGTCGTTTCCTGTTCGAAACCTGATTTCATTCTCGTCGTGCTTTAGTTTCCGTTCGAAACCTCATTTCATTCTCACTGTGCGTTCGCTTTCGTTCGAAACCTGATTTCATTCCCATCGTTCTTGGGTCTGCATTCGAAACCTGATTTCATTCTCGCCGTGCTTCAGCTTTTGGTCAAAACGTGATTTCATTCTCATCGTGCTTATTCTGTTATATTAATCACCGATCATCACTCCGCCATCGATTGTCACTCAGCACAACCGTGACATATATTTACAATTCAATCTAGCAAAAACCACAATTAGAAAAATATAGAATCCTACATTATAATTAATATTGTCAGCCCTTGGGTTTAGCAAGTCAAATTCCCCAGTCAGTAATGTATTTATAATATATAACCAATATCTCAATTGGAAAAAGTTACTTCTTATCCCCACCAACTGTAGGAGCCAAATCCTTTGCCATCAATTATAGTTGAGGAAGAAGAGGTGAACAAAGACAAGTGGGTAGCAAACTCCTGACTATTCCAAAGGTGGTTATAGTAGCTCATGCAATTGAAAGAAAATGATAAATGTAATTCTTAGCCATCATGTACTATGGATAGACTTCAAGCTATTATCAGGATTCATACCAAATGACCTGGCAAGTCTGGATCATAATTCTAATAGATTATTGGTATTGGAATGGAAAATTTATAATTATGGCAGTAATGAGTAAGGATTGATGGTGGAATAATAATTGGAATAAAAAAGATAAATTGATATAATTCAAGAAGGAAATGAGGTCTTCAATTGAAAGAATTAGATTTTCAATGGAACAAATTAAACAATGCAGGAAAAACATATATTGTACATAAATAATATTCAAAAGATTGCAGGGGTAGGATATATTATGGAACAAATATATTAACCGGGTATTTGGCAGAGGATTAAATTTCCTTCTTCACTCCTTCTCTATTCTACAAAACAATCAAATAGCTTCAGCTGCTACTTCTTTATACTTGGCAATTCTAGATTGTATTTCTTGCCTACAGCCCTAACTCTTTCAGCTCCAGGGTATCTTCAACTCTTTTGACTTTTGACCTTGGGTTTTTACAATCCTTACAACCATGAGTCCTGAACTCTTGACATCAATTGTCCTGACCCCTTAACAAAGATATAGAGAAATTGACTCAATATCTCACAATCAGACATGCACAGCTGTAGACCAAATTTTTAAAAATTGGCTTGGAGAGATTGAGTTGGCAGGAAACAGAGTTGATGAGAAATGGAGTTGATAATGGATGGGGATGATGAATATGGAGATCAATAAGAGACAAGATGAATAAAAAATTGATTTTAAGACAATATGAAAAAAATAGATTAGAAGTCAAATATCAGAAACATCGACCAGATCGGAGGTAATGTCTATGGTTCAGGGCTTTGGTGTCGATGGCCCAGGGCTCGGGATTCCATGGGTTATAAGGACTGAATGCTGGAAAGAATTAAGGATCGAGGATAGTATGAAGCTATGGAGCCAGAACAACAGCCAGATGGCTGAAAAGCGCCAGGATAGCCTGTAGCTCAGGAGACAAAGACTGAATGAAAAAGGCTCAATCAAAATCACCAAGTGTGAAAGAAGTGGAAGCCAAAGCGATTTGATTGTTTGTAAACTAAAGAATACATGAAGAAAGAGACTTAGCCTTTGTTGAATGCCAGGTATATATATAGTGATTTTGTCTGTGATCCACTTGTTCAATAATTTGTCTGAACCCCTGCTTCCTTCTTACACCATATGTGCCTGATTTCTTTATTATCTATACAACCCGATTTGAAAGATGATTTTATTCTCATCCTGTTTTGTATCTATTCAAAACCTGATATACATTCGTGTCATGCTCAACCTCTGTTCAAAATCTGATTTCATTCGTATTATGCACTATCTTTTGTGTTTCTCGCCTATCCTCCCTCCACCATCAATCATCACTCAGCACAACAGTGATGATAGCTCCCCCTGCCCAATGCCAAGTACCTACAGGGTTCATGATCCGGGCTTGCCAGGTTGTTTGGTGTCAAAATTGACAATGGCTTCATGTCTATAGACATTTGCTGCGGGCTTTCAATTGCATTTGTCATAGCCCTACCATTATACCAAATACTGCAGCTGTTTTCGGAACAGCCTGGAATTGTCTATGCACTCGACTTCTTACTTCTCTTCTTCATGTACTATTACCGGTGGTAGTGGTTCTTGAAGTCAATACGGCAGATGGTCTCGAGCTGCGTTCTGCAAATGAGATATTGGTTGAATATCGTGAATATATAGTGGACTTGATTGGTCAACTCTATAGACCTATAGGCTGATGACCTGTGTGATTTTACATGGTCCAATACGTTTCCAATCCAGTTTCTCACTTGGTCGGGCTGTCAACACATATCTGGCATCCATGTATACTTTGACTCCTATCTGTAACTCTATTTGGACTCTTCAAGATTTGTTGGTCTGCCCAATCTGTACAGCCTGGGCTCATTTCATTTCAGCTTTAAGTTTGCTGAAATGTTGCTCTATCTGTTGGGCCATCTGTTGGGCGTTTACCTTGCAAATATTATTGAGATCCTGAATTGGGTATTGGCCAAAGGTTGTTTCCAGGTGGAAGCCATAGTTGCCAAAAAATATGGAAAAATGAGTTATTTCTGAAATATGATTGATAGCTGCAAATTCTGCCAATGGTAACAACCAGACCCAATCAACCTGCTGAAAATGAATAAAGTTTTGGAGGTACTGTTCCATTACTGTATTGATTCTTCCAGTTTGGCAATTGATCTGAAAATAAAATGAAGTTGACAATCTTTGTTCAATTCCCACTTTCTCGCAGATGTGTTTTCAAAACTCTACAGTGAATTGTAGTCCTTGATGCAATACTATTATTTCAGGCAGCCCATGCAGTTTGAACACTTTCTCAACATATATCTCCCCCAGTTTCATTCCATCCACTTCATCAGTACAGGGTACCTGGTGTCGTCTCTTGGTTATATGATCAACAACTATCCATACTGTGTTAAATCCTTGGCTTTCTGGTTGTCCAACTATGAAGTCGATAATTAAGTCCTTCTATGGTCGCTCCAGTATTTCCAATACCCATAACGGGATGTGAACTGTTCTATGGATTGCTTTACTCCTTTGCCATGCGTGGCAATTGCATAAACAGCCATCCACCTCATTTCTCATCTGCTTCCAGCAATACATTTGGCTTAGCAGGTTGTCGGTATATACTTGTCCAGGATGTCCCATGACTGGAAAATGATGGTATTTGTCATGGTTGTGTTGAGTGACGATGGGTGGTGGAGTGATGATCGGTGAATAATTAAAAAGATAATGCACGACGAGAATGAAATCAGGTTTCGAACGGAGGCTAAAGCATGTCAAGAGTGAAATCAGGTTTCGAACGAAGATTAAAGCACAACGAGCATGAAATCAGGTTTCGAACGGAGGCTAAAGCACCACGGGAATGCAATCAGGTTTTGACCGGAAAACGATGGATTCGTGCAAAGTGATGTACCGAGATAGCAGGAGTTGAAAGGTATTATGGAACGAGTGAATTACTGTATATAAACCAGGCATTTTGTGGAGGATAAGTTTCTTTCTTCACTCGTTCTCTCATCTATAAAACAATCAATTAGCTTCAGCTTTCACATCTTTCACACTCTGGGATTCTGGATCGAGTCTCTTGCATACAGTCGACGTTTTGTAGTTACAGGCTACTCATGATTCCTCGACCACCAAGCTTCCAGTTGTTATAACACCTAGAACCTCGAGCCCTGAACTCTCAATACTGAGCCCTGAACCCTTGACAGAAAAACGAGTCTAAAATTGATTCTACCGGTTATATTCTTGTTTTATGTGCCGTTATTCTCACCGTTTAGGTTGCTATTATTGTCATCACATTTGAAACGCGTCTTGCAAAGTTTTTAAATCAGCAAGCAATTTCGAAAATTGATTGGTCATCAAATCTGACTGGAGAAATATCTGTTAATCTTGCTTGTGGACTTTTTGATGACCTACGAATACAGATATTTTCGGCAACCAGTACCTCTTCAAAAACACATGAGCGAGGACGAAAAAACCTGCGACTGTATTCATTTTTGCTAATGTCCAGAAGAAGAAGGAGACCTAGACCATGATTATCCAAATCCAACTATCCACTGCAACTGCGGAGCCATTCTGGATTGGACCAAAATACCTATTTGCAACTGCGGTATAAAGGAATTAGATACGTTTTTTGATTACATTGAGGCACAGGATTGCATACTCTGTGTACTTTGGATTATCGATCTCGAACCTCTCTTGCCTTGGTATATAGCCCCACGGCAAGCAAATATGCTTTTTTAGTCAACATCGAAACAATTGAGGAGTATTGATTAATCAAAGAAAAGAATTGACAGCGATTCGCCATCGGGCGTGAATATGCTGGAACCCAAACAAATGTATTTGGTGCGAAATTCCCTGTGGCAATGACTGCTGGATATACTGGAAACGCGATACCTGGAGGCACATCTGTGGTGAGTGCCTTGAAGTAGCACAAACCTTCGGTTGGGGAATCAATAGATATCTACACCAATCACCGTTCGAAAATGGCAAAGATGTCAGGAGAATCTTCAAGAGCAACCCGCGATGTGACGCTGATGGGGGCACAACAATTGGAACTGGAAAACGTAATGCTGGCAAATACGGAGATCATGAACCAAGAACATCTCAGGAGTCACATTGAGGACATCGACACAGGACTAACAGCCCTTGCTCAGTTACCGACAACCAGTAGATTGAACTAATTGCAACAGGAACGGCAATCTGTGAAGAATTCAGCAGCAAGAAGATTGGAATTGTTTACAGAAGGAAACAAGATCATCGAGGAATGGAACAACCTGAAACAGCAGCTGCTTCTTATGCAACAGAAGTTAAGAACCACGGAGAAAAGAGTGCCAGTCGGCACACATGGAGACCTGCAAGTCAACATCACAGATCTAGAACAACAATCAGAAAACAGAGCACCAGAAGGGACGGAAAACCTCAGACAGGAATTAGAAGAAACAGAGAAAGAGTAAAGGATCTGTGGAGAAGAAAGAAACGAATATCGGGATCAGGTGAAGCAAGTATTAGCACTGGCAAGAACATCGGATGGTGGCAACGGTGGTAGGGGACATAAAAGCAGCGAAATTCTCCGATTTTCGGGAGCAGACCAAAGTGCACTTCGAACATGGATGGCACAATTAGCCATGCAAATTGCGGATGAACCGGGAAGATTCTTCAGCGAACAATCCAAAGAGAGGTATGTGGCAAATCGACTAGAAGGCGTGGCCTTGAATCAAATTCAACCATACATCGACAGGAAAACTGGAAATCTGAAGTCAGAGTGATTGGAACAATTGCTGCACATATTGCACATGGCTTGCGGATTCATTAACATATGGGCCACAGCGAATCGGGAACTGCTAAAACTTAAGCAAAACAATTGAGAATGTGCCCAATACTATGCAGAATTTCAACAGTGGGTACCTGACCTCGATTGGAACGAAGCAGCCCAGTTGGAAGTATTACATCAAGGCCTATCCAAGGAGCTGAAGGACTCACTACAGCACTGCAATATCCTTCGGACCCAACGGAATTTGTCGAAATGTGCTCGAAAAGATACTTTCAAATCCGTTTCCGAGCTGCCAAGAGAAAGTCAGGAAGATGGACAGCAGGGACAAAGAAACAGGCAACCACAAGCAACACCACACCTGCCCCAGAAACAGCACCAGCAGGTACTGTGGCAGGTTACCACGGCCCTGCTCCAATGGACCATCCAGCAGTGAAGGGGAGGAAGATTACCCCGGAAAAATGCAAGTGGCGAAGAAAAGGAGGACTTTGAATGAACACAGGGAATATCAGGCACTTCGCGGCATCGTGCCCAAGAAAATTGAAAGTAGCATCAGTACAGGTAGAAGTAACAGCATTTAAGAAAGCAGAAAACGAAATGGACGCAGATTTGGGAACAGGGAAAAGAAAGCAAGTCCAGTCGGGAAAAGTCTAGGCCAGTGCGATAAGAATGGCCATTGCGTTGGGCACGAATCTCCTTTGTCTATATTTGTTAAATCTTGTTATGGAATTTTGCAGTTTTCAATTATTAGTGCAGAAATCGAGGAGTCTTCAATGCAAAGCACACATCTTGTTGTAAAATGTTCACTGAAAGTCGGAGACAGGTTAATCGATACACACGCTTTAGTTGACTGCGGAGCCACAGGAATAGCATTTGTGGACGAAGATTTCATTAGCCATCATCAGTGAGAAGAGAAGGAATTATGCAAATCAAAAGAGTTAGAGGTTATCGATGGAAGACCCATCGAATCAGGAACAGTTACGACCATGACCAAATTTAACTTATGAATACGATCACACCAGGAACAGCTACCAGCATTTGTTACAAAATCAGGGCACTACCTGATAATGTTGGAATTACCATAGTTACAGCTTCACGACATCATGGTCAAATTCCCAAGCTGGAAGATGGGTTTCGAAAGCTGTTATTGCCAACAACATTGTCAGCATCATTCGAGCGTATGGGTTTGGGGTAATCATATGGAAACAACAGCTGACCCAGAGAATCCGAAATTGGACATCTGCGCAGTAGCGGTATCACCATTAATGAAAAACATAAAGCAGGAGAAACGCAAGGTTTACGCCATCACATTGTATGAAATCAATAAAGCCTTGGGAATGAAGAATGTATAAGAAAAATCCCTTAATGAGTTCATTCCTAAAGAGTACCATGAGTTTCTGCTTCTATTCAGCAAGGTAATCACAGAAACACTTCCACTGCATCGAC
Organism: Trichophaea hybrida; assembly: GCA_015178995.1. Lineage (NCBI taxonomy): Eukaryota > Fungi > Ascomycota > Pezizomycetes > Pezizales > Pyronemataceae > Trichophaea > Trichophaea hybrida. The sequence goes on from WHVE01000016.1 coordinate 187,845, forward strand.
CGTACGATTACAAGATCAAGTTACAAGAGGGCTTCACCCCACCATCTGGACTGATTTACTGTCAGGGTTTCAAGGCTCAGAGTTCTAGGGGTTTTGAAAACCAAACGGGAGGTGCAGTGATCGCGGGTACTGCTAAACAAACTTGAAACTCGAATTCCGGAATCACACAAGTGAACAAAGATTGCTGCCGAAGCTATTGATCGTTTTGTAGACTACAGAACAAGTGAAGAACAAACCTATCCTCCACTAAACCATCGCCCTTATATACAACTGATGCGACCATTGTCACCTGTAATTACTCGTTCCACAATATATCCAAACCTCACCCAACTATGTATACAACCCTGTCAATCCGCATCTTACATCATTATCATCACGTTATATTTACAACGCAACCAACATAACCTGATTCCTTCCCATGAAACCTGATTCCTTCCAACGAAACCTGCTTCCTTCCATTGAAACCTGTTTCCCTTCCTTTGACAGTTGTTGCCCTTCGTATGCCCCTATGGCTTTCATCGATCCATACTCTTTCTTCGATCCTCACCCGACACAACCATGACAGTAGCTCCCCCTCCCACAAGCCGAGTCCCTACGAGGCTGTTGCCCCAGGTTTACCAGGTTGTTCTGTATGAAATACGTCAATAGCTTGGAGACCGTCTACGTTGACTGCTGGTTCCCAACTCCTTGTATCGTTGCCCTTCCATTTGACCAGGTACTGTAACTGCTGTCGAAATAGCCTGGAATTTTTGATGCATTCGACTTCGTATTCTTCTTCTCCATTCACGATGACTGGGGGTGGTGCTGATTCAATTCATCAGGGCAATGGATCCTTCGCTGCTTTGCTTAGACAGAAGATTGGTTGAACTGGGTGTATAAGGATATCCTTAGGTAGGTGCAGTCAGTAGGCCCATGGGCTGATAACTTCGATGATTTCGTATGGTCCTAGGTGTTTCCAGTCCAGCTTTTTGCTTGATCTTTGTGTTGCAATATTCCTAGTGTCCATCCATACTCTGTGTCCCACTACCATCTCTGTTGCTTCTCTGCGTCGTATATTTGCTTGTTCTGCTTGAATTGATTGTACTTGGGACATTTCAGCTTTCATCTGTTCGAAGACTTCATTCATTTTCTGAGAGAGGCCAATGGCAGTCACGTCCCTGATGTCGTTTCTGTTTTGAACTGGATGTTGACTGTAGGTCATCCTTGGGTGAAACCCATAGTTGCCAAAAAATGGTGAGCAGCCTGTTGTTTCTGAAGTATGATTGTTTGAGGCAAACTCTGCCATTGGTAGCCATGAAACCCTGTCGTTCTGCTGATAATTGACGAAGCTCCTGAGATACTGTATCATAATGGCATTCATTTGCTGCGATTGGCCGTCTGTTTGGGGGTGGAATGTAGTCGATAACGTTCATTTGATTCCAAGTCTTTCGCAGACATCTCTCCAGAATTCTGAGGTGAATTGAGGTCCTCTGTCCGATACTATGGTATCTGGTACGCCGTATATTTTGAACACATTTCATATAAACATTTCGCCCAACTTCTTGCCATCTGTATCATCTCAACATGATACCAAGTGCTTCATTTTTGACAGTCTATCAACTACCACCCATATGGCATTATAACCTTCGCTTTCTGGTAACCCAACCACAAAGTCCATGCTCAGATCCTTCCATGGTTGCTGCGGTATTTCCAGTGGCTTTAGCCATCTGTGGGTCATTTGATTCCTTGGCTTACTGCATTGGCATACATGGCAATTCCGTACGTATCTATCCATGTCTGTTCTCATGCCTTGCCATTGATAACTTCTTTTTAATAGGTCCAAGGTTTTTTCTCGTCCTGGATGTCCGGCTGTTGGTGAATTGTGGTGTTCCTGAATGAGTTGTAGCTTATTCGGTTCCTCTTTGATTTCCATTGCGTTGATGCACAGTTCTTTGCTGCTGTCGATTGGGCAGTCCTTGCATACATTCTCAATCCAATTCCATAGCTCCTGTGGATCTGTTTCGTCTTAATTTACCACTTTCGCAAATGCTAGGACAAGTCCTTGTGGTATTCGTTGGTCGAGATTCTCCGTTTTCAGCATGATTTGTTGGGTTTCGTCTGCCCTCCCCTTCGGGGGAATGTCTACTGGCATTCTGGTAAGTGCATTGGGCATCTGTTCCTGTTTTCCCAGGTGGTAAACAATCTTAAACTTAAATCTCGACAGGAATTCAAACCACCTTGTTTGCCTTCCATTGAGTAACTTTGATGTCATGAAGTACTCGTGGTTTTTGTGATCCATCAGTATCTTGATTCGATGTGCTGATCCTTCACACTCTGGTCTCCATTGTTCGAGGGATTTCACGATGGCTCCTAATTCCTGATCGTAGATTTCGTAATTCTTCTCCGCTGCTGTAGGCTTCATGGAAAAGAATGCAACTGGGTGAAGGATTCCTTGATCGTCGTACAGTGATAGGACTCCTGCTGACATGTAACTAGATGCATCTGTTTCCAGGACAATTTTCTTTTCGTAATCGAAATGTGCCAGGACTGGTGCTGTTGTAAATGCTTCTTTCAGTTCCTCAAAGGCTCGTTTCTGATCAGGTCCCCAGCGGAATCGTACCAGTTTCTTTGTTTACTTTGTCAGTGGTTGAACTACTCTGCTGTAATTCCTGATAAACCTTCGGTAGAAGTTGGCAAATCCTAAGAATGCTTGAATCTCTTTGAGTTTGCCCGGTGCTTCCCACTGTTTGACTGCCGTTATCTTCTCTGGATCTATGCTAATTCAGTTGACACCGATGATCAGTCCTAGGTACTTGACCTCTTGTTGGTCGAATTCGCATTTTTCGGCTTTCAAATATAGTCCAGCTTCCTTCAATGTTGCCATTACTGCTCTGACATGTTCCCGATGTTCCGTCAAATTGTCACTATAGATCAGAATATCATCCAAAAACTCCGTGCAGATGATGTCCAAAAAGGGTTGAAGTATATCATTGATGAATTCCTGAAAGGATGCTGGTGCGTTGGTGAATCTAAATGGCATAACCAAGGATTCGAATAGGCTATATTGGGTCCGGAATGCCGTTTTCCATTCGCTCCCTTCTGCGATTCTGATCATATTGTCGGCATCTCGAACAATACACTTGGTATACCACCTGGCCTTCGATAACCTCAACAGGGTTCCTTGAATCCGAGGTTGGGGGTACCGGTTCTTGATTGTTCTTTTGTTTAGGCCTCTATAATCTACGCATATCCTCAGGCCTCCGTTAGGTTCAGGTGCGAACAATTTCGGAGCCCCGCATGGTGATGACGATGATTTGATGAATCCCTTTGATAGGTTCACTTCAATCCATTCCTTCAAGACCTGTAATTCCTCTCTCGACAGACTGTAAATTGATCCGAATGGAGGTGTAAAGCCTTCTTGGAGAGTGATCTTGTGATTGTATGGTTGGTGTGGTGGTACTCGTTCAGCAATAACCTTATCAAAGAGGGGAAGGAACTCATGATATTCCTTTGGAATTAACAGATCCAGCGGTTTTTCCTGATGGCCCTTTATTTTGAGGGCATAGTTGATTCCGTATAATGTTACCGCGTATACATTGAGTTTCTCCTTCTTGTTGGGTCCCATGAATGTTGTTGCTGCTATTGCACATATATCCAGCTTTGTACTGTCTGATTCCATTGTTTCCATATGATTACCCCACACCCACTCGCTCGAATGATGTTGACAGAGTTGTTGGCAGTAATTGCTTTCGAATCGAATCCACGTCTTTTGGAGCTTGATTGTAACATCATGAAGTTGTAACCATGGTAGTCACAACACTATGGGATAGTGACCTAGCTTTGTAATGAACGCAGGTGATTGTTCTTGATGTCCTCGTATTCCTAGGTCAAAATAGCCATGGTGGTGATTGATCCAGATTCGATGGGTCTTCGATCTATAACTTCCAGTTCCCTTGCTTCATTTAACGCCCGTTCTTATAACTGATGATGGTGGACGAAGTCTTTGTCAATATATGCTATTCCAGTAGCTCCACAGTCTATCAAAGCGTGGGTATCAATAATCTTGCCTTCTATTTTCAGCGAGCATTTCACGACGAGATGTTTGCTTTCCATAGAAGACTCCTTTATTTCTGCACTTAATATAGAAATTGCGAAATACCATAACTAGCATTAACTGACAAAGGAGATTCGTTTCCAGCACAATTGCCATATTTATTGCACTGGACTAAACTTTTCCCGACTCAACTTCCTATCCTTTCCTTGTTTCTGAATCTGTATCTGCTTCATTCGCTGCCTTCTTGAAAGGTGATACCTCTATTTGTCCTGACGCTGCCTTCAACTTCCTTGGGCATGATGCCGCAAAATGCCTGCTATCCCCACAGTACATACAAAATCCTCCTGCCCTGCGTCTCTTTTGTTGCTCCAGTGTAATCTTCTTTCCGTTGAACGCCGAAAGATCCATTGGTGCAGGACCATGATATCCTGCAACTGTTCCTGCTGGTGCCGTGCCTGGGGCGGATGTGGTGTTGGTCGTGGTCTCGGACTTCTTATAGCCCTCCCACTTTCCTGACTTGTTTTCCACAGCACGTCTCCTCAGCTGTGAATCTCGCTTTGATCAGAGTTGATGAATTCAACTATGCTTTCTGGTTCCTCAATGTGTTGTAGAGAGTCCTTAAGCTCGATGGACAGCCCATTGCGTAGTGCATCTATTTGGGTATCTTCGTTCCATTTGACATCTGTTACGTATCTTTGGAATTCCGTGTAGTTTTGGGAGAATTCGTGGTCTCGTTGTCTGAGTCTCAAGAGTTCCCTCTTGGCTGTTGCTGCTGTGTCTTGATCTCCAATAGCTGGATCTAGCAGGTCAACCATATCTTTCAAGGAATCGAGCTTAACTTCCCCAGAAATTTCGTCATATCGTGGCATTAATTGTGCCAGAGCCACACCTTTCAAACATCCAACCGTGTATCTCAGCTTCTTCTGTTCAGTGTTGAATGCCTTTGATTTTCCGGTCATTTTCAAGGCCAGCTGCACTTTCCATCCTCGAAGTTCCTTCCTGTCTTCTTCTGAGAAACTGGCAATGTCATTTACCTTCTCTTCTCTTTCTTCCCTTTCTCCTTTTGTCTCTCTTGTTCTTCCTTCCGTCAATTTCAAAACTCGGGTCACTTGTTGGCGATTCTCTTCTGCCAAGTCCCTGAATTTCTCCATTTGTGCCAGAGTATCTTGCAGGTCTTTTTTCAATTCCGCTAGGTCTGGATTGCTCTCTTCCAGCTGTTGTTCCAGGTTCCAGACTTTCTCCTCCAGATCTCTATGACTTCATGTCTGTGGTACTTCCTCCCTCGATGCCAATGCTTGTTGGGTGAGTAGTAACCCCTTTTTCAAATCGTCCCATTCCTGAATGACTTTTTCTCCTTCTGCCAACAGTTCCGATACTCATGCTTCCGCATTCTTCACAGATTGCTGTTCCTTCAGCAATTCGTTCAATCTGCTGGTTGTTGGCTGTTGAGCTAATGCCGTCAGTCCGATATTGATATCTTGTATGTGTTGCCTGAGCTGTGCTTTGCTCATAGTTTCCGTATTTTTTTGCTGCCACATTCTTCAATTCAAATTGTAACACACTGGTTTGCATGACATTGCAGGTTGGTCTTAAGGAACCTTCTGACATCTTGATTGTGATGTTGAGAGGCTGCTTTGAGAAGGTTGGCGGCTGTGAAGCAGGAACGTGTTTTTCTTGTCAGGTAGTTAGATTCCTGATCAGAATTTTCTTAAATGTGTTGGATTGCTGCTTCGACTTCCGCTTCTTGATACGGGCTAACCATCTACCATGAAAACACCTCGTGTTTGCTGGGTGTCGTAACGATGATCAGCGCGGTTGGTAAAGGGGCTGGATGTAACTCTCAATCCACTCCCTTTCCTTTATTTGCTTTCCTTTTGTTCTAATCAGTCCACGAGATTTGACTCTCTATGTCCTTCAGTGTTGCTTTGATTGTGGATTCTGATGTATTGTCTTGAGCATCTGCTGCTCTCCCAATTGTGGTATGTGTGCCTCCGTAGTTGAATTCGCAGTGGCAAGGTTCTTCGTCGTGGCAGCTGACGTGAAGATCGTAGTATTCAGTCCAGAAGTTCTTAAAAACCGGGTCATTGATTTGGAGTCCTCATCCGTTCTTCGCAGCTTCCGTTCAGTAACTATTGCAGGGGGAAACTGCCTGTGGTTCGTCCCTGAGATATGCTTCAAGGGGTTCTTCGGGTCCTAGGACGATAGCATCGATGCTATCGAATGCATTCAATGGTTCTTGTTCAAAAAGGGTGGTGGCTCTACCAGCTAGGTCTAAGAAATTGATTCGGGATTGTTATGGTATGTTGCTATCGTACGCTGGCATTTACTCCAATATGTTGGATGCTTCTCGTCGAAATTTCCAGATGCACACTACCCAACATTGTCTCCAGAAACTGTGTACCGTTAACCGGTTTTCGAAATTGCCAATAGATTTAAACACCAGGCACTGAAGATTGCAAGGATGGTAACAAAATTAACAGCCGCTTCGGTAATGATAATGGCACATATACTAAATTATAACTGGTAGAATCGATTGTTCACTCGTTCTTCTGTCAGGGTTTCAAGGCTCGAAGTTCTAGGGGTTATAAAGACCCAACGGGAGTTGCAGTGATCACGGGTACTGCTTAACAAACTAGAGACTTGAATTCCGGAATTACAGAAGTGAACAAAGATTGGTGCCAAAGCTATTGATTGTTTTGTAGACTAGAGAACAAGTGAAGAACAACCATATTCTCCACTAATCCATCGCCCTTATATACAACTGATGCGACCATCGTCACCTTTACTCACTTGTTCCAAAATTCATCCAAACCTCACCCAACAATATACGCAACCTGTTCAATCCGTATCTTACACTATTATTATTATGCCATATTTAAAACGCAACCAACACAATCTGATTCCGTCCAACAAAACCTGATTCCTTCCATTGAAACCTGCTTCCTTCCATTGAAACCTGTTTTCCTTCCTGTCAAAGCTGTTGCCCTTCGTATTCCCGTATAGCCTTTATCGATCCATACTCTTCCTTCGCTCTTCACTCGACACAACCGTGACATTTGCAGCCTATCCCGAGATGAATCACAAGTCCACCAAGCATGGATAGAAAAAACATGTCCAATGGGTTCATTCGATCATGGTCATCCCCCTGCGGAGCCCTGGTACTTTTTGCTCTGAAACCTGCAGGAGGCCTGAGACTCTGCATTGACTACTGAGGGTTGAACAAAAAAACAATTAAAAACTGATACCGCCTACCATTGATCCCAGAAACCTTGCTAAAACTTGCCAAAGCCCGTTACAATACCAATTTAGACGTCCGCAACGCATACAGAATGATTAGAATCGCGGAAGGAGACAAATGGAAAATGGCTTTCAGAACACAATACGGACTTTTCGGATCCTTAGTTATGCCCTTTGGAATTACTACTGCGCCAGCATCGTTTCAAGTATTCGTCAATGATATGCTATGCCTCTTGTTGGATATATTCTGCACAGCCTTTTTGGACGACATCCTTATTTATAGTGATGCTCTAAAGGAACATGATGAGCACGTCCAATCAGTTATGCCATCTCTCAAGGAAGCCGGTCTCTATTTAAAGGCAGAACAATACGAGTTTCATAAAGAAGAAGTCAATTATCAAGGGTTAATTGTTGGAGTGAATAGAATCAGGATGGACCCAGAGAAAGTTCAAGCAGATGAGAACTGCAAGGCACAGGGAAAACTGAAGAAAGTCGAAGTCTTCCTAGGCTCTGCTAATTTTTACCGACAGTTTATACGGAACTATAGCAAAGTAGTGCAAACACTAACAAAACTCATGAAAAAACTGGTACCTTTCTGCTGGGGACCAGATCAAAAAAGGGCGTTCGCAGAACTAAAAAGAGCCTATATGACGGCACCAGTACTAGCTCACTTCGATTATGAAAAAGACATAGTTCTCAAAACCGATATGTCAAGTTACGTCTCAGCAGGAGTCCTGTCTCAGTACGACAACCAATGAGTTCTACACCCAGTGGCCTGCTTTTTCAAAAAACATTCGCCCGCCAAAGAAAAGTACCAAATTTATGATCATGAATTAGGGGCAATAGTTAAAAGTTTGGAACAATGGAGGCCTGAGTGTGAAGGCTCAGCACATCCGATCAAGATTGTCACAGACCATAAAATCCTGCAGTATTTCATGACTTCAAAGCTGTTGAACCAGAGGAAAACGACGTGGCCTGAATTCCTTTCCCGTTTTCAGTTTAAAAGTGTCTACCGCCCAGGCAAACACGAACAGAAGCCGGATGCACTAACAAGAATGCCCGGAGACATTCCTCCAAAGGGGGTGGCAGAAAAAACCCAGCAAATCGTTCTAAAAACGGAAAACCTCAACATGGAATTACGCATGTCATTGATAGTGGCCATCGCAGAAAAAGTTAACCACAACAATGACTCAGTTAGTCCTGGATGAAATCAGCAACAACCAAACCAGCACAACCGTTTTTCGAAAATAAGTCCACAACCAGCACAGCTATCGCTAAGCGGACACTTGCAATCAATTCCTAACCCCCAATTACCCCCCCTATGATAGGGCAACTCTCTTCCAGGACCTTTATTGTTGCTGGGTGGAAAACTGGACCTCTTACCCCTGTTTTTCCCCCCCTGCAGCCCCCTGCAAAAGGGCCCCCACCGATCATCTACACAACCAATTCTTATTCAATCGACTCCAAACTTTGGAAGCATTGAAAGCACATATAGACGAGGCTCAGGTTTTAATTTCAGACCAAAAGCTTAACATTTGCATTAGTTACACAAAATCTTCGAAAAGTCGCTTTTTCGCTGCTACCCCCCCTTTATCTCAGTGGATTCAACTCCAAATCAAAAACGGACAACGGCAATCGATTCAGCGGCCCCAGAAGCCCTTGGAACGAACCATCGACACCTGCCTACAATCCCCAGACTGCCTGGGCCAAAAATCTTCGAAGTCAAAAACACAATGTCGAATTTCATCGTTATTCCACGAATTTTCATCCATTTCAAACGCCATTAAGAACACAGCTTGCACACACACACAGGTCTATCCTGCCGAAAGCACAACTCAATAGAACAAAAATTGACTCCACAACGGTCGATGTTCGACATTGTCGCATTTTTCAAATTATCTCATTCCCCCCTTTGGAACATATTGGCCACCGGGGCCCAGTGGACCTACCAGGGTGTAGGTGACAATGTCCGGCTACTTTGCTGCCATTGACCCCCTCAGTCTTTCGGTGGATCCTCCAGAGTTAAGTTGCACTTCCTTTCTTGCAGTGGTTTTACAGCTCCATCAAACAGCAGGCCTCCTATAGGTTTTCTTGTTGCTACAGGTGTCTCTGTATCTGCTGTGAGGAGGCAAAGGCTCTAGTACAAGGCTCCAATACCTTGCTAGGACAAAAGTGGTGAAGCTTTAACCCCCTCAGGGAATAGGTGGTACCGAGGCCACATATATCAATACTCAAACGTCGGATTTATACCTATTCAAAATACCTAGAAAATATTTCTTTCATTAACATATTTAGCACCTTATAAACCCTCTAAAGTCTTAAATGACTTCCCCAATACCACCACCACCCTGATGTAGCACTTGCAGTACTTATGGAATGCACTTTTACCCAAACCCCAGTTCTGACCCACGTTCCACAATTGATGCCCCGGCTGTCTCACACAATACCCTTATGGGCCACATATCCAAACAAGGAAGGAAAGGCAAGCAGGGAATTTCTCGCTGACTGCCGGGTACCTCACCATACCCACCATCCAATGCTCCATGTACACGTTCAAGCACCTACATGGCAATTGGTAATATTCATCCTAGGACACCCTCTGAACAACTACAACCATCTTCCCCACCTCAACAACCAACCAACCAAGGCCATTTCGGAAACTATCAAAATGTAGATCTAGAACTTGGAGATGCCCCAGATGATACGGAGGCCAATGACAAATTTTCTGACGATGATGATGATTCTGAAGATGAAGACTTTCAGGACCCATCCACCAACCTGCTGAATGCAAATGACGAAGATGAAGATAGAACTCATCAGGTATTCAAAGCCATCCTTGAACCACTCCACAATGATATTCTCAAAATCAACAAACCTCTCACCACCCAAATCCGAAAACTGGCAACCCGCCTAGCCTCAATGGAAACCAAACACGAAATTGCCCTCAATACCATTGCAACCCTTGGACAACCAGTTGAATACCTTGTACAAATCCAAGCTTCAAAGAAAGATGCACCACCAGCACCACCAGACCTACTAACTCCAGCCGTCCCAGAAGGGACTTCCCCAAAACCCACACTCTGGTAAGCAATTGTATCTGCATGCGCCAAGAGAGATCCACCAAAAGATACGAATGGACGTACTCTGAATCCCCGTCCTCTCTCCAAAAAACAATGCACACTAGTGATTACCCAACACAGTGATCAACCAGTTACTGCCGATCTTACAAAACTTAAGCTTGCTATCAACGCCACCCTCCAACGCTGCCACGCACACCCTTTGGCCAATATTAGACATGTTTCTGCCAACTATATGTACAATCTCGTCCTCCTGTCAGCAGATGCCTGCCCTGTGGAATTGGTACTAGCCCAGAAGGCTGCTATTGGGGAAACAGTTCGTTCAGTTGATACAACCGTACAAAATCTCAAGAAGCAAGAAACCTGGATCCAAATGATGGTTCATTCCATTGACATTACAATGTTTCCTGAATGTGAAACAGGAATGAAATTATTGAAAGAAGTTATTGAGATGAACAACAACCATATCAAGCTTACCACTCTACCAAGGTCTCTTACAAAGCCAGAAACGTGACGTCACAAAACGGCAACTACCCTGGTCATTGCAGTCCGTACTGAACATGAAGCAAAACGTATTGAAGATGATGGAGTACATGTGGATGGCAAGACCCACAAAGCTGCCCAATATGTGGCATCCCGACCAACCGACCAATGTACTAACTGCCAACAATTTGACCATTCCTACCTACGATTCAAACAATCACCTTTCTGCAACATATGTGCAGAACCTCACACCACTACCTCCCACTCATTTGGATCATGTCCCACCATAGGCAAACAGTGTGTCCATGATGTTTTCAATGCATCAACTGCAAGGGTAATCACTGGGCCAATGTTTCTAAATGCCCAACAATTACTGCCATACGTGTGGGGGTACGAACCAAGTTTATAAAAGACCACCGGACAATCACCCATGCCTAAACAACCTTCCTATTTACCTACCAAAATTCGAATTATACAACACAACTGCAACCATTCCTCCTTAGTCATCAATACCCTTCTTGACTTTGCAGTTGGAATGGCCGACCATCTTTTACTCCAAGAACCTGGATTCAACCCAGACAATACATTCATTACAACACACCCTAGATATGAGCTACTCATACCACCTAAAAACTTAAGAAAACACAATAGGACAATTGCCTATGTGGCTAAAAACAACCCTTATATCAAATACTCCCCACGTACCGACATCAGCCAGGATCCTGATATTCAAGTCATTGAAATATCAACCCCCGCAATTGCACCAATCACAGTCTTGAATATTTACAACAAATATGAAGGCATATCCAATCTCTACACCATTCCACGAAGCTTCACCAAAATCTCATTGCCTGAACGATGCATTACTGCTGGTGATACGAATGCCCATAATACATTGTGGAATTCACGAATCAAAACACCCAAACGTGCCGATGAACTTGTTCAGATCATAGAAACCAATAATTTTTCCCTTTTCAATGAACCAGACACCCCAACCTACTACTACCGAAATGGCAAGGGAACCTCTATTATCGACCTGGCCTTCACAGCACAAGCCATCCAGAACTCAGTTACAAATTGGACAGTGGATGACAACGCATCAACAGGTTCAGACCATGCAACAATACGTTTTGATATCATGGGAGAATCTGAACTTGTTACCACTGACTCCAACACGGTAAGATACAACTGGAATATGACAGATTGGAATTTATTCTCCAAGACTCTCAATACACTTTTCCATGCCTCAAGAATGGTCTGGCAATACCTCCATGCGCACCCAACCGAATCAAACCTTGACAAATCAGCCGAACTGCTCCGAGATATGATTCTTGATGCCATCAAGGAATCTACCCCTGTCCTCCATCTTACAACTCATTCAAAATGCTGGTGGACACCCCAACTCAAATGCTCCTGAACACAGATGAACCGAGCCCAGAAGCAGTGGACGAAAACGTGCCTTGAAAGTGATCACATCAAATTCACACCTGTTCGAAACCAATATTTTCGGGACATTCATACCAGCAAGACAACAATGTGGATTGAATTTTTCGCAAATACACAAGGTACTGAGATATTTACTGCCCTCCATTATACCAAACCCAGAAAAACCCAGCGGACACCACCCCTGTCATTCTCCAACACAACAGCTGTAACTTTGAAGAAAATGCTATACTGTTCCGTTCCACCATGTTCCCACCCCCACCAGAAGCATCTTCCTCAACTGATATCACCAATCGACCAACCCTGCCATGGGTTACATTTACCCCAACAGAAATCAAACAAGCAATATTTACCTCGGCACCACGTAAAGCCCCTGGACCTGAAGGGCTTCCATGTTACTGTCTTCGGCAAGCATACCTTGCAGCCACCAAACAATTTCACAGTCTCTGTGCTATACTTGGAACCACCGGATATCACCCAATCTGTTGGCGACAAGCAACGACTGTGATTATACCCAAACCTGGACAACCGGATTATTTAATACCTAAGGCCTACAGACCTGTCTCCCCTCTCAATTGCCTTGGGAAGATCCTTGAAAAGTTAATGGCAAACCGAATCGCATATATGGCTAAAAAATACAACCTGCTACACAAAGATCAAATAGGAGGATAAAGACAACGTTCTGCTATAGATGCTGCAATGGTACTTACATATGAAATTGAACAAGGAAAACACGCCAAGAAGATCACTACTGCCTTCTTTATGGATGTGAGTGGCGTATTTGACAATGTATACAAGGACCGTCTCCTCCAAACTCTACGACAACTGGGCTACCCAACTGCAATTCACTTATGGGTCGACCACTTTTTATCCGACCGTGCAACAGCACCGGCATATAATGGAACATAGGAAGACCTCAGCCCCGTCCGGACAGGAATCCCTCAGGGATTGCCTGCATCACCAATTCTCTTCCTCCTCTATCTCAATCCTCTCTTCTACGAATTCACAACCCATCACCCCAGCTCCTAGACTCCAAGCTACATTGACGATGTTGCAATTGTTGTTTGAAGCAAATCAAAAGCCTATAATGCAAGATGCCTTGAGACAGCTGCAAGGACAGCCTTAAAATGGGCAGAAAACAATGCCGTACGATTTGATGACTCAAAGTCAGAGATGATGCACTTCCACAATAAACGCAACGGTGATACCTCCGATGACGAAAAGATTACCCTACCCAATGGCACAACCATTTCCGCAGGCACAAAAGGCATTGGCCCAGACGTGGTAAGGTGGATTGGTATTTGGTTTGACAGAAAAATCAACTTGAAACACCATGTTATGCTGAAAGCCGCAAGTGGCAAAGGAGCCCTTGGAGCCCTCAAATCACTAGCCAATACAGAATCAGGACTAACTTCAAGTGCAGTCCGCCAACTATACAATGCATGTGTTGTACCTGTTTGTGACTTTGGAGCTGAAGTTTGGTGGATGGGGCAAGCAGCATATAAACAGAAATTTGAAACAGTTCAAAATATGGCCCTTCGGTGTATCCTTGGAACCTTCCGCACATCACCAAAAATGGCCCTACACAATGAGTCAGCCCTGCCACCAGTCGCTGTACGACTTAATCACATGCGACGAAAATATGCCATTCGAATACTTATATTCTCTGAAAGGCACCCAATCCGACAACATTGTCCATCGACTTTCCCTCCATTTCATGAAACTCCAGAGTCCAGTAATACAACTGGGCCCTGGATTTCATGGGACAGTATGCAACAAAATAACCGCAAATTTGAAACACGTCCTATTCAAACCTTATCGACCCTCAGTCCATGGATTTCGAACTGCTCGGAGATTGAAACCTACTCAACCACAGCCTGTCCACCATAGATTGAAAGCAGAGTTAAAATACAAATTAATCCCTGCTCAAATGAAGAGGAAGCCAAAGCCCATGCAGCACAGTATGCAATGTTGAAACAAGATGACTGCAACATCATATGTTATACAGATTGATCTCTGTTGAACGAAAACATTGGGGCAGGATCTGTAGTAGAAATGACTAGAGAAGAAGTCATTGAAGCAACCTACCCAATGGGCCATCAACAGGAAGTTTATGATGCCAAATTACTTGGTATTCTTAAAGCTGCACACAAATGCTTTCAGATATGTCAATGTAATAACATCACCAAAAGACATATATGGATTTTCACAGACAATCAAGCTGCCATACGACGTCTCAATACCTTCAAACCTGCCCCTGGACAGTCCACTTCCCTGGCACTCTCCAATATCACCAATAACCACCATACACTCGAAACTACCATCACAGCACAATGGGTTCCTGGCCACACAGATGTACCTTGAAATGAGCCTGTTGATAAGTTGGCAAAACAGTCTACTCTTGAAAAACCACCTACCTACTATAATACCTCCTTATCTTACCTCAAGAGGGTAACCCGAGCAGCAAAAATGCAGGAATGGAGGGATTGGTGGATGAGGCATCCAGCAAAAGGAAAGAACTGTATTGGAACTTTCCATACGAAACCAGACAATATTTTCACAAGTGGCAACCATCAGTTTGCATCTACGGTTACCCAACTACGAACCGGACATGGATACTTCTGCAGTTATCTATACAAAATACCAACTAATTCTGTTGATTCCCCTCACTGCCCATGTTGCTATGGAGGTTCTCAGTCGCCAGAATATCTCCTTCTGAGATGCCCCTTATACCAATGTGAAAGACAAAGAATGCAGAAGGAGATTGGAGTGGTACACCCTCGGTATCTCTGGAAGCATCTTCTTTATACTGGTAAAGCAATGCAACCTGTGAAACATTCTCTGCACGACACACATATAGCCACTCGAAGATAGTACCTGGGCCAATTCCATGTTGATGAACTCCTGGGGCAGGGTAACATCCGAATTGCAGGCCAGGGAAATGTCAACGATATGGTGGAGGAACATCAGTGTGAGAGTGGAGGGGATGTTGGGGAGGATAATGATAAGGAGGCAGGAGAAGCAGAGAGTTGAGAGGAGGATGAAATTTGAGCGGGGAAGGGAGGAGGAGGGTAAACTCAAAGGGGAGAACCAGCATGATATGCAGGACCAAGCCGAATGAGACTGACCGATATTTTATAATTGTATGAAGCGTGTTACAGACTGCTATGAGGTATTGAAAATTTCTTTGTAACTAGAGCAGGGGTGACAGGGGACTGCGGAGCGGTGCTACATAGCCAGGGGTTTTTTGTTTTTCCTTTGTTCGGTTTCATTAGTTGTTCTTGTTCACAGTTATTTGTTTGTACCTTACCGGCCATAGCCTGCGGGCTGCATGCTGTATGATGAAAAAATAAATAAATAAATATCAGTAAGTTCCAAAGATTTATGGAATTGGGTAAAAAAAGGATGTCAGCATTACCCGTACGATAGCAGCAAAGAACAATGCAAACACAAGCAGTCACTAGAAATCTTTGAATTGCAAAAAGCTCAACCAACGGACGAGGAAAAGCTCAAGAGACTCCAGGAGTGCCAGGAATCACCGGTCGCAGGATATCCAGGACGAGCAAAAACTTACGACCTGCTAAGCCGAAGCCATTTATGGACCCAGATGAGAAAGGCCATGGACCGCTATGTACAAACCTGCCACACCTGCCGATGGAGCAAGGCAACCCACGGAAAGACTCATGCCTTGTTACGACCATTAGACATACTGGAGCAACCATGGAAGGACTTGAGCATGGATTTCCTGGTCAGACTATCAGAAAGCGAAGGGTTTAACACAGAATGGATAGTGGTTGATCGTTTAACAAAGATGCGACACCTGGTACCAAGCACTGATGAAGTAGATGGAAAGAAGCTAGGGGAAATGTATGTCAAAGAAGTGTTCAGACTGCACAGACTGCCTGAAACACTAGTGTTTGACTGGGGACCACAATTCGCTTCGGAATTCTGGCAATATGTCTGCAAAATATTTGGTATCGAACAATGACTATCAACCGCATTTAATCCTCAAACTGATGGCCAAACTGAAAGATTCAACGCGGTAATGGAACAGTATCTCCGAAACTTTGTCAATTATCAGCAGAATGATTGGGTCCGGTAGCTACCATTGGCAGAGTTTGCGGCTGACAATTATACCTCGGAGACGACCAATTGCTCCGTGTTCTTTGGTAACTCTGGCTTTCACCCATGAATGACTTTTGGCCAACATCCAATCAAAGATCCTAATGACATTCCCGAAGTTAATGCTCAGCAGATGGCCCAACGAATGGAACAACTTTTCAGCAAGCTCAGTGCCAAGATGAAAAGAGCCCAGGCTGTACAGTCCGAACAGGCCAATACGTTCTGAACGGTCAGCACAATATCAGAAGCCAGCGATAAAGTTTGACTAGACGCACAAAAAATATCAACCACTTGATCAAGCAAGAAACTCGACTGGAAACGCATAGAGCCATACAAAATCACCAAGGTCATTAGTCCTTGGGCCTATCAAATCAAACTACACAACCAGCTATGTATTCACGACATTCAACCAATATCTCACTTGGAGAAAGCCGCTCAAGATCCCCTCCCAAATCAAAACCAAGAACCGCCACCACTTGTAATAGTGGATGGAGCAGAGGAGTACGAAGTTGAGCGAATAGACAATTCCAGTCTGTTCCAGAGGCAGCTGCAGTAATTAGTAAAATGGAGGGGCTATGACGAGCGCAGCTGGGAGCCCACGACCAATATAGATGGACTTCAGGCCATCGACAATTTTCACACGGAACAACATGGCAAGCCCTGATCATAAACCTCATAGGTACTTGGCATTTGAAATGGGGAAGCTACTGTTACAGTTGTGTTGGGCAACGATCAGTGGTGGAGTGATGATCAATGAATAATATAAAAGATAAAGCACAACGAGAATGAAATCAGGTTTCGAATGGAGGCTAAAGCATGACGAGAATGAAATTAGGTGTCGAATGCAGATTCAAGCACGACAAGCGCGAAATCAGGTTTCGAATGGAGGCTAAAGCATGACGAGAATCAAATCAAGTTTCGAATCAGGGTTCCATGGGAAAACAACGGAATCGTACGAAAGCGGTGTACAAAGAAAGCAGGAGTTCAGAGGTATTATGGAATGAGTGAAATCACTGTATGAAAACCAGGCGTTCAGTGGAGGATAAGTTTCTTTCTTCACTAATTCTCTCCTCTATAAAACAATCAACTAGCTTTGGCTTTCACTTCTTTCACACTCAGTGATTTTAGATCGAGTCTCTTGATCACAGTCCTCGTTTCGTAGCTACAGGCTTCTGCTAGATTACTCGACCACCCGGCTTCAGGTTTTTATAACCCCTAGAACCTCGAGCCCTGAACCCTTAACAGTATTATTCAATCCACTGGAACTTGTCCTTGTCTGTTGTTTGGATTTGATTTTCCGAAATCTCCAACAGTTGTTTCTTATGCATACGTAGTCCTTCACTGCGGTAATAGGGATATTGCTGGCACACTCTGATTACCAAATTCCATAGTTTTTCAGTATATGTTGACTCATTGTCCTGGTTGACCATCCCTGCAAATGCCTCTATCAGGGTATTGTTTAGCTGTTTGTTGAGATTTTCTGTTGATTGCACAATGTGCTGGATTGTTCCTGCCCCCTCGTTTGGAGGAATGTCTCGTGGTATTCTCGAAAGTGCATTGGACCACTGATTTTGTTTGCCTGGTCAGTAGATGATTTTATACTCAAAATAGGAGAGAGATTCAGATGACATTGTTGGCCTCCAATTAAACAGTTTCGAGGTCATGAAGTACTCCAGGTTCTTGTGGTCAGTAAGAGACCTGAACAGGTGTGCTTGTCAAGGGTTCAAGGCTCGGAGTTCTAGGGGTTATAAAAACCAAACTAAGACAGAGATAGTGTGCGGTGATGCAGTGATCGCGGGTACTGCGTAACAAGCAAGAGACTCGAAATCCGGAATCACCGAAGTGAACAAAGGTTGGTGCCGAAGCTATTGATTGTTTTGTAGACTAGAGAACGAGTGAAGAACAAACCTATCCTCCGCAAATCCAGCATCCTTATATACAGTTAACGCGACCGTCGTCACCTTTGCTCACTCGTTCCAAAATACATCCTAACTCCACCCAAGTATGTACGCAACCCTTTCAACCCGCAGCCTACGCCATAACCATCACGCCATATTTACAACGTAACCAACAAAACCTGATTCTTTCCAACAAAACCTGATTCCAATCAACGAAACCTGATTCCTTCCAACACAACCTGATTCCTTCTACCGAAACCTGTTTTCCTTCGTATTCCCTTTCCCCTTCATCGATCCTTATTCCTTCTTCGATCCTCACTCGACACAACCGTGACAGTAGCTCCCCCTCCCACATGCTAAGTTCCTACGAAGCTGTTGATCCGGGCTTGCCAGGTTGTTGCGCATGAAAAGCATCGATTGCTTGAAGCCCATCTACGTTAACCGCCGGTTCCCAGCTTTGTTCATCATAGCCTTTCCACTTGACCAAATACTGCAATTGTCGTCGAAACATCCTCGAGTCGTCGATACGTTCCACTTCGTATTCTTCTTCTCCGTCCACGATAACTGCAGGTGGTGCCGACTCGATTTGTCCTGGCAAGGGATCTTCCGATACTTTGATCAGGCGGGAGATTGGTTGTACTGGATGAATGTGGAGGTCCTTTGGTAATTGTAATCGATAAGCCCACGGGCTAATAACTTCCGTAATATCGTATGGTCCCAGGCGTTTCCAGTCAAGCTTCTTGCTGGATCGTTGTGTTGTGATATTCCTGGCGTCCATCCAGACTCGATCTCCAACCTCCATCTGCACTCCCTCTCGTCGATGCTTGTCCGCTTGTTCCGCTTGAATATCTTGTGCTCGAGTCATTTCAGTCTTCATCTGTTGAAAGATATCGTTCATTTTCTGGGAGAGGGTATTTGCGTTTACTTCCCTGATATCGTTCCCATGCTGAACCGGATGTTGCCTAAAGGTCATTCTTGGATGAAATCCGTAATTACCGAAGAACGGTGAGCATCCTGTTGTTTCCGAGGCGTGATTGTTCGACGCAAATTCTGCCATGGTAGCCACTGTGTCCAATCGTTCTGTTGATAATTGACGAAGGCCCTGAGATACTGTTCCATAATGGCGTTCATTCGTTCCGTTTGTCCATCTGTCTGTGGGTGAAACGCGGTTGACAGTCTTCGTTCGATCCCAAGTCTTTCACAAACGTGTCACCAGAATTCTGACGCGAATTGGGGTCCTCTGTCTGATACTATGGTATCCGGTAAACCATGTAACTTGAACACCTCTCGTATAAACATCTCGCCCAGCTTCTTGCCGTCTGTATCGTCCCGACATGGCACTAAATGTTTCATTTTCGACAACCTGTCAACCACTACCCATATGGCGTTGTACCCCTCGCTTTCCGGTAGTCCCACCACGAAATCCATACTCAGAGCCTTCCATGGTTGTTGCGGTATTTCCAGTGGTTTGAGCCATCCGTGGATCTTCTGATGGGTTGCTTTGCTGCGTTGACACACGTGGCAGTTTCGTACGTACCTGTCCACGTCCTTCCTCATACCTGGCCATTGATTATTTCTTTTGAGGAGTTCGAGGGTTTTTGCTCGTCCTGGATGTCCTGCTGCCGGTGTATCGTGATGGTCCTGTATCAGTTGTAGCTTGTCCGAATCGTTTTTGACGTCCGTTGCGTTGAGACACAGTCCTTCGCTGCTATCGAGTGGGCAGTCCTTGCATACATTTTGAATCCAGTTCCACAATTCCTTTGGATCGATTTCGTCCTGATTCACCACTTCTACGAATGCCATCACCAGTCCTTGTTGTATTCGTTTGTCGAGATTCTCCGTTTTGAGCACGATTTGTTGGGTTTTTTCTGCCCCCCCCTTCGGAGGAATGTCTCCTGGCATTCTGGTGAGTGCATCGGGCTTTTGACCTTGCTTTCCTGGGCGGTATATAATCTTAAATTTGAATCTCGACAGGAATTCGGACCATCTGGTTTGTCTTCTATTGAGTAGCTTTGAGGTCATGAAGTATTCGAGATTCTTGTGGTCCGTCAGTATCTTAATAGGATGTACTGACCCCTCGCATTCTGGTCTCCACTGTTCCAGACTTTTAACTATGGCTCCCAGCTCTTGATCGTAAATCTCGTAATTTTCTTCTGCCGGTGTGTGTTTCTTCGAAAAGAACGCTACCGGATGAAGGATTCCTTGATCATCGTACTGGGATAATACTCCTGCAGACACATAGCTCGAGGCGTCCGTTTCCAAAACGATTTCTTTTTCATAGTCGAAGTGTGCTAGAACTGGTGCTGTTGTAAATGCTTCTTTTAGCTCCGCAAAGGCTCGTTTCTGATCGGATCCCCAGTGAAATGGTACCAGCTTTTTCGTTAGCTTTGTTAACGGTTGGACCACCCCACTGTAGTTTCTGATAAATCTTCGATAAAAATTGGCGAATCCTAAAAACGCTTGAACTTCTTTGAGCTTGCCAGGTGCTTCCCATTCCTTCACTGCTGTTACTTTTTCTGGATCCATTCTAATCCCGTTTACTCCAACTATTAATCCCAGGTACTTCACCTCCTGTTGATGAAACTCGCATTTTTCCGCTTTCAGATACAGACCAGCTTCCTTAAGCGTTGTCATTATTGCTCTGACGTGTTCCTTATGTTCCTTTAAATTGTCACTGTAGATGAGGATGTCATCCAAAAATGCCGTACAAAAAATGTCCAGAAAGGGGCGAAGTGTATTGTTGATAAATTCTTGGAAGCTGGCTGGTGCGTTGGTGAGTCCGAAGGGCATAACGAGGGATTCGAACAGGCCATAACGGGTCCTAAACGCCGTTTTCCATTCGTCTCCTTCTGCTATTCGAATCATATTGTAGGCATCTCGGACATCTAACTTGGTGTACCATTTGGCTTTTGACAATCTCAACAAGGTTTCCTGGATTAACGGTAATGGATATCGATTTTTTATGGTTCCTTCGTTGAGTCCACGATAGTCCACGCATAATCGTAATCCTCCATTCGGTTTAGGTGCGAACAACACCGGTGCTCCGCATGGTGATGATGACGATCTGATGAATCCCTTTGACAAATTCTTTTCAATCCACTCTTTCAGGACCTGCAGTTCTTCTCTTGACAGGCTGTATATTGGTCCAAAGGGTGGTGTGAATCCGTCTTGGAGTGTAATCTCATGATCGTACGGTCTGTGTGGTGGTAGCCTTTCAGCGATAACCTTGTCAAAGAGGGGAAGAAACTCATGATATTCCTTGGGAATTAACTGTTCCAGCGGTTTTTCTTGAAGGTCCTGTATTTCTAGGGCTTTGTTGATTTCGTATAACGTTACCGCGTACACCTTGAGTTTCTCCTTTCTATTCCGCCTCATAAACGGAGCTGCTGCTATAGCACATATATCTAACTTGGGCTCATCGGATTCCGTTGTTTCCATATGATTTCCCCATACCCATACACTCGAATGATGTTGGCAATGTTTCTGACAATAATCGCTTTCGAATCCTATTCTTTTGTTATGGAACTTGATCGTAACGTCGTGAAGTTGTAGCCATGGTAGTCCAAGCACGATTGGATAATGTCCAAGTTTCGTAACGAATGCTGGTAATTGCTCCTGATGTCCGCGTATGCCTAAATCCAGTTTAGCCATAGTGGTGATAGTTCCTGATTCGATGGGCCTTCCATCTATAACTTCCAATTCTCTTGATTCTTTTAATTCTCTCTGTTGTAACTGATGATGGCGGACGAAATCTTTGTCAATAAATGCTATTCCAGTAGCTCCGCAGTCTATCAAAGCGTGGGTATCAATAATCTTATCTTCTATTTTCAGCGAGCATTTCACAACGAGATGTTTGCTTTCCATAGAAGACTCTTTCATTTCTGCGCTTGATATAGAAAACTGCGAAATACCAAAACTAGCATTGACTGACAAAGGAAATTCGTTTCCAGCGCAATTGCCATCCTTATTGCACTGGACTAAACTTTTCCCGATTCCACATCCTTTCCTTTCCCAGTTGTTGAATCTGCATCCCCTTCATTTGTTGCTTTTTTAAACGGTGTCACTTCCGTTTGTCCTGATGCTGCCTTAAGCTTCCTTGGGCATGATGCCGCGAAATGTCTGCTATCCCCACAGTACATACATAGTCCTCCTTCCCTTCGTCTCTTCCTCTCCTCAGGTGTAATCTTCTTCCCTTTTACTGCCGAGAGATCCATTGGAGCAGGGCCGTGGTATCCTGCAACGGATCCTGCAGGTGCTGCGTCTGGGGCGGATGTGGTGTTGGTCGTTGCATCGGATTTTTTATACCCTTCCCATCTTCCAGATTTCTTTTCCGCGGCTCTTCTCCTCAGCTGGGAGTCCCTTTTCGACACCATTTTAACGAATTCGATCATGCTTTCTGGCTCCTCGATATGCTGTATGGAGTCCTTGAGTTCGTTGGACAGCCCTTTCCGTAGTGCGTCCAATTGTGCATCTTCGTTCCATTTTGTGTCTACTACGTATCTTTGAAATTCCGCGTAGTACTGGGAGAATTCGCGGTCTCGTTGCCTGAGTTTCTCGAGTTTCCTCTTTGCTGTTGCTGCTCTGTCTTGATCTCCGAATGCTACATCCAGCAGGTCAACTAGGTCTTTCAGGGTATTCAGTTTGACTTCCCCTGAGATTTCGTCACAGTGTGGCATTAACTGTGCCAGAGCCACTCGTTTCAAACATCCAACTGCATACCTCAGCTTCTTCTGTTCGTTGTTGAATGCCTTCGGCTTTCCGGCTATCTTCAATGCCAGCTGCACCTTCCAACCTCGAAGTTCCTTCCTATCTTCTCCTGAAAAACTGGTGATATCATTCACCTTCTCTTCTCGCTCTTCCCCTTCTGTTCTTACTCTTGACTCTCCCCCTCTTCCCTCTGTTAACTTCAGACTCCTGGTTACCTGTTGTCGATTTTCTTCTGCCAGGTCCCTAAACTTCTCCATTTGAGCTTGAGCATCTTCCAGATCTTATTTCAACTCCGCCAGGTCTGGATTTGCTTCCTCCAATGTTTGTTTTAGGATCCGGATTTCTTCAACCAGGTCCCCATGAGTGCATATTTGCGGTGATTCTGTTGTTGCCGCTGTTTGTTGAGTAAGCAGTAACTCCTGCTTCAGATTGTCCCTTTCCTGGACTACTTTTTCTCCTTCTGCCAACAATTCCGATATTCGTACTTCCGCATTCTTCACAGATTGCTGTTCCTTGAGCAATTCGTTCAGTCTGCTGGTTGTTGGTAGTTGGCTTATTGCTTTCAGCCCTTTGTTGATGTCCCCGATGTGCTCCCTGAGCTGAACTTCGCTCATAGCTTCTATATTTCTTGTTGCCACGATTTCCAGCTCCATCTGTAAGGTTCCGGTCAACGTGACATCGCGAGTTGGTCGTGAAGATTCTCCGGACATCTTTCTGATGATGTAGGGAGGCGGCCGTGAGGAGGCGATGTTCTGACAAACAGTCTCTGACTTTGTCTATGTTGTTTTGAACTTGTTGAACTGCCGCTTCGATTTCTGCTTCTAAAAACGGATTGACCATCTACCAGAAGAACACTTCGTGTTTACTGGGTGTTGTTACAATGATTAGCGGGGTTGGTAAAGGAGCCGGATGTAACTCGCGGTCAACTCCCTTTCCCTTGTTCGCCTTTCGTTCGTTGTAGTCTGCCCACGAGATTTGGCTTTCTATGTCCTTCTGTGTTGCCTTGATCGTAGATTCTGATATCGTTGATTGAGCTTCTGCTGCTCTACCGATTGTTGTATGGGTTCCTCCGCAGTTATGTTCGCAGTAACACGGTTCTTCGTTTTGACAATCGACGTGAAGACCGTAGTACTTGGTCCAGAAGTTTTTGAATACTGCGTCGTCGATTTGGAGGCCTCCTCCGTTGCTTGCTGCTTCTGTCCAGTAACTATTCCAAGGAGATACCGCTTGTGGTTCGTCCCAGAAGTATGCTTCCAAAGGTTCCTCGGGTTCGTTGAGGATAGCGTCGATGCTATCAAAGGCGTTCAGGGGTTCCTGTTCGAAGAGGTTGAGGGTTCGACCAGCTAGGTCGAGAAAATTGATTCGGGATTGTTGAGGTTTGTTGCTGTCGTATGCTGGCATTTAAAACAGCGTGGATCCTTCTCGTCGATGTTTCCACAGGCACACAACGCAGGAGTGTCTCCAAAAGCTGTGTACTGTGAGCTTGTTTTCGAAGTTTCCAACTGATTTAAACACGGAGCAAAGAGAGTTGCAGGGTCTATGGCAAAAGTAACAACCGCTTCGATGAAAATAGCGGCACATATACTAAAATATAACCAGTAGAATCGATTATGGACTCGTTCTTCTGTCAAGGGTTCAAGGCTCGGAGTTCTAGGGGTTATAAAAACCAAACTAAGACAGAGATAGTGTGCGGTGATGCAGTGATCGCGGGTACTGCGTAACAAGCAAGAGACTCGAAATCCGGAATCACCGAAGTGAACAAAGGTTGGTGCCGAAGCTATTGATTGTTTTGTAGACTAGAGAACGAGTGAAGAACAAACCTATCCTCCGCAAATCCAGCATCCTTATATACAGTTAACGCGACCGTCGTCACCTTTGCTCACTCGTTCCAAAATACATCCTAACTCCACCCAACTATGTACGCAACCCTTTCAACCCGCGGCCTACGCCATAACCATCACGCCATATTTACAACGTAACCAACAAAACCTGATTCTTTCCAACGAAACCTGATTCCAATCAACGAAACCTGATTCCTTCCAACACAACCTGATTCCTTCTACCGAAACCTGTTTTCCTTCGTATTCCCTTTCCCCTTCATCGATCCTTATTCCTTCTTCGATCCTCACTCGACACAACCGTGACAGTGCTGAACAATTGAACTTAGGCCTCGACTGTTCGAAATTTTGAACAATCACATACTATTCTTGTTCATAAATTTCATAATTATTTTTGAAGTGTGAATGATTTTTGGAAACAAAACATTATTTCTTCTTCTCTAACTGTCAAGGGTCCAGAGCTCGGTATCGAGGGTTCAGGGCTCAAGATTCTAGGGGTTATAAAAACCGGAAGCTAGGTGGTTGAGGAATCTAGGAGTAGCCTGTAGCTATGAAATGAAGACTGTATGCAAGACACTCGATCCAGAATCACGGAGTGTGAAAGAAGTAAAAGCCGAAGCTAATTGATTGTTTTATGGATGAGGGAACGAGCGAAGAAAGAAACTTATCCTCCGCCAAATGCCTGGTTGATATACAGTAATTCGCTCGTTCCATAATACCTCTGAACTCCTGCCATCTTTGTATATCGCTTTGCTCGATTTCGTGGTTTCTCGTTCGAAACCAGATTTCGTTCTCGTCGTGCTGGAGCCTGCATTTGAAACTTGATTTCAGGCTCGTCGTTCATTAGTCTCCATTCGTAACCTGATTTCATTCTGGTTGTGCTTTAGCTTCCGTTCCGAACCTGATTTCATTCTTGTCGTGCTTATTCTTTGAATATTATTCACCCATCATCACTCCACCATCGATCGTCACTCAGCACAACCGTGACAGTAGCTGCCCCTCTCCAATACCAAGTACCTACAAGGTTCACGACCCAGGCCTGCCAAGTTGATTGGCATGGAACTCTTCGATAGCTTTAAGCCCATCGACGTTGATCGCGGGTTCCCAACTGCGTTCATCATAGCCCCTCTAGTTCACCAAATATTATAACTACCTTCGAAACAGACTGGAATCAGCTATCCATTCGACCTCATATTCCTCTTCTCCGTCTACTGTTTCTGGTGGTGGTGGTTCTTGATTTTGATACCAAAGAGGGTCTTGAGTGGCTTTCTCCAACCGAGATATCGGTTGGACATTGTGAATGTGCAGCTGGTTGGGTAATTTGATTCCATAGGCCCAGGGACTTATGACTTCCGTAACTTCGTATGGTCCTATGTGTTTCCAATCGAGTTTCTTGCTTGGTTGGGTTGTTGATATGCTTCGTGCGTCCAGCCGAACTTCATCGCCGGCTTCCAGCAATGTGCAGACCCTTCGGGACTTGTTGGCTTGTTTGGACTGTATGGGTTGGGCCCTTTTCATCTCGGCTCTGAGTTCGCTAAAACGTTATGCCATTCGTTGGGTCATCTGCTGGGCATTGACTTCACAAATATTGTTAGAATCTTTGATTGGATGTTGGCCGTAAGTCATTCGTGGATGAAAGCCATAGTTGCCAGCGAACGCGGAGCAATTGGTCGTCTCCGAGGTATGATTGTTAGCTGCGAATTCTGCCAATGGTAACCACCGAACCCAATCGTCATGGTGGTAATTTGCAAAGTGTCGGAGATACTGTTCCATTACTGCATTGACTCTTTCAGTTTGACCCACAGTCTGGGAATGAAATGCGGTTGACAATCTTCGTTCGTTCCTAGTGTTAGCAACGGTTCCAACCCGGAGCCTCTGGGTCGGGTCCGGGTTGGAACCGACCCGTCTCCAACTCAACGGTTCGGGTCGTCAGTAGAACCGAACCAGAAAGAACGGTCCGGATTGACTCCACATGTTGGAACCGCCCAACTTCCCGGGTTGTTAGACGGGTCCAAAAGCGGGTTCATACTATTGCACATGCGACTTTTGATATTCTCAATTGAATCGAATGAGCAATTTTTGTTTGCAATTTTGCCCGTCATTAAAGTTGCTTCAGTTAAATTCAATAGTATAACTACAATTTATTAAATATGTATCATAACCGGGTAGTTTAACTTTGTAACAAGAACAAAGACAGCCAAAACTATGTTTACACTTAAGTTGTAGTAAATTCCAGTATGTTGTAGTATGTGTCAATTACCACAAATATTTTAGTATCAATAATTTCTATTATCATATTATTGCCTACCTTTCGCACATTTTATTCATATCTATTTAATCTTACCTTTAAAATTAACTTGAAAAATGCGGAAATAATATCACAATGGGCCTAGCATTTGCGTTTCTCTAATATACTGTCTTAACAGCCTTTTCATTATATATGCATGAAATATAAAACATTTCTCAATAGTGACCAAGAAAATTGCAAAATAAAGATACCTATGCTCCATTACAAGAAACAGAAAACCAAAAGAAATATAAAATAATGATCACCGCTCTACAGTCGTTTATTGCCTTTCATATTGCGTTTTTGCTGTATGTTGACGGGCGCAGGGTCCATAACAATCAGAGTTGCTGTGCGATTAGACTTTCAAACTGGCCTGATAAAGCCTGCGATGTTAGGGGCAGCATGTACATATGGCTGTTCTGCCTCATCAATCACATCAGATTCATTGCATATATCCATATCGTCTTCATCGTCAGCCTCTCCATCGTTGTCATCATCATTTGGATCGTCCAAGTCACCGTTCCAATGGAGCCAATCATCAGTATCAGAATTCGTTTCGGAAGAACTATCATCATCACTTTGGGTAGGATGGCAATCTATCCTACGTATTCGTTGGATGTTGAGAACTTTGGTTTTGCCACCAGGGAGGTCGATCTGTGATAAGGACGGTGGAAGTGGAGATTTTTCAGTCATTTTGAAAGCTGCAACACCATCATGTTCAAAGGCTGACCATGATGCTTTAACTGTCTCTTCAGTGTCTGAAATGTAACCCATGGCAGTCATTTGCTTATTCTGGGTGCGTGATGCCTTCTGAGTTGCGCGTAGGTGTTCACTGCCCTGCCACATCTCCAAAAAGTCATGAACCTTGGCCATTCGATGCAGCTTTCTTTCCTCAGGGTCTTTCTTGATTTCAGAATCGTTATCAGATATTGATGAATCAATTTGTGATGTATCACCTGCCAAAACACCGAGATTACTTCTCGCAAACTCCCGAACAACCACTTTTTCTCGAAGTGTTTCACCCGTAGTTTTTGAGTGCCTCCACCCTATGACATCTTGGCCAAGTGAAAAGCTGGCTTCCACTCCAACCCCGTGTGGCACGATTGAGAAGATGTCCCGTGCTATATTGGCTAGATCGGTATACTTCATGTTCATCTTTTCTTGCTGTCGCCACCAATTGGTTACGTCAGGTATCCAGAAAGCCCTGCTAATCTCGGTGGGGTTGGAATGATAATCATTAAGATTGGGATTAATTTGTCCCCAATTTTTAGGTATCTTGGGTGGTGAATTCAAATAGAGTGTAGTGGCCGTCAATAAACGTGCTGCGCGATCGCTACGCCCGGGAGTACATTCCGCCGTGTTTGCAGGTGTAAAATACTCTTCATCACTGGACAAATCATATGGATCATAAGTCGATTGACCTGGCCCCGACACTGCAATGGAGGCGAATAAGTTATGATTCGGTACTGGTTGAGGTTTTCCGGCGGTCTTACATTGGTTTTTGGTGCAGCATTTGTGCTCCACATATTTTATGACTGCATCCTTGTACTGGGCAGTACAGAAACCCTCATCCTCAGGATTAACATCCATAGCCTTGTCCCACTTCCGAAATGATTGCAACTTCCGAAAATGATCGAGGATTTGTGCTGCAATGAGGACCATGCCTGTCTCTGGTGTTACTTCGGAGTAATATTTGGACAGCTTTTGGCGTGCAAACTTCAAAGCAAAGTATAGATCCTCTTTCCACTGAGTTTTCTTCTTTGCCAAAGCACGCATTACGCCATCTAGATGATCGAATATATCATTGTATATCGTGATGACATGGTGTAAGGTGACTGTACGCCGTTTCGACATCCAAAGTGTCCAGTAACGATATGGTCTCACCACCTCCATTACGTATTTGACAATAATCCATTCGTCTTCAGTTGTAAATAAAGGCCGGTAATCACGGTAATTAAGATTTTTAAGCCACTCGCGTGTAAACTCTCGCAATCTGTACGCCTGCTCTGATAATTCCAGAGTTGAATTCCACCGTGTTTTTACATCCATGGTAGGCAGTACTGCAATTCTGACTTTGGATTTCTGGCAGTTGAGAAACTCATTATGTCTTCCAGAAGTCAGAGTAATCAATACCGCAAGCATTTTCTGCTATTTCAAAAGTCAGTATTCAGAATCAATGTGTAGATAACATGCAGTAACTACTTTTTCAATTATCTTAGCTAATCCAGGCGTCATGGCTGCTACCTTAGAGATTCTTGCATTTCCGGACTTCTGCAGCTTTTGGCTTTTAGTTAATGCCGCGCTCTCATTGTCTCCAAATTGCTTGTTGCGCTCATTTGCTTCCCATGACTTCGTTTGCCCTTTCACCCCCAGACTACTCATAAATGCCCCTAAAGAAAGCTGAATGACATGCGCCATGCATGGTATATGGTTTCGTAATGCCGACCATTCAATTCCTAACGTTTCGAGTGTCGATTGTAGCTCCCGAGTCATTGAATAATTGGATGAGGCGTTATCAGTGGTTAAACCGAGCAATCGACCATCTGTAAGGCCGAAACGCTCAAGTACCTCCTTCAAATGCTCGGCCAGTTGCTCACCTGTGAGTTTGCCTTCAACCTATAGTTGTTTGTCAGCGGTACAAAATATCAAAACCAAGTGGCCACAAACCTCATCGAATGCAAGCTGTACTTCTCGAAGGCACCAGTTGAGATCTATATAATAGCCAATGACCGACACAATCGCCAATGTATTGGTTGATGTCCATCCATCTAACACTACATTGACTATATTTTTTGTTGGCAACTGCTTTTTGATTGCATCAATTGTGAGGGAGTATTCTCTTCGGCAAATATTACTGAGAGTAGTGGCAGAGGGAAGAATCAAATCGCATCATAACGCATTGAACGGTTGTCGTAACTCCAGGTTCGTTACAGCGTTCCACGGAATGTGAGCAGAAACAAATCCTAGCATCAAATAGCGGTTCCAGGTTTCTTGGTTGAATTCAAGAGTTGTAAAGTCATTATCTGCCAGTTTTGTATGTTCTATCTGTTAAAATTGTCAGTATGGTCAGCGATTTCAATCAGCCTGTGTTTGATGGGAACTACTTACCACCATAACACCCTGACTGCCTTTCTTCTTCAGTACAGCTTAAGC
This sequence comes from Trichophaea hybrida, assembly GCA_015178995.1. NCBI lineage: Eukaryota > Fungi > Ascomycota > Pezizomycetes > Pezizales > Pyronemataceae > Trichophaea > Trichophaea hybrida. The sequence goes on from WHVE01000016.1 coordinate 218,123, forward strand.
TTGCTCATCACCAGCTGTATCTGTCAATAAGGAAACGTCTGATTCTGTTAACTTATTCAGCTCTGCTTTGTGTGTCTTTGATTGGAGGTGTTTCGCCATAGTACTTGTTCCATTCTCGGATGGATGTATCAGAACTGAGTGACAAACGATACAAATGACGCCGGGGCAGCCATTTTCGGTTTTTGCGCAATGTTTGTAGAATCGCAATGCCGCTGCATGCCGGGAGCTGCTCCACACAATTGCAGTCTTTGTTTCCACATTCATAGAGGTCCACCATTTATCGAACACCATTTGCAATATTTCATCAGTCAAATCTCGTATAAACACACGTTCTTCCTTTGTGGAGTACATTATTTCGAGTGAGGATGTATCAATGCACTTTGCAGCAGCCATTGAAGAAGCGTTTGAAGGGAATATTAAAGCAGAATATGAAGGACTTCAAACTGTACTGCCGTCAAAAATATTGATTTATTCAATGATTTGTGGATGTCTTATATACCTGCTTCAACAGACCGTTCGTAGGAAGCAATAATGGACAATATGTTAGTAATAATCATTTGTCGATAAAGGCAGTCAAAACTACAATGAAACTAGTGCAGCCGAAAAAACCCCACGCACTGGAAAGTTGTGTGAACGAAAATTGTTGATGCTCTGTCAATGCTCACTTTTACTCCTGCAGCCTACATGTCTTGTCGCACAATTGCTCTCTATTTGATTGTAAAATCGGGCTTTCATGCATATTTGACAAGAATATACCTCGCGATACAGATAAATCGTGATTTAATTCGTTCAATTCAGCGGCTACTCGAATGAATCACTTACCACTGATTTTTAAATAGAGGCCGACAATACTCCAATAACACTAATGCAATGCATCGGTTCCCTCCCATGCTCAAAATTGTGTGACCAAAAATCGTTGACGCTCCGTTGACACTCACTTTTAGTCCTGCAGTCTATGTGTCATATTGTGCAAAAACAATAGGTATGATTGTAATGGCAGACTTTCACACATATTCAATATGAATATGCCATGCAATACGGATTAATCGTGATTTAATGTCTCCAAGCTCGGTTACCAAGGTTGCTCGAGTGCATCAGTAAAAATTGATTTACCGATAAAGACAGTCAAAACTGCAATTCAACTCATAAAGCTTACAAAACTTCACACGCTAGAGATGTTGTGCGACCAAAAATCGTTGACACTCCGTTGATGCTCACTTTTACTCCTGCAGCGTACATCTCATATCGCTGGATTGCACTTCATATGATTGTAAAGGCCGGCTTTCATGCTTATTCGACAGGATTATTTCTCGCGATACAGATAAGTCGTGATTTAATTCCTTCCATTCTGACCTTACTCGGGTAAATTGCATACCACCGCTTTATCAATAAAGGCAGCCAATTCTCTGATAACACTCATGCACTGCATCTATTCCCTCCCGTGCCCAATAGTGTGTGACCAAAAATCGTTGACGCTCCGTTGACACTCATTTTCATTCCTGCAGCCTACATGTCTTGTCGCACCATTGCACTGTCTTTGATCGTAAAAGTTGGCTTTCCTGCATATTTGTCAGGAATACACATTGCGATACAGATAACTCGTGATTTAATTCCTTCCATTTGGACATTACTGGGATAAATTGCACGCCACTGCTTGTCGATAAAGGCAGCCAATACTCTGATAACACTAATGCACTGCATCTGTTCCCTCCCGTGCCCAATATAGTGTGACCAAAAATCGTTGACGCTCCATTGACGCTCACTTTTACTTGTGCAGCCTACGTGTCTTGTCGGACCATTACACTCTTTTTGATCATAAAAGTTGGCTCTCCTGCATATTTGACAAGATTGTATCTCGCGATACAGATAAATTGTGATTTAATTCGTTCAATTCAGTGCCTACATGGATGAATAGGTTACAACTGATATCTCGATAATGATATTGTTATCTATTTATTAGCAGTTTTAATACCTGTTTCAATATGACTATATTCTATGCATAATGGTACTAGTATTTGACATTTGATAGACAGTTTGCCTAGCTGTTGAAATATATTTGGTAGTATTATCTCGCTTTCGACCGGCTTTGCGCGGCATAATGGTAATGACGTGAGTGTGTATTATAAATAGCCCACTTTCATCATTCAGCTGGTTGTGCCAAATATTCATGGTCCTCCATGAGGTCTTTGTGAGATCGCCATCATGTGTACAGGGCCTGATCTGCAGCTTATGCAGTTGGAGTTTCATTTAAATCATTGATAACGGCTGTCTTCTAAATTGGATCATCTTGTGATCAGACCACAACTAGTGAGACAGATATAACAACAATGATGTAAAATTCAGGTGGCATATTATGTATCAATTAAGTTTTTACTCTCATACTTAAAATAATTATTCTCAAAATAAGCAAGCTGATAGGCGGTGTATCTCGCATATCTGGCGTGGTCAAAGTTTATACGTCCGGTTCTATTTCTGCACATGCACAAACAATTTTTTCAGGTGTCACAGAAATCATAAAAAACTAACAAATACAAAAATAGGACTAAAACCGCATTTAGGATTAAAAAACTGTCGAAAATAGCATTATGACAATCCATGACAATATGATGATCTATGCTTACAGGCCATCATGCTCCGTACCCATATGTTCAGACATCTGAATAACAATTTGTAGGGGACAAGGCATACGAGGGAAAATTTCGTACGGATTCAACTGTTTCGACTGGCGTGAATTCAACAGGCTTTCCAATTCCTCATAGCAAATGACTAGTTCCCGGAGGAGAGGGTGGTTGGGCCATAGATGCAGTGGCAGGATTTGAAATTGTGTTTGGAGTTAACACTGCCGGAACCTTCAATTCAGCAGTGCCGTACTTTCTGTCCCACTTGCGAAAGTAAGCTTCTGCATCTGCCCATCCGGGAGTTGTCAATTCCTCGAGCTTCATTCGATTCGTGCGAAAGGTGTTCAGCCGTTCCTGCACTTATTTGTTGATTGTGCCAACCACCCAGTCAGGTTCGTCGTCATCACTCAGCTCTGCATACTCATTGTCCTCTCCATCTTCTTCCTCATCTTCATCATCTTCCTCATCTGAAGTTGCAACATCATCAACACTATCTCCAATTGCTTCCAACATCTCTTCAAATGTCATTTTAGTTGTATCAGCCACCGCTCTTTTCAACATAGTATCTTGCCCTCTCTCTACTGCTGCTTCCGCTTCCGCAACCCTCTTTCTTGCTGCTGCTGTTTCACTCTCCACAAATACCTCAATCCACTTCTCCTTTGCTTCCTTGCTCACAAAGTTTGATTCCGGTCTGCGCTCCGCTGCACGCCGTTTTTTGGAACCGAGACTACGCAAAGCGCCAAGTGCTCGGACCCGTTCTGCCTCGACACCAGTCTCGCCTGGGTTCGCTTGATGATGTCGTTTTGTAGCGCGTATTGTTGATTTGTCGTATTTGCCAGCTGGGAGTCTCGAAAAATTCTTTTTTGATGTGTAGACCATATTTGTTGCTCTTGGGTGTGGTTCGTGTGGACTTTGTTTTTGGAGATGACGGCAGTTGGACGGTGGGGGAAAGGTGGGTCTTTATGGTTGTAGGTTCGATCTAGTTTGACAGCTAAAATAATAATAACAGCAGGCGCTAGAGCTAGAATGATTTTTTACTATGTTCAATCTCAAGGCAACATCCGTTCAACCTCAAGGCAACATCCGTTCAACATAACTGCAGAAACGGTTTCACATGACATCTCTTCAGATTTAACAGCTATTACACTGAACATACAACAATCGGCAGCTGTGACAAAAACATTATATTGCCGGCCGTTCATTTTTATTTATTATTACCAACAATTAACAGGGTATGTATAAGGCCAACATCCTTGCAAATCTGCCGCCATACAGCAGGGTCTATCGTGAAATTCTATAATACTAGAATATATATAATGACTGCTCAAAATGTCGATTCGACTTGAATTTCGCAGAATTTCTTATATATTCTTCAGGTTCTCCCTCTTCTCCACACTCAAATTCTTCTCTCTTCACATACAATAACCTCAAGTAATGGCTGAACCACAACAACCTGCTTCTAGCAGTGTAGCCGGGAGTGAATCCACACGCATGCCCGCCTCTACTGTGAATACAGCAATTAATCAAACATTGCTCCAACGACGTGCACAGAATCCTCACCGAATAGCCGCCGATATTGCAACGAGAAATATGCATAAGGACGAAAAGTTCAAAATTGTACGCAAAACAGGCGCCAAGAAAAACCGGGAAAACCATGCAATCGGATGTGAGTTATGTAATCTACAAGAACGACAGTCAATTAATCAAATTCAATTAGCTGCCATTCGTTCAGAATTACGTGAGCAGTTCAACCAGAGCCGCAAAGGCAACCCTCCGTGGTCCACCAAGGCATTTGTCCGAACAGTCCGTGAAATTGAACACCATGATGTTGTCAACTCCGGAGTTTTTGAAGACGTATTTTCTGACAAACGACATCGAGAATGGACAAGAGCTTCGTTAAAAGCGTTAGAGGAAGCCACAGAAGAGTATACGATTGAAGTAAGTTCTATTGCTCACCATTAAATTTTCACAGCAGCAACTGAATGATAATAGGTTTTCAACATGTCTGCAACCATGGCCAGGCAAGGTGGGCGTGTACAGCTCGAGCAGGCAAACATGCGCATCACACTCAACATGGTCAATATGGCCAAACATGGCATATTGCGCCCTGGAATTGAGGAAACGAAGAATTTGATTAAAAAGCTGCGGGCAGAAATTCGAGAAGAAAAGAGACGGGGTATTGAGTTGCCAGGCCATAAGAGTGTGAAGGCGGTGATTGAAAAGCATCCATCCATGATCTATGATAATCACTTGACTGGCTGCCTTATATGCCAAAATAAGGTTGTTCGAAATCCTTACACTCACTTGAGGCGCAAAGGCACAAAACCTTCCACTACTACAGTACCCGCTGCAGCACGACCTAGTCCTGAAAGATTGGCTCATCTCAGCCTTTTGAACAAATTTACACTGCTCGAAGATTCAGAAGACGAAGCAGAAGACGATGACGCCTACCATATTTGTGACTCCAGTACTGATGGCACCGATGAATCACGTATGCACTCCCACCTTTCACATGAAAAATTACTAATAACTATTTCACACAGAATGGCAGCGCTGATGAAGCAATTGAAAATTTAAGAGAATAGACAGGTGGTTTTATTGGGCATACTTAAAGCTTCAATTTGCAGCGACTTTTGTAGATATTATGTGCATTATTATTATGGGGACATTTAATTTTGATATCCAATCTATTTAAAAAGTTTCAGCTGTCAAGACTCGCAATATAATTGTGAATGAAATGCAATTTAATCTGTGAAGTGTGCAACGTTAGTATTATTGGAGTTCTGTCCATATTTATCGAAAATTTAATTTTAACTGACCAAGCTCATATTGCAAGGCATCTTCTTCTCAAATTAGAATGAAAGCCAGCTTTATAAATGAATAACCTACGTGTGGGTGCATATACAATTTGGCTACCGGACCGAAAGTGAGCATCAACGGAGCGTCAACGATTTTTAGTCACACAACACCTCTAGCGCGACGGATTTTATGTGCTACGTTCGTATTTTCTATTTTCTGACTGCCTTTATGGACTAAAAAGTTCTCAATGATGCACCAATGCTATCTCTGAAAATGAGTATCTGCAATTATTAAATCACACTTTATCGGTATCGCAAGACGCATTATCATCAAATACGGATGAACGCCATTCATTATGATCGATTCTGATATATGCGCTGGACTATACGCATAGGCTACGGGACTGAAAGTGAGCATCAACGGAGCGTCAACAATTTTTGGTCGCACAACACCTCTAGCGCGAGGGATTATATGTGCTACATTAGTATTCTCTATTTTCTGACTACCTTTATCGACTAAAAAGTTCTCAATGATGCACCGATGATATCTCTGAAAATAAGTATCTGCAATTATTAAACAACAATTTATCGGTATCGCAGGACGCATCATTATCAAATAAGGACGAACACCATTTATTACACTTGATTCTACTTTTTGTGCTGGACCATACGCATATAATACGGGACCAAAAGAGAGCGTCAACGGAGCGTCAACGATTTTTGGTGGCACAACACCTCTAGCGCGAGGGATTATATGTGCTACGTTCGTATTCTCTATTTGCTGACTGCCTTTATGGACTAAAAAGTTCTTAATGATGCACCGATGCTATCGCTGAAAATGAGTATCTGCAATTATTAAACCACACTTTATCGGTATCGCAGGACGCATCATCATCAAATAAGGATGAACGCCATTTATTACACTTGTTTCTGATGTTTGGGCTGCACCATACGCATAGACTACAGGACGGAAAGTGAGCGTCAATGGAGCGTCAACGATTTTTGGTCGCACAACACCTCTAGTACGAGGGATTACAAGTGCTACATTCATATTTTCGAATATCTGACTGCCTTTATCGACTAAACAATTCTGTATGATACACCGATGCTCTCTCTAAAAGTGGGTATCAGCAATTGTTAAATCACAATGTATCGGTATCGCAGGACATATTATAATCAAATAAGTACGAACGCCATTTTCTACGGGTGATTATGCTATTTGCGTGCGACCATATACACAGGCTACATGACTGAAAGTGAGCGTGTACGGAGCGTCAACATTTTTTGGTCGCACAACACCTCTAGTGCGAGGGATTATATGTGCTGCGTTCATATTTTCTAACTTCTGACTGCTTTTGCCTATTAAAAAGTTCTCAATAATGAACCAATACTATCTTTGAAAGCATAAGTAATGAAAAGATCACCATATTGAAATTAATTTTATACAATAAAAAACTGGGCAGAAAGCGTGAAATGCCACTAGACGCATGCGCTATGCTTTCTATTCATGAAATTCAGAAGAACCCGTTTTTAGAACCCGCAGGTAAGACCCGGCGGGTCTATTTAAACCTGGTACAACCCGCGGGTCAGCCGGTTCGGTTCCGGGTTTGGAACCGGAAATTACGTGCGGGTCAGGTGTAGTACGGTTCCGGTTTGGAACCGAACCGAGGGCGGTTAACCCGGACCCGTTGCTAACACTATTCGTTCCCAATTTGTCGCAGACATGTTTCCAGAATTCCAAAGCGAATTGCTGTCCTCGATCGGACACTATTGTTTCGGGCAGTCCGTGCATTCTGAACACTTCTTTGACGTACATTTCTCCCAGCTTCTTTCCATCAACTTGATCCATACAGGGTATTTAATGTCGCATCTTGGTTAGGCGATCGACCACTACCCATACTGCGTTGAACTCTTCACTTTCTGGCAGTCTGACTACGAAGTCCATACTCAAGTCCTTCCATGGTTGCTCTGGTATTTCTAACGGTCATAACAAGCCATGAGTTTTTCTGTAGGTTGCCTTGCTCCATTGGCAGGTGTGGCAGTTGGGTACTTAGCGATCCACGTCCTTCCTCATCTGATTCCAGGAGTGACTTCGGCTTGGTAAGTCATAAGTTTTTGCTCGTCCTGGATGTCCTGCTACCGGGGAGTCATGGCATTAAAGGATCCACTTGAGCTTATTCTCATCCGTCGGTTGGGTTTGTATTTCAGAAACTTCCAGCGACTAATCCTTATGTGTATATAGCCATTCGCTATTGTCGTACAGGCATTGCTGACATACATTTTTTATCCAGTTCCATAACTCTTCGGAGCTTAAGGAGTCGCTATCCATATTGACTGTTTCCGTGAATGCCACGATTATCTAATTGCATACCCTCTCATTGAGGTTTTCCGTTTTTAGTACTATTTTCTGGGTTTTTTCTGCCCCCCTTCAAAGGAATGTCTCCTGGCATTCTTGTAAGTTCATCGGGTTTTTGACCTTGCTTTCCTGGCCGGTATACTATCTTGAATTTAAACCTTGACAGAAATTTGGACCATCCGGTGTGCCTTCGATTGAACAGTTTCGATGTCATGAATTACTCCAGGTTCTTGTGATCGGTAAGAATCTGAATTGGATGTGCTTAACCTTCGCATTCAGGTCTCCATTGTTCCAGGCTTTTGACAATCGCACCGAATTCTTGGGTGTAGATGTCGTAATTATCTTCGGCAGGTGAATGATTCTTGGAGAAGATGGCCACTGGGTGACGCACACCTTGATTGGTATACTGAGAGAGGACTCCCGTGTATATGTAACTTGAGGTATCAGTTTCGAGGACTATGTCCTTTTAATAATCGAAATTGACTAACACTGGTGCAGTCGTAAAGGCCCTTTTGAATTCTGCGCACACCCTTTTTTCATCTGCTCCACAGCAGAAAGGTACTTGCATTTTCGTGAGTTTCGTCAGTGATTGCACTACCTTGCAATAATTCCATATGAATTGTTGATAAAAATTGGCAAAGCTTCAAAAGGCTTGGACATCGTTAAGTTTCTCTGGTGCTTTCCAGATTTCAACTGCTTGGACTTTCTTCGGGTCTATTCTGATTCCGTTGACTCTGACGATTAATCCTAGGTATTTGACTTCTTCCTTATGAAACTTGCACTTCTCTGCATTTAGGTAGAGGCCGGCTTCCTCGAGTGAGGTCATGACTGCACTAACGTGCACTTAATGCTTTGCAGATTATCGCTGTAAATGAGGATGTCGTCCAAAAAGGCCATGCACAATATGTCCAAAAAGTGATGTAGTATATCATTGATAAATTCTTGAAACAATGCTGGTGTGTTGGTAAGTCCAAAGGGCATAACTAAGGACTCGAAAAGTCTTTATCGAGTTCTGAAAGCCATTTTCCATTCGTCTCCTGCCGCGATTCTAATCATATTATACACATCGCAGACATCCAACTTGGTGTAATAGCAGGCCTTCGAGACTCTTAGCAAGATTTCTTGAATTAATGGTAGAGGGCAACGGTTATTTATCGTTCCTTCATTTAGGCCTCGGTAATCGACGCAGAGCCTTAGGCCGCCCCCCAGCATTGGAGCGCAGAGCACTGAAGCTCCACAAGGTGATGAAGACGACTGGATAAATCCTTTAGACAAGTTCTTCTCTATCCATTCCTTCAAATCTTGTAGTTCTTTTCAAAATACGCTGTAAATAGGCCCAAACGGTGGTGTAAAGCCCTCCTGTAACTTAAATTTGTGATCGTAGGGTCGGTGTGGTGGTAGCGTTTCAGCGATCACATTGCTGAACAGGGGTAGAAACACGTGGTATTTCATCGGAATGACTTCTTAGAGTGACGTTTCTTGTAGATCCTTTATTCCCAAGGCCTTTTTGATTTCGTACGGTGTGATGGCATAAACCTTCAGTTTTTTCCTTCTGATTCTTGTCATGAACGGTGATACTGCTATTGAATAGATTTCTAATTTCGGTCTTTCCAGATCTGATACGGTGGTTTCCATGGGATTGCCCCATACCCATACATTCGAATGATGTTGGCAATGCTGTTGGCAGTAGCTACTTTCGAGGCCGATTCTTCGTGCCTGAAATTGAACTGTTACGTGGTGAAGTTGTAACCATGGCAATCCTAGTACGATCGGGTAATGCCACAGCTTTGTTCCGAACGCTGGTAACAGTTCCAGATGTGATCGTATTCTTAGATTGAATTTGGCCATCGTCATAATGGTTCTTGATTCGATGGGTCTTCGATCGATAACCTCTAACTTTCTTGATTCTCATAATTCCTTCTCTTCTAATTGATGATGGCGAACATAATCTTTGTCCACAAATGCTATGCCCGTGGCTCCGCAGTCAATTAATGCGTGCGTATCGATTAACCAGTCTCCGATTTTCAGCGAACATTTCACAACATGATGCTTGCTTTCCATTAAAGACACCTTAATTTCTGCGCTACTAATTGAAAACTGCAAAATTGCAAAACGAGACTTAACAACTGTAGACAAAGTAGATTTGTGCCCAGCGCAATGGCCATCCTTATTGCACTGGCCTAGACTTTTCCCAACTTGACTTCCTTTGCTTTCCCTGTTCCCAAATCTGCATCCATTGCATTTCCTGCTTTCTTAAAAGGTGTTACTTCCACCTGTCATGATGCTGCTTTCAATTTTCTCCAGCAACTTGCTGCGAAATGCCTGCTATCCCCACAGTACATTCACAATCATCCTTCCCTTTGTCTCTTTCGTTTCTCTGGTGTAATGTTCCTACCATTGACTGCTGAAAGATCCATTGGAGCAGGGCCATGGTGATTTGCCACAGTGCCTGCAGATGCTATTTCTGGGGCAGGTGTGGTGTTGCTCATGGTTTCGTGTTTCTTTGACACTGCTGTCCATCTTCCTGACTTTCTCTCCGCAGCTCAGGCACGGATTGCAGAGTCTCTTTTCGAGCACATTATGACACATTCCGTGAGGTCCAATGGGATGTTGCAGTGCTGTGGTGAGTCCTTCAGCTCCTCTCATAGGCCTTGTTATAACACTGCTAACTGAGCTGCTTCATTCCAATCAATGTCAGGTACCCACCATTGGAATTCTTCGTAGTATTGGGCAAATTCTCGATCCTGTTGCTTAAGTTTGAGCAGTTCCCGATTCGCTGTGGCCCATATGTCCTGGTCTCCAAATGCCAATTGCAACACATCCAGCAATGTTTCTAGTGACGCTAACTTTTGATGTGCGGTTTTCCTGTCAATATACAGTTAAATTTGATTCCGGGCCATGCCTTCCGATTGATTAGCCGCATACCTCATTTTGGATTTTTCGCTGAAGAATCATGCCAGTTCATCTGCAATTTTCATGGCTAGTTGTGCCATCCATCCTCGAAGTGCCCTTCGGTCTGTGCCCTGAAATTGGAGAATTTTGCTGCCATTATTTCCTCTGTTACTGCCACCATTACCACCATTCTCTGTGAGTGCGAGCACTCTGTTGACCTGATCCTGATATTCGTTTCTCTCTTCTCCACAGATCCTTAACTGTTCCTATGTTTCATCTAATTCCTGTCCGAGGTTTTCCGTTCCTTCTGGTGCTCTGTTTTCCAATCGTTGTTTTAAGTCACGGATTTTTTCTTCAAAATGTCCGTGATTTGATTCCGGGGCTCTTTCCTCCGTGGTTCTGAATTTCTGTTGCGAAAGAAGCAGCTCCTGATGCAGGTTGTTCCGTTCCTCAATGATCTTGTCTTCTTCTGCCAATAACTTTGATATTCGTACTTGCACTTTTTTCACAGATTGTCGTTCCTTTAAAAATTCGTTCAACTTGCTGGTTATTGGTAACTGAGCAATGGCTGTGAGTCCTGGGTTGATTCCTTGGATATGTTCCTGAAGTTGTTTTTTCGTCTATTTCCTCCGTATTGGCGCGTGTTACGTTTTCCAATCCCAGCTGGAGTTCCCTGGTCAACATCACATCATGGGCTGTTCTTGAAGGTTCTTCTGACATCTTGGCAGTTTTCGCAAGGTAATTGATGTAGGTATTGGTTGATTTTCCAACCGAACGTTTGTGCTACATGAAGGCACTCGTTACAGATGTGCCTCCAGATATCGCTTTTCCAGTATATTCAGCACTCGTTGCCACAGGGAATTTCGCACCAAATAGACTTATTTTTGTGCCAGCACATTAACGCCCGATGGCGAATCGCTGTCAATATTCGTGATTAAGTAACACTCTTCGATTGCTTCGATATTGGGTAAAAAAACCTATTTCCTTGCGGTTGGGCTATATTCCAAGGCAAAAGGGATTCGAGGTTGATAATTCAAATTGAACAGAGTATGCAATTTTGTTTCTCAATGCAATCGAAGAAAGTATCGAATTCCTCTATGTAGCAGTTGCAGGTAGGTATTTTGGCCCCATCCTGAATTGCTCTTCAGTTGCAGTGACTAGTTGGGTTTGGATGATCGTGGTCTCAGTCTCCTTCTTCTTCTGAACAGTAGCAAACATTGATACAGGGGCAGATGCATTCATCCTCACTCATATATTTAGAAGTGGCACTGGTGGCCGGAAATATCTGAATTCGTAGGTCTTCGAAAAGTCTACAAGCAAGATAAACAGATGTGTCTCCAGTAAGATTGAATGACCAATCTATTTTCGAAATTTCTTGCTGATTTAAAAACTTTGCAAGACGCGTTGCAGATGCGAGGAGAATAATAGCAACCTAGACGGTGAGAATGACGGCACATGAAACAAGAATATAACCAGTGGAAATGATTTTAGACTCGTTCTTCTGTCAAGGATCCAGGGCTCTGTATCGATGGTTCAGGGCACGAGGATCTAGGGGTTATAAAAATCGGAAGCTGGGTGCGCGAGGAATCTAGGAATAGCCTGTAGCTACGAAACCAGGACTGTATGCAAGAGACTCGATCCAGAATCACCGAGTGTGAAAGAAGTGAAAGCTGAAGCTAATTGATTGTTTTATAGACGAGAGAATGAGTAAAGAAAGAAACTTATCCTCCACAAAACGCCTGGTTTATATACAGTAATTCACTTGTTCCATAATACCTCTGAACTGCTGCTATATTTGTACATAGCTTTGCACGATTCCGTCGTTTCCCGTTCGAAACCTGATTTCATTCTCGTGGTGCTTTACCCTCCGTTCGAAACCTGATTTCATGCTCGTCGTTCTTTGGCCTCTGTTCGAAACTTGATTACATTCTCGTCGTGCTTTAGCCTCCGGTCGAAACCTGATTTCATTCTTGTTATGCTTTTTCTTTTCATATTAATCACCGATCATCACTCCACCATCGATCGTCACTCAGCACAACCGTGACACTAACTGATGTTAGCCAACGCAGTCTTTAGCTACACTTGCTATTTCCATGGCTCCACAGTCAATTAAAGCATTTGTATTAATTTTCCTGTCTCCAATTTTCTGACAAACATTTCACAATACAATGCTTGCTTTCCATTAAAGACTCCCTGATTTCTGCACTGCTAATTGAAAACTGTGAAATTACAAAACAACACTTAACAACTGTAGACAAAGGAAATTTATGCCCACCACAATGGCCTTCTTTGTTGCACTGGCTCAAACTTTTCCTGATTCCATATCTTTTCTCTTTCATGAATCATCCTGATACCATCGTGGCACTCTTTGAATAGTCATTGATATAGGTATTTATTGATCCTTCAGCCGAAGATTTGTGCTACTTAATAGCACTCATCACAGATATGCCTCCAGGTATTGCTTTTCCAGTATATCCAGCAGTCATTTGCACAAGAGATATCGTACCTAATCCTAATTTTGGGCTCCCAACACAGTAACATCTGACTAGGGACCAGGGCAAAAGGGTTTTGAGACTGAGAATCCAAAGTGAACAAAGAGTGTGCTCATATCCTTCAATACAGTCAAAAAAAGTATCGAATCTTCTGTTTTACAAGTATAAGTTGAACCGACATGCCATTCATATAGTGTTTTCCTGCATCAGTAAAATGCAATATTCCCCCAGAGCATTTGTGCTAACTCTGGGACGCCCCCAGAGACTCCTGGACACTTCTGTACACTGCCGGATACATCCGGATAATGGAAAGATACTCTGGAAGCTGCCAGCAGAATTGATGCAGTTTCAGACCATCCTGAAGCTCTCAGCCTATCTTCAGCAGATGCCTGGAGCTTGGGATGATACTCCAGAAGCATTCTGGTGATATTTTGGTAGTTTCGGACCCTGCTGGAGCACTAGCCAAGTTCTTTCCAAATCTTGACAGTTTTGTTCTCTATTTGACAATGTGTTGGTGCACCTGACTCATGTTGCAGATGGTCAAAAACTACTCCTAGTATGCTCAAAACATCCAAGATGGTGAGATTGTGATGGATCCTGAGATCCCCAGTGCATCGGAGATGCTCGGCATTCCTGAGCATCTGGACACTTATGAGATCCCTGGTGCTCTTGTGATCCCAGGTGCTCTCGAAACACTCAATGCTCTTGAGATCCCAGGTGTTTCTGAGATGTTCAATTCTCCTGAGATTCCAGGTGCTCCTGACATGCTCAGCCCTCTGTGGCGCTCCCAAATTCGCGTTTGCACAGCCTTTGGATGAGGGTGAAATCCTAATTCTATTGATATCTACAATATATATGGTGTTGGACGAAAACCAGCGTGATGAGAGACAACTTTCAAGTGGGCTTGGCGAAAGATGATGTGATGATGGGCAAGCAGACATGAAGAAGCCAAGTGGAGCACTTGACTTAGATACAGAGGAGAGGCTGTACGTATGGTGCTTAGCTGCAAGTGCATGAGATGTAGTCAGAAGAGTGAGTCAGTAGGTGCAGCAGACTGCACTGAGCAAGGGCCTGGCTGAGTGTGAGTGTAATTGATGCCTGAAGGGAGAGTTGGTAGCTGCAGGCGGCTGCAGAGTGCAAGGGCTAGACGGAGTGCGAGTGTAATTGATGCAAGACCTGGCTTGACAAATGTTATGCCACAATCGCAAAGCTGAGTGAATAAGGTAACTTGAATAGAATCGGGTCTTACTCTGCAGCTGGCTGCAGAGCTGACCACCATACAGTATGCAAAGGTGATCAATCGAGTGTGTACAGATGTGAGTTGGCTTGACTGGCAATCTGCAGATGAGGCGATTAATGCTGGTGAAGCGGGATGTGACTTCAAGGGATGAGAGAGAACATTGTTGAGAGCTGGAGAGCTGCAGACAGACCAGAGATGGATGAAAGCTCTGAGAACTTGAATTTGTATGGGAAAAACTAGGTTTTTAACTGCTAGGTTGCACCCATCAACTCATATAATCTGCCTGGCGAGCTGTATCTTCTAACCATAACTCTCAGATCAAATCCAAATCAGAAATACAATTTCAGCGAATCAAGCCTTGAAAGGCTTCGTTCATTCACAATCAAACAGATCAGACAAGAATACCGATGCAACTTAGCAAATCAAGTGCAAGTTTCTTACATATGAATCCGAACTCCCAGAGGACTTTCATCCATCTCTGTCTCTCTGCCACTCGCAAACGTCCATTTATCATCTCTTTCTTGACTTCTCGTCCCCTCTCTCAACCTTGTCTGGTCCTGGTTTTCATGAGTTAAGTTCCCCACCCTGAGTGTCACCAGTCATCAGGTGGTTGACATCAGGAGCCAGCTGTTATCTGTCATTGCTCGATCAATCACTCTCGTACACCGTGGAACTCATATCTGCCGCTGGCATCAGTGACCGACTCCTCTCTTAACAATGATATGTCCTCCACTTGGCTTTGCAATCGTGGAATAATATCTCTCAAGCCACAGGTCTTGCACCAATTACACTCCCACTCTATCTGGCCCTCGCTCTCCTGGCCTCACTCTCCACAGACGACTGTGGCTACCCACCCTCTCCCCCCAATCCGAGCAGCATATGTGAAGTTGAGCACTGTACGGACAGTCTCTGTTCTCTACCAAAATCCAGTCCTCCACTTGGCTTCGTGGTCTTTCGTTACCATCTCCAGCACATTGGTGGTTGGGCTCAAGCACAAACAAGTTCTTCATGAACTCCAGAATCATATACCCGTGCTCCCAGAGGCTTCCAAACCTTACATCAGTGCTGCTGGAGGCTAGGGAACCGTGCACTGGCGCTTCTGGATGTTCCAGAACCTTACACCAGCGCTCCTGAATGCTCTAGAACCTTGCACCAGTTCTCACAGAAGCTTCTGAACCTTGGACCGGTGCTCTCAGAGGCACCAGATCCTTGCACCTGTGCACCCGGTACCTTCAGAGACTTACACCAGTTCTTGCAGAGGTTCCAGACCCTTGCAATGGTGCCCCCGGAGGCTCCTTGAGGCTCCTGGCGCCTCTGCAGAGTATGTCATTCAAAATCATGCTCCACAACCACTGGACGGTCCCGGGGCTTGCGGGACTGGACAATTGACTTTGCTGATGAGGCGCAGTTGATCATAGGATTCTAATAATAGAAATCAAATTCTGCTAATTTCTTGTACTGTTGTAAGGCTCCTTCCCTATCAGAACAATATCAGATATAAATACAGATGCAGATGCTTTTGCTTATTTATCACAATAGTTGGTGGGTCTGCCACAGCTTCAATAACAGCTGATGAAAATATGTTGCCAAAAACTGTATACAATCAATCAGTTTTTGAAGTTGCCCACTGATCAAAACACAGGGTGGCAGGTATTGCAGGGTCTGTGACAAAAATCACAACCGCTTCGATATGAATAGTGGCATATAAACTATCACTAATACTGGTAGAATTGATTTTAAACTCATTTGTCTGTCAAGGGTTCAGGGCTTCAGTTTCAAGGGCTGAAGGCTTGGAGTGGTAGGGGTAATAAAAACCCAAAGCTGGAAAAGCTAAAGAATCGAGGATCACCTGTTGCGCTAGAGCCAGAATGAAAGCCAGATGGCTTAAAAAGTTGATGGTAGCTGGTACCCGGTAGCCCAGGAAACAAGGACTGTATGCATGAGTCTCCATCAGATTTACCAAGTATGAAAGAAGCCAAAGTTGAAGCAATTTAATTGTTTGTAAACTGGAGAATAAGTGAAGAAAAAAACTTATCCTGCGCCAAATACCTGGTTTATATACAGTGATTTCATCTGTTATTCACTGATTCCATAATATATCTGACCTCCTGCGTTCTTTGCACACCACATTTGTATGATTGCTATATTTCCCATAATACCTGATTCACAACCGGATTTCATTCGAATCATACTTTAACCTCTATTGAACACTTGATTTTCATTTTCATCATGTTTAACCTCTGTTCAAAATCTGATTTCATTCTTATCATATATTCTCTTTTCTATTTCTCATCCATACACACTCCACCCTCCATCACCACTCAGCACCACCATTACAGGCAAGTGGACTAGTGCACAATCTGTGTTGAAATATATACATCCGGAATGATAATACTATGTTCAAAACTTGACACGGAAAGAGGGGAGAACTATTGTTTCAATGGTCAAGTTGGTATGAACCCTGGCTGAAGAGATATTGACCCATACTCATACAGCCTGTTGAAGGACTTGACTTGGAAAAACAAGGGTAATGTTGCATATATGGTGAGATTGTTCATTCACATTTGCTGCAGTGAGCAGAGACCTTACTAAATATGGATACAATTTGTATTGCTCTGACTTGAACAATTATAATCCTTGATCAGCAAGTTGAGCAAAAAACTTAACTTTCATAAAACATATAGATTTGTACATTTTTTCCTTAGTAGCATGTACATATACAAGTTGTTAGTGGCTACAGCTAGTTGCTAAAGTGAGAGCCAGATATTCTAAGAGAGTCATTAATCAGGTGAAAATATAACAGAACTTGCTTGGATTATTATCTGGCTGTTAACTGGCTATACAGAAGGGGGTCACTTGACTATAGATATAAAGAAGTTATAAGAAGATATTGAAATGGATCTGGATATAGATATAGATATACTTATGAATTATAAAAAGAAAAACATAGATGAAAGCATTTGTAATATAAATCAATAATTTGTATAGAACCAACTATTGATACATCTGTAAGAAATCATGTTATAATTTAGAAGGTAGTATTTGAAATTTGTTCAAACATTCTTTGCACAAATCTGCATGCAGTTGGAATCGCTTGAATTGTACAATCAATTTACATTTAACCTATGATGTTTGATTCGAAGGTATGCAATTAAACCACATGATGAATTCAAAATATGAATTTGTGGTCTTGTATTTACCTAGAAGTCCATGTTCAAGTTCTCCTTTTATTCAATCTATAGTCATGTTCTCCCCCTAAATATTGCTATTCAACAGGCAGATAATATCCACAGCCAGTATCCCAGTTGTATAATATATCAATCTAGTATAAAGTAAGAATTAATACAGTATAGTTTTGCTCTTATAAAAAAAACCAGTTTATATACTGGAAGAATAACATACTGATTTTCAAGCAAATATACACGTAAATATAACAAACAACAGGTTTAAAAATGGAAGATACAGGATTGGACAATCATTCGATATGAGAAGGGGTATAAAGTGGAAATATATATAGGTGATATACAAAGTTTTGTAAAAATTGAGGGAATATAAAACAAGTGAATTGAAGTGATGAAAGTCAAGGCTGTTGAATATAAAGGAGAATGTTTAGTAGAGAATTGATTTTATCTTTTCTTGTTCTCTTATATACAAAACAATACAATATCTTTGATATCAACTCATGATCACTTGAATGATATTGTATCAAGTCCCTTGTTTAAATTGGCAATATTCTCAGTCTAGTTCATGCACCTCTGCTGTTGACTACAATCAATCATTTCATTTATCAGAATCTGCTGCTTTTGCTTGTCTTAATAACCTTTAGGACTCTGAACCCAAAAATCTTGACAGCTAGCTTCTATTTATCCTTGTTCAATCAATTTGTCAGATATACTTTATGGCATTTATTTTATTAGTCAGCTTCAATAACAGACTTTGTCTTTTATGTATACTGATTGCCAAGTAGTAGCTTCGTATCCCTATTTATTACTATTCATGTTTCATCTTTCAATTATTGGTTAATGTTTCTGGTACCAGACTTTTTACAAATTTTACTCTTATTCTGTTTGATTCTTATTCTTGGCAAAGGATTTCTATGACTGATACTACTACAAGTGGAGTCTATATTTTTGACTCAACTGTGCAAATATTGAGTTAATATATTCCAAGCCAGATTGTAAACCCATGGTATTGTATTATTTTTGGATATTACTGACCGAATCAGCATCCCAATCAATTGCACTTCAAGCATGTTTACAAACGATATTCAGTCAATCCTATTTCCCCTCATTTCTTTGTTCCATTCAATACATTTTTCTCATACTTATTGTGAACATTTTCATTTATCTTTTACGAAGTATTCCTACAAACGATCTTGTCTATCTTTTTCCAACTCTGCAATACAACAAGTATATCAGACTATGGAAACTAATTAAGTCCGAGGTATGAGAGTATATCATAGTTGAAATTTGCAATTAGCACTTCCAAGCAGTCCATTATGAAATAATGCTGCATTTATTATTGTATTCCCCCAACCACGTTTTATAATATATATAATATTAATAGAAATTGCAATTTCCAGTAGCAATATTCATTCTTGTTCTGCAAGTTATTGAATATATATATCTAGATAATAATACAGAAAATCATTAAAATTACAGTTAAAAGCATATACTATCCTAATAAACTATGCTCAAGTATCAACTAGTTATTTACAAGAACTATTTTGATATATATTCTCAGATTATCTTGACAATCGAAAAATCATGTGCAAATCAATAATAGCATAAAATGAATAGCAAACCAATTCAGAAATATTTGGGTAACTGCTGAAATATCCCATAAAACGGTTGTAACAGTAATAATAAAAGTTGATTATAGTAGTACAGCAATGTTTTCTGATATTGGCATACATTAGCTGAATGATTGTTCCGTTTACAAAACACCTGGTGGTGTATCAACTTTCCAAATATTTTCAGTGTAGTTCAGAGGTTGCTGGTAAAAAATTAATTTTGGATGAAATATATAGTAGTCAAAAAATAGTAAGCAATTTAATATTTGCACAATATAATTATTGGCCATAACTTATACTGTTTTATACTATTGAACCTGATTGACTTGTTGATAATTAATACAGTATTGGATATATTGTTGTATTGCTGTATTGACTTTTTCTGTTTGGCAAGTTGGTTGAAGCTTGAATATGGCTGACGATTTGTATTTGATGCCACGGTCTTTCAATATATATCTTTGAATTTAAAGGTAAACTGCAATACTCAATCTGATATCATTTTATATGATGATCCATTCACTTCAAATATATTTTTTACTGATATTTATCTAAACTTTATTCTATTTACCATATTTCTACAACATACCAAGTGTGTTGTTTTTGATTGACACTTTACCATATCAAAATTACATCAAATCATTTGCTTTCAGGTAATTGTACTACAAAGCCCATACTAAAGTCATGCTGTTATTTGTTATATATTTCCAATAGTCACAATGGATTATGGATATTCTGGAGGATTGTTATTATGGTTGTGTGCAGTGAAGATTGGTGGTGGAGAAATGATCAGTAAGCAATAGAGAAGACTATATACAACAAAAACAAAATCAACTTTTGGATAGAACGAAAGAAGGTTGTAATTGGAAGAAATCAGGTTTCATTGGAAATGTAGAAATTGTATCACAACCAATGTACAAATAATTATAGAAATTAGCATATATTATAAAATAAATGAATTAGTGTATATATATCAGGTATTTGGGAGCAAATAGATTTCTTTCATTACTAGTTCTCAAGGCTTCAAAACAAAACAATATTTTATGCTTTCCGTTTTTGCACACTTGGTAATTTTGAATTGAGTCTCTTTCATACAATTTTTGCTCTTTAGCTATCAACCATTTTTGACTCTTTAAGTCTTCCAGCCTCAGGTTTTTGTAACCTATAAAATTCCAAGCTCTAAACCCTCAACATCCAAGCCCTGAACCCTTGATACCCAAGGTCTTCAGCCCTTGATTGTTGCCTTACTTGGGTAGTATGTCTAGCAAATATATATATCGCAATCTATATCCCTTCTTATTAGGATACATACCATATTTCTAATTAGTAGATTATAAATTTTTGCATATACCAGATGTTTTGCAACTACGAAATGATATGATATTTGAATTAATTTAAACAGAATATAATTAGTTGGTTGGATATAGTATGTTTGAAAAATTTACAATTGTTGTATCTTATATATATATTGTTCTTCCATAGTGTTATATAGATATTATAAAGACCATACTTTTTGGTAAGATTGAATGGAATACAAATGAATGATGGAGTGACCATTAGTAAAAAATAGAGGAGTTATGTACTATAAAAATGATATCGGCTAATAGATGGAAAACTACAGTTTTCAAATGAAAAAAATCAAGGTCGAATGGAAAGAATCAATTTTTGCCGAAAAGTAGAGATTATACAAATATTGTATATACAGTCAGTAGGAGTTAAGAATATATTGGAAAACAAGAACAATATAGATCCAACCACTATATATAAACTACATATTTGGCAGTTTATATATTTCTTTCTTCACTTGTTCTCTCGTCTACAAAATAATCAAATAGCTTCAACTTTTTTATTTTTCACACTTGGCAATTCTGAACTAACTTTTGGCATTCAGTTATTATTCTTTAACTACAGGATATTCTTGACTCTTTCAGTATTTTGGCTTGCAGATTTGATCACAACAAAAACCCCACGCCCCGAACTTTGAACATACATGCCCTAAACCATTGAAACCAAGATCATTATCCCATGACAGAAGAAGACGTCTGAAATTGAGTCAACTGGCCAAATTCCTGAATCAAATTTATGTCCTAGTACACTCACCAGAGGAGTGGTCATTGTCATCACACCCCCACCAATATATATGATACTGAATTTTGATATATTGACAGTGTTCATAATCAATACATTGTGTATGGTTTCTGGCAACATATTTACATACGTGGTCTGTAGAATCTTCACAGACTGAAAAATCCAAATATTTTGAATCATCAGTGTCATTTTCACTTATGACTTTTTGTCAGCCAAAATCTATTTTGTACAAATACATATCCAGGCAAATATTGAAGTTATTTAAAACTAACAAATACTGCTTGGCAAACTCAATTTGAGCTGTATTTAATGACATACATCCATGACCAGAAGAATTGGAAAACAGCAGCCATCAGGCACTGAATGTACTGCGATCCAAAAGTTGTATCTGGTGAGATTTTCCTTCTACCAGCCATTCTTGGATTGATTTCAGAACCAATGGAGGGTGGAAACATGTCTGTACTGCTTGTGTGCATATAACCCATTCAACTAGAGCTTCAGGATTGAATATCCACTACCTATATCAATCACCTTTTGAAAACTGCAAGAAACGAGGGAAGTTCTACAATACAAGAAACAGAGTATATTTAGCTCCCCTATATCAGCAGAAATGTGATGGTGAGACAAAAACTGGTGGATTTTACCACCTTCAATCTAGCACAAGTACTGGAAGTGGCAAATTTAATGTTAAATCCAGTAGAACAGATTCTGGAAACACTCAGCTCCCAAATGGAGAATTTTGTACGCTGGCTGAATAAGTACATTACTCCCTGAGCAACAATGATTGGAGAAATCAAACGATGAATCACCATACTCATGATAGAAGGAAATGATTTCATTGAAAACAAAGCAAATTCAGACAAGCAATTGACAATAATCCTATAAAAGGTCTGAGACTTGGATGAAAGAGTGTCAAGCCCTATATACAGGGACTGGCTAGCCAAAATTACCGACCTGGAAAGTCAGCTGGAAAATAAGTTACCAACAGATATGGAAGAAATAATACAAGAACTCAAGAAGACACAGGTAGAGCTGAAACTAATAGGGGAAAAAGGAAATAAATATCAAGATCAAGTCAACTGAATACTGGCTTTAACAGAAAAGGATGGCAATGGCAGAAGTAGGGGATACTAAGACAGCAAAATCTTCCAATTGTTCAGAACAGATAGACAAACACATCAGAGGTGAATCATACAGTTGGCAATAAAAATTGCACAGAATCAACATGATTCTTTGATAAGTAGTCCAAAATTCAATATATGTTAATTCAATTGGAAGGTATTGCCTTACATCAAATCCAATCATATATCATCAGAACAACTGGTAACCTCAAACCCACCTTGCTGGAGAAACTGTTGGATCTGTTACAGCTGGCCTTCAGTATTTAAAATATATAGGCCACCATCAATAGAGAGCTTCTTGAACTTCAACAAAAAAATTGATAATTCCCCTAGTACTATATGCAATTCCAATAATGAGTACCTGACATCAATTGGATTATAGTGGCTCTGCTGGAAGTACTGAGACAATGCTTGTCCAAGAAACTGAAGAATTTATTACAATATTTCAAACTCCAGGACAATCTCACAGATTTTGTAAAACTTTGAACAATACATGATTGACAGATTCATGTCCAAGCAGCTGATTGAATATCTGGATGTTGGACAGCAGGGCCCAAAAATTACAAAATGATGAATAACTCTATATTTATCCCTGAGATATCCCCCACCAAAACAGTAGCATAATATCACACATCTGCTCCCATGGATCTTTTGGCAGTCAAAGGAAGGAAAATCACTTTGAAGGAATGCAAATACAGTATGGCAGAAGGATAGAACATTTACTGTGGAGATTCACAGCATGTTGCAGCAAGCTGCGCAAGAATATCACAACCAGTATCAGAACAGGGGCAAGTAAAATCATTTAAACAAAATCAAGATAAAGAAAAGGAATAGGAAAAAGAAGTGGAGTCAGAAAAAGTTTAAACCTGTACAATAAGGATGGCTATTGTACTAGATACAAATTATATTTTTCAATAAATATTAGTTCAAGTTTTGGATACTTATAGTTTTCAATTCAAAGTATAGATATAATAGAATTTCCAATGGAAAAAAAGCATCTTGTTGTGAAATTTTCACTAAAAATCGGAAAAAAATTGTTAATATATATATTTTATTTGACTGTAGAGCCACCAAAGCATTTGTGGACCAAGATTTTATTTGCCATCATCAGTTGAAAGAAAAAAAATTCAATAAATCAAAACAATTCAAGGTCATAGATAGAAGACATCAAATTCAAAACAATCATAACTATTACAAGATTAAACATAGGAATAAGCTAATATTAGAAATAGTTACTGGCATTTGTACTAAAATTGGGATACTATCTGATTGTGCATGGCCTATTCAGGCAATAATATCATCATGTAACAGTTAAATTACCGAGTTAGTGGATTGGTTTCACAAGCAGTCACTGCTAGCTGTATTTTCAACATCATCCACATGTATGGGTATGGGACAATTTTATTGAACAACACATGATCTGCAGAAACCTAAGTGAGAATTGAGGGCAGTAGCTGCCAACCCTTTTATGAGAAGAATGAAATGGCAGAAACTGAAGGCCTATGCTGTTATATTATATAATATCAATATAGTATTGGGAATAAAAGATCAACTAGAAAAGCCAGTCAAAGAAACCATCTTCAAAAAAGTATCATACATTTTTATTTCTTTTGAATAATGTAATCCCACTAATACTGCTACTATATTGGCCCATGAATCATAAAACAAATATACAAGCAGGGTTCATATCACCATTTGGACCCATTTACAGTCCATCCCAAGAAGAATTACAAGTCCTGGAAGAATAGATAGAAAAGAACTGATCCAAATAGTTTATTTAATTATTATTGTCACCAAGCAAAGTACCATTGCTATTTGTACCAGAGCTGAAGACATGCCTAAGACTCTGAATGGATTATCAAGACCTAAATCAGGGAATGACAAAAATGTGGTATTCCTTGCCATTGTCCCAGAACAGTATACTAAGACTCTCCAAAGTCCAGTGTTATACAAAGTTAGACATTTGCAACATATACAATATAATGAGAATCATACAGAGCAATAGGCAGAGAATGAAATTTTGAACTTACTACAGACTGTTTGAATCTCTAGGTATGCCTTTTGAACTTACCACTGCACCTACATCATTTCAAAAATTTATCATGACTATATTATAACCATTGTTGAACATATTTTATATAATCTTTGTAGACAACATTGTTATTTAAAGCAGTAATCCAAATGATTACACAGAACATATCCAAGCAGTGATGAAATCACTGATGGAAGCCAGTATGTACCTCAAAGCAGAGAAATGTAAATTTGATAGGGAAGAAGTCAAGTACTTGGAATTGATTATTGAAATAAATGTAATCAGAATAGAAGTAGAAAAAGTTCCAGCAGTTGAAATTGGGGAAGCACTGGAGAAACTTAAGTAAATCTAAACCTGTTTATGCTTTCCTAATGTGTACTGACAGTTGATATGGAATTATAGAAGGGAAGTACAACTATCAACAAAATTTACAAAAATGCTAGTATCTTTCCACAGGAAACCAGATCAAAAATTGGATTTCATAGAATTTGAGATGGTCTGTAAATTAGGTTCAGTGCTGGTCTACTTTGATTATGAAAAAGCAGTAGTTCTTGAAACTGGTACCTCAAGTTATATATCCACTCCAGTTCTCCCTCAATATAATAATCAAAAAGTATTAGATTCAATTACATTCTTCATCAAAAAGTACTTGCCCAATGAAGAAAATTACAAAATTGGCCATGAAGAATTTGATAAAATTGTCAAATACCAGGAACAATGGAGATCCAAATACAAATGTTCAGCATATTTGATCAATATTCTCATGGATTACAAAACACTGGAATATTTTTTAATATTGAAACTATTAAATTGAAGACAAACAAGGTGGTCAGAATTCTTCACCCACTATATGTTCAAAATCATTTATCAGTCAGATATATGTAGACAGAAGCCCAATACACCTACTAGAATACCCAAAGATTTTTCTTCAAAATAGGGGGCAGAATATATCCAACAAATTGTACTAAAGATGGAAAATCTTCACCAGGTATGATAGAAGTTGTTGATGATTAGTGTTGGCAACAAACTGAACAGGGATTCGATTCGAGTTTGATATGACATTTGCGAATTTCCGCCAGTTCGTCACACACCAGTTTGCGAACCAATCAATTTCGAATGAGAAGACGTATGCGAGTTCTTGTCCGATTGCCTCGAATGTTTTTTTATCTTACAGCACTTGAAGTCACCTATCAGATAAAAAAAATCGAACCAATCAGACAAGAACTCACTTACTTATTTTTGTTCGAAAATCGCAGTCGAATTTGGTGGGGTTTGACCAAAAATCTTGGCAAGGATTCGGTTCAAACCGATCAAACAGGTTTGTTAATTCTCACAAATCCCTACAGTTTGTTGCCAACACTATTGATGATAGCCTTTATGGAAACAGTTAACCTTGTCAATATTGCAGTATATCCAGAAGAATTTGGCATCTGGACAAGAAATCTATGCCAGCAATACCCATATCACAACAATGAGAAATTTTGCCTATATAAGGACCAACTGCTGGATATTATTGAAAGAAAATAAGTACAACCAACTGATAAGGAAAAGCTTAAGTATGTTCAAAAGTATCATGACTCACCTGTTTTGGGATATTCAAGACAAACAAAACCCCACCACCTGCTAAGCAGGTACCATTTCTGCAGACAGATAAGAAAAAACATAGATCACTAGATACACAACTGCCATACATACCAAAGAAGCAAAGTAATCTATAGCAAAACTCAAGGAATATTGCAATCTTTAGAAATAGTAGAGCATCTATAGAAGGATCTGAGTATAGATATTATAGTCAAACTATCGGAAAGTGATGGATTCAGTACAGTATGGTTAGGAGTTGACCATATAACAAAAATACAATATTTGATTGCCTGTAAAACGATAGTAAATAGAAAGACACTGGGAGAAATATATGTCAAAGAATTATTCAGACTGTACATACTGTCCAAAACAATAGAATCAGATTGAAGACTGCAATTTGTATTGGAATTTTGGAAACACATCTTCAAGAGTCTGGTGATTAAGCAATTACTGTTAACAAGATTTCATCCTTTGACTGATGGCCAAACTGAAAGAGTCAATGGGGTAATAGAATACTTTTTCCAAAAATTTGTTAATTATCACCAGCAAAATTGCATCTGATAGTTTCTATTGACATAATTGGCAGCTAACAATTGCACCTTAGAGATAACTAATTGCTTTACATTTATTGGCAACTTTGGCTTTTACCTGCAAATAACCTTCAGACATTATCAAATAAAAGATCCTAAAAATATTTGCAAGGTAAATGTACAGCATATGGTCCAATAGATGAAGAGACTTATCAGTAAACTTAGAGCAGAAATGAAAAGAGTACAAGGTGTATAGTTTACACAGACCAATAAGTGCTAAAGTGTCAGTATACATTTGAACACTGGTAACAATATATGACTTGATGTATGAAATATATTGACAATATAACTTAGGCAGAAACTCAATTGAAAATATATAGAACCCTATACATTTACTGATGCTATCCATCTCTGGGCCTATCAAATTAGATTATTCAACGAGCTGTATATCTATCATATCCAACCAATATTTTTGGTAGAGACAGCTATTCTAGATTCTCAACTGTATCAAAAAGGAAAATTACTACAACCAGGAATAGTGGACAGGGAAGAAGAGTACAAAGTTGAGTAGATAGTCTATTCCTGGCTGTTCTGAAAGAAATTTCATTATTATATGAAGTGGAAAGGTTTCAAGAAATATAGTTGGGCCCCAACAGTTGATATAGATAAACATAAGCCTATTGATGAGTTTCATGCCAAGCAATCTGGCAAATCAGGGTTGGGAACCTCATAGGTATTTGGAATTGGTATAAGAGAGCTACTGTCATGACTGTATTGAGTACAAATTGATGGTGGAAGGATAATCAGTTAGGAATGGAAAAATAATACACTACAAAAATGAAATCAGGTTTCAAATGATGAAAATCACAATTTGAATGGAAAGAATCAAGTTCAAATGGAACAACTCAAATTTCATAAAGAAAGTGGGAATTTTATACAAGATGTATACAAAGATATCAAAAGTTCAGATATATTATATAACAAGTTGAATACAAACAAAATTACCATATATATGTCAAATATTTATCAGAGAATAATTTTCTTTCATTACTTCTTCTCTAGTCCACAAAACAATCAAATAGTTTCAGTCCTTTTTTTTTCACACTTCGTAATTCTGGATGGAGTCTTCTGCTTGCAGTTCTTGCCCTTGAGCAATATGGTTTTCTCAAGTATTCAAATAGTCTGGCTTTCATCTTGTATAACCCCTGGAACCCTGAACCCTGAACTGTCACGGTTGTGTCGAGTGAGGATCGAAGAAGGAATAAGGATCGATGAAGGGGAAAGGGAATACGAAGGAAAACAGGTTTCGGTAGAAGGAATCAGGTTGTGTTGGAAGGAATCAGGTTTCGTTGATTGGAATCAGGTTTTGTTGGAAGGAATCAGGTTTTGTTGGTTGCGTTGTAAATATGGCGTGATGGTTATGGCGTAGGCCGCGGGTTGAAAGGGTTGCGTACATAGTTGGGTGGAGTTAGGATGTATTTTGGAACGAGTGAGCAAAGGTGACGACGGTCGCGTTAACTGTATATAAGGATGTTGGATTTGCGGAGGATAGGTTTGTTCTTCACTCGTTCTCTAGTCTACAAAACAATCAATAGCTTCGGCACCAACCTTTGTTCACTTCTGTGATTCCGGATTTCGAGTCTCTTGCTTGTTACGCAGTACCCGCGATCACTGCATCACCGCACACTACCTCTGTCTTAGATTGGTTTTTATAACCCCTAGAACTCCGAGCCTTGAACCCTTGACATGAACCCTTGATATCTGAATTTTGAGCTTTTTATATTAAAGCTCTGAACCCTTCACCATTTTCTGCAACTCTAGAATAGGTCACAATTTAATGAATCCTCATTAAGATCGACAGTTTCTGCATATGCTACTACCAATACTTTGAATAGCTTTTTATTGATGATATCTGTCTCAAATCCAATTTGTACAGTTTTGTCTTCTACCTTCTTTGGATAAATCACTGCTGGAGTTGTTGTAATAGTATTGGACTTAGATTCTTTTCTTCCTGATCAATAGACAATATTAAATATAATGTATGGAAGGAATTCAGACTACTATATCTGTCTTTGATTCAACAGTTAAAAGTTGAAAAGTATAGTGGATTATTGTTATCTATCAGCATTTTAAACAGATGACTTGACACTATATTATACCTAGCAAGTTTGCAGTAGGGTCATTTATAATCACATATAATTCTCCTGACCAGGAGGTCATTGGCTATCACACATTGTACATGCCAGAGCCAATCATTATGAAAGGCTAGCCAACAAATACTCACACCTCTAATAAGTAAGAAGGACTAGTGAATGGTTGTGGTTGCTTCTGCTCCCACTCACCAATAACAAATGGAGAGCCATCAAACAATTGAATGGTATTAGCCAAGATGCTAACCACTTGTTGAAAACAAATGGACAGCTACCAACCAGTTGAATGGTGACAGCCAAAAAGCCGATGACCAAAGAATATGTACTGACTCTGAACAGCCATGCTGCTCTGTATTGAAACAGGCCCATTTATCTGGAGAGCATCAGATGGAAAGGCTATCACTGGTCTGAAGGCAGAAGTCAACGAGTTCAATATTATAAAGAATACCACTAGTCTGATTATAATCCAAATGATGGCAAAAATGATAGAGTATTGAAAGATAGAGGGTATGATAGTTGCAGGGCAATGGGTATTGGTTCAAAGGTAGTTATAATACTGGAGCTTTGGAGAACAATGTATTGAAAAGTATTTGTTAGAGCAAAGATGAATGTATAAAGACTTTGAGTTCTTGGAGAGTAGAAAGACATCCACCTTATCAGTAAGCAGAACAAGTTTTAACAATATATATATTGGAAAAAGTCTATTCTTGTCATTCAGAATATTTTAAGTGATTTCCACATCTTGAATGAAGCTTCTAACCAACCTTAAAAGCAGTCCAGAATTAAGTATGGATATTCTTTAACTGGGTAAACCTGGAGTAACACTGCTGATATTATTCACTACATATTCAAGTCTCCACTGTTCCAGACATTTGGTTATAATATTCAATTGTAGATTAAAAATATTATAATCTTCTTCAATAGACAAATATATTTTTGAATACAATACTACTGGATGGAGTACTTGTTGATTATCATACTCAAATACAACTCCAGTAGAAATATAACTGGAAGTTTCAGTTTTGAAAACAATGTTCTTTTCATAGTCAATATGGGCTAGTACTAGTACTGTTAAAATTGCATTTAGTTCTGCAAATACTGTCTTTAGATCTCATTTTTAGCTGCAAGATTTCAATTTCATTGTATGTTTCTTCAGTAGTTCTAGAACTCTATTGGCATTCTATACAAATTTTCAATAGAATATAGTAAAATCAAAAATAGCATGAATATGATTGGATTTTTCCAGTACTATCCAATTTTCAACTGCTTGAACTTTCTCTAAATCTATTCTCATTGTATTTACAACTATATTCAACAGTAAAAATCTAATATTTCTTTTATAAAACTTGTCATTTTCTGCCGTCAAGTATCTCTTCAACTGGTGAGGCTGTAGAAAATCTGTATTATATATGAACCAACATATTATGGTAGGCTATCAGCCCAAAGCTATACAAATTTATATAAGTGGCTGCCAGAAGATATCAGTTTTGGGGAGCCATATCCCCAAAAGAAGCTAGTTATGCATAATACAAATTTTTCAGTTTCACCAGTCAAAGGAATAATCCAGTGACCTGTAATAAAGTCATGAACAGTCTGATCAGATCCATATGTTGTTTTATGATATTACTGTATATATGAATATTGTTTAAATATACTGAATAAAATATATCCAGAAAAAATCAAAATATATTATTGATGAATGCCTGAATGGATACAAGGGCACTGGTAAGTCCAAAAGACATAACTAATGACTTGAAAAGTGTAAATCAGCTTCAAAAATCTGTTTTGTCCCAGTCTTCTTTTCTGGTCATAAGCGTATTGTATGTATTATGGATATCTAACTTGGTGTAGTACCAGTCTTTTGAACATGTGAAACGTGATTCTTGAATCAATGGTAGCGGATACAATATGTAGGCTGCTTTGTAATCAATTCAGTGATGCTAGATTTTAAAATTTCATATCAATTTCACGTCACTGAAGGTCACTACTGCAGTACTTTATATCGAGCAAGCTTAAGATCAAAATATTACTTGATGCTGTCACAGCCCATTCAATTTCATTTCCTTCTTTCGTGCCTAGTTTGACTTAAGCACGTGCTCGCAAAGCTCGTATTTGCGCGATATTTTAGTCGCATGAGAGAAACCGTATTCCCTCCATATTTTGTTGGGCAGAACTCGATCATACTTAAGCTACCATCTGGCGGTTGACCGTCTCATAAACCCCCTTTTTGTAAATAGCATTTTACGTTTATGCCTTTGTCAATTCCATAATTGTTCTATCAAGGCGAGGAAGAATCGTAAAGCCGTTTCCTGTATTCATGCAGTTGAACTTTCCTGTACTCATCTGCTCTGAATCACCACTCACGTTTCATGGTAATTCGTCATCCCGACTTTTGCAACAACTGACTTCCTGTTTCAATTTCTACCAGCGTTTCAGTGACGGAACTCGTCATTTATCACTCTTCACCTTTTATAATTATACCTCTTGCACTTGTAAAGCTATCTCGCGCTCTGTCCACTAGTCGATCTTCAAATATTTCTGACGATTACCCTCTACTTAACATTTTACGTTGTTTGTTGCAAACGTTAGGATAGACGATTGCGCTCACCACGTTAAGCAGCTGCGTGCTTTGTAAGATGACAAAATAAACTCCGAATTTTGTTAACTCTCCAATAGAGGCGATGATCAAAGAGGGGGATTTAGAATACCTCTAACCTTTGTGACCTCTCGCCAGAGCATGATTAGAAGCGAACCCGACCCAATGCACACCCATCAAAATACTCTATCCGGTATTTCTCGACCACAAGAGGGATTATCAACATCACATCCGCGGCCCTTCCCGACTCCTTCAAGAGCCATGGTTTCTCCTCTGCAAAATTTATTACCCTCGGCTCCAGCGAGCCCACCTACCCCAGCCCCATCACCAACTCCCCAGACTCATCGATTACCCACCTGGTCAACTGCGAATCAGAACGAAGATACGTTCTTGAGAGACGCCCGACTGCATTTCAGTCAGCTTGACTCACAAGAAAGGCAGCGCTTTTTGGCGGAGATCTTAAATCTGTGTGATTCTCAGCAGCTGAGTTTTGTGTTGAATTACGTTTCGCCACGACTGAAGAAAGACCCTTTCAAGTCTCTTCCGAACGAACTTTGTCTCCGAGTACTTCCCGTCCGATGCATTATACAGTACATGAGCTTTGAGGGCTTACTGTTGTTTAGGTACTATCATTTATTGATGACCCTAAAACTTTGGCCAGAGCTTCACAAGTTTCCAAGCAGTGGCATGGCCTGTTGAGCGATGACCTCACCTGGAAAAAGCTGTGCGAAAAACACAGTTATAGACGACTAAGTGGGAGTACAGCTATTGGTGCACCATCATCGAACACTCACAATGATACATTCATATTAAGCAGCTGTCCAGTCGTCCCGAAGGAAACCAACTTTTCCGCCATTAGCAATTCTGGCTTCACGTCCGAGATTACCCCACAACATAACCGTCAAAACAAACGACGGAGACCCAAGGCCACATCTTATAAATCTCATTTCAAACAAAGATATATGGTTGAAACAGCCTGGAGGACTGGTGGAAAGGCAATTGCTAGGCATATAACCCCCGACCAAGGAGTGGTTACCTCCCTCCACCTTACCGTCGATTACATTGTGATTGCTCTGGACAATGCCAAGATCCATGTGTTTGATGCCGACGGACAAATCCTGAAGACTCTGACCGGACATGTGATGGGTGTTTGGGCTATGGTTCCCTGGGATAATATTCTGGTTAGTGGTGGTTGTGACAGAGACGTCCGCGTGTGGGATATGACTACTGGGTATTAATTTCCTCATCACCAATGCTTTTTACATCGTACTAATATCCGGCGGCAGAGAGTGCCGAAATATATTACGCGGGCATACATCAACGGTTCGTTGTCTGAAGATGAGCGACCATAAAACCGCAATATCTGGCTCTCGAGATACCACACTGCGAATTTGGGACATAGAAAGGGGTGTTTGTAAGAATGTTTTGGTTGGTCACCAGGCCAGTGTGCGTTGCTTGGAGATTCATGGCGATCTGGTTGTGAGTGGCAGTTATGACACTACGGCGAGGGTCTGGAGTATCTCCCAAGGAACATGCTTGAAGACATTATCTGGCCATTTCAGCCAAATTTACGCCATTGCGTTTGATGGAAACCGTATAGCTACGGGATCACTTGATACATCTGTCAGAGTTTGGAATCCACACACTGGGTAAGTGGTCTTCATTCTTCTTTTTCACCTGAAGTCTGACCTGTGGTTAGAACATGCTTGGCTGTCCTGCAAGGCCATACTTCATTGGTCGGTCAACTACAAATGCGCGGAAGTACACTTGTTACTGGCGGCTCGGATGGTTCAGTCCGAGTCTGGAGTCTCGAAAGAAACGCATGTGTTCACCGCCTCGCTGCTCATGACAATAGCGTTACCTCTCTGCAGTTCGATGAAACGCGCATTGTTAGCGGTGGTAGTGATGGCAGAGTAAAAGTGTGGGATCTCCAATCGGGGGCTTTAGTTCGAGAACTATCCAGCCCGGCTGAGGCTGTCTGGAGGGTTGCATTCGAGGATGAAAAGGCGGTTATCTTGGCTATGCGGGCGTCAAGGACCATCATGGAGGTCAGCTTTCCACCATTGTTTTGACAGGAAATAGTTATCTCTTACTAACCTGGCGAAGGTGTATTCATTCTCCCCACCTCCAGAAGCACTGAATGAATATTATTCCACCTCGTGTTCAAGCTCTGAACAACTGATGGTGGGTTTTGATGCAGAACACGACGCATTAATGGGCGAAGAGGGGCCTTTCCTTGGAATGGAGGCGTAATACGGTTAATTTATGTCATATTTTACTATTTTAGGGGTTTATATGGCAAGATGGGTTTTGGCGTCGAATGTTTCGATTTCTTGGTCAAGGGTTTATTATTTTTCTGGCGATAGTGATACAAAGATATTGCGGTCTATTTTGTCTTGCATGGAGCCTAGTATCTGTTCTGACCCACTCGTGGAATCGGCCCATCCATGGATGGGTCGTACCATCCATGGACAGGGTGGTTCCATGAATGGTACCGCCATTCAATGGCCCATGAATGGGACAACCAAAAAAGGAAAAAAAATTCAAATTAAATTTGTACTGCTAAGAGGACTATTGAGCACTAGTAATTTAATTGTTGGTAAAGTTAACTGAGTAAAATAATTACAGATGAAGTTAGTGAAGCCAGCAAAGCCAGCAATGCCAGCAAAGCCAGCAATGCCAGCAAAGCCAGCAATGCCAGTGAACCAGCAGCAGTATACTTTGAGCAAAGTGAAGCCATTTTGATATTTATTTATTTATATAGAAGCAAAGCAAAGCCATTTTGATATTTATTTATATAGAAGTAAAGGAAAGCCAATTTTATATTTATTTGTATAGAAGCAAAGCAAAGCCAAACTGACTTGTAAAAGAGATTTATAACTGTAAAGTGCAGCTAACTAACTTATGAAAGAGATAGAAGTAAAGTGGAGACAATTGATTGTAAAAGAATGCATGGCAGCAAAGCAAAGCCAGCTAACTTATAAGGGGTTTATAGAAGTGAAGCAAAGACAACTGATATGTAAAAGACACTGATAAATGGCAAGCAAAGCAAAGACAATTGACTTGTAAGGGATTTATAGATGCAAAGCAAAGTGAACTAACATATAAAAGAAATTCATACCAGTGAAGTGAAAACCACTGACTTCTAACAGAGATTCATAAATGTGTAGCAAAGACAACTGATATGCAAATTGTTAGGGGTTTCCCCTTAGCATGCGTATGAAGTACATCAGGCTTAGTCTCCCAGGCTTGCCACTGTTCAAAGATGAATCAGCAGTAAAGAACACACCCCTGAGAATGTCTACTGATGAGTTAGCAGACGGCTCAACATAGCCGGGTGAAATCCCCATAATAGTCTATGCTACAATACTACGTCTCAGCATAAGGAGTAGCTACCCATTGTGGAGACAGTACGCACACTCAATCAGACAGTAATCATGGGGAAATTCCCATAGTACTGGCCAAGGCATGGGACACACCAACCATACTGCCGAAGCAATGTAACTGCCGAGCAGGGGCCTTCGGGTCAGTTGTGCGTTACGGATCAGACCAGTGTTATCTCCAGTATCATGCTAATACTGGGACAAACCATACCTGTGCTTAGCCTCATGGATATGGTTGGACGAGCGATATTATCTTAGTATGCGGAACTTTGCTATCTCTAGAGCTAGAATAAGCAAAGGAGATAAGCTAACTGCGCCCCGGTAGTTAACTCTACCTAAAAGATAAGTGCTTGGATCTAGACTGTCAAACCGCAGCTCTGCCGCGTTTACAACGCGATAACTGACAGAGGGCACCCCCTTCGGGGAACACGGATAAGACCCGATGACACTAGGTACGTGGCAATGTATGGGTTGGCAGCTCATTAAATCATTGATCACTATTCCACTCAATACGAAGAAAGATAACTAATACGAAGTAATGGTCCGATATGTGCGTCAGCAACGTCATCATAAAATGCAGGATAACCTTGGGGATTCCTGGTGGGGGCTTACGCAACCACACGTTGTCAAACAGAACTCTCTACAGCTAACTACCGAGATCAGCTCTGAAGCAACTATCGGATGTTATGTGAACACCCACTACGGTGGAATGAGTGTTATTGAGATAGTACTATACACACACATCATAGATTACAGAGAAGTACTGTCACCCCTCAGCAGGATAGTTTGACGTGGAAATACTCACCTATAAAAGACCACCTTAAACCCACAAGTTTAAACACAACGATTCAAGCAACAGTCAAAAAAACCACAGTCAGAACACAACAGCGGAAAAACCACCTGAAATATTATTAAGTTATTACCTTAAAAATATTCACCAAAAACTTTTATGTGTGTTACAGACAATCAAAAGATTCTCTTCGCTCGCATCTTGCACGCCCAAGCAAACACTCGAGCCAAATACGAACACCTCGCACGATACCTTGTTTGTAATAATCTTTGGGTAGAATACTACCATTATTTCCACACAGGTGAACTTCCTTCCCAAGTCGTCTTTGACGAATCATCGGAGGATTACCTCCAAGACAGTTACGACTTTTAAAAACCTGGGCCATACTGCAATAGATGCCTGTATTTATACATACAGTACAACGACGTAAACGCATCACCCTTGAACTCCACGTCTTTAGGTTTATCATCGTTATCAAAATACGCCTTTACCACAAGTCGGTTCAACGATATCGATAAAAGCTAAGTCACATCTAGCTGCAGTATCCCCCTAACAGTATAATATTTCGGACGTTATCCGAAATACGTTCATGAACTGTGTGCTGAGCGAAGAACAAGCTTGCTGCGCCGCAAAAATATTCGACATAACAGGAAACAAAGAAAACATACCTTGTTGCCCACTACACTGCCCAAAATATTGCAACAATCACTGTTTACGTTGCCGTCACGTCCAACGAATAGCTCTTTACGGGCTAGCCAGAGCAAGTGTCACAACATCCTCGAATACTCAAAATGTCGACACCCAGGCACAGACTCACCTTTGGAGCGGACCGGTTAGCACCAGTGTCCACAGCAATCTCCAAACCAACCTCGGCAGCACCCAAGCCTCTACCAGAATGGGTCAAGAAATTACAAGAGCACTATCAACAATCACGGCAGAAGTACCAACAGATAGTGCATGACGAGGACACCGAAATGATCGACAGTGTACATGCACGAGTATCACGACTCGATCAAGGAATGCAGAATCTAATTGAATGCTGCAACAGCGAGAGAGTAGTGATAGAAGTCGAATTCGACGATGTTTGGAAAGACTGTGAAATCTTCGCTCAGCAAGTAGAAACCAACAGAGCCCTCGGAGCTCAAGTACTGGAAGGACACGAACAGCAAATCAGGATACTTGAATAGGTACTGAAAGAAACAAGAACCGGAATCGATGTCATCCAGGACCAATCACAGCAAATTATTGCTGGAGCAACAGACGAGTTCAGAAGACTCGAAAGCAGAATAGAAAGTTGTGAAAAAGAGCAAGCACAACTAAGGGTTAAGCAAGCCTCGCTATCAGTATCCTACACCGCAATACATAAAAGAATAACAGACCTGGAAGCCCATACAAAGAAGAATGTACCCGACTACCACGATTTACGAAAAATCGCGGACAGGATTGTGGAGGTTGCAGAGCAAACCACAGGCCTAACAGAAGCGGTGGGAAGAGCAAAGGTGTCTAATACAACACCAGGTACACGAGGAAGAACCGAACAAGTTCAGGAATGGAGACACAGAACGGAGGAAAGAAACAGAAGCATTTCTCCAATAACAGATTCAGATATAGCCCCAAGACCCGGCCTTCGGGGAGGATCTGGTACCGATGCCGGAATGCCTGAACCAGAATCAGAACCTGAACCTGAACCAGGACCAAGTGGAAACAGAGGAACAGGAGGAGATCCGCCACCACCTCCGTCTCCACCAGGACCATCTGAACGACCTACATCTAGAAGGACCAGATCCCCAACCAGACGGTCTAGAACAAGAAGGTCCAGATCACGGTCCAGAACAAGGTAAAACAACAGACCAAGGGATTCAAGAATTAAAATAACAGATCCGCCCAAGTTCGCAGGAAAAAGTTCCGAGGATTTCGACACCTGGTGGATGTGCATGGAAACATATATCGCAGACCAACCCTACCTATTCCCTAGGCCAGGAATAAAAATGCAATATTGCAGAGGACGCCTAGAGGGACATGCCCTGGCATGGCATATGCAATGGGAAACAGAAGCATCCACCGAAAAACACGAAAGAAGTTGGATGGATTACCGAGCCGCAATATACGCCTGATTCCATAATCAATTTCAACAGGAAGCAGCATACAAGGCAATTATGGAAGTAAGATATGAGGGAAACATCCAGGATATGATTACGGAATACGACACCCTGAACGTGAAAGGCGGAATAACTGGCGTGGCCTACCGAACCATGCTGATGTCACAACTTCCAGTACAAGTATTTAAACAACTGTCAACAGTTAATCCAGCAGACAAAACAGACGCAGAATTGAGGGAAATCATCCTCAATGCTGGAAACAATGTGGAAATATGGCAAGCCACGGCAAAAAACTTCGGAATAATTAAAAAGACGCCCAAAACATCAGGACGAATCTCGGAAACAGGGTCAGTTCAAAAAACACTTTTTAGAAAAAACTCTCGTTTCAAGAAACAAACGTCATACACACCAGCAAATCAAACAGGATCAGTACCCCGAGCATTCAAAAGCACAGATGGAAAAACCTACGCACAAATGATTCAAGGAGTCCCACCGGAAGAAGTAAAAAGAAGGAGGGTGGCAAAGGAATGCATACGGTGTGCATGGCCTTCGGGGCGAAAAGGAGCACACGGAACAATGAAGTGCTTCCAAGCAGTAAAAGTTACCAGCGGAACGGCGGACTTTCCCAAAGGCTATCAAAAATGGAAAGTAGGAGGTTTCGACCAATTGAAAGATAAACCAATTGACGATTACGAAATTGAGAGTGATAAGGAAAAAGAAGGGCAAGTACAAACATCCGAGGGAGACGAGATAACAGAGGATAGCAGTGAGGATATTGCAGAAGATTGATGGAACCAAACTGAAGACATCTCGGAGTAAGGAGATAATAGAACAGTTTATTAATATGATAGAATTATTTGGAGGATTTTGGCGATTAGATGGGAGAAAGCCTTTATATAGATACCGGTCACAACCTTGAGGATTCCAGAAGGGATGAAACCGCTGGACGGTAGTTGCACAATAAGTAAGTATACCCCTCAAACTAACTAAAAAACATAATTCAAGGACCTGCTACGGCCTAGTCATTGACGAAAGGATGGCTACAAAATGCAAACAACCTCCCACGGAGGATAGAAACTCAATCAAGCGACAAAATACATCAAACAACTTTGTGTTTTACGAAGTCAAAAAACTACACAAAATCCCACAAACACGCATCCGAAAAAGACCAATCTATAAGTTCTTTATAGATTACGACGATGGAACTGGAAACAGCAAACAATTCCCAGTACGAGCAATGTTAGATCTAGGATCTACATCCTTCACAATATCACCGCAATGTGCAAAAGTGTTTAAAATGCCAGTGGTTAGAAGGAAAAACTCAGTCAGAGCAAATGACTTTGGAGGAAACAAGGTAAAGCTACCGGGTATGTATACCATCCCGCTAGGGTTAGCTTTCGGAAACCACCGATCACTCGAAACGTTCGAAGTAACACCAATGCAAAAAGAACACAATGTATTAATACCAGCATGGTACTTGGAAAAACATAAAGCACAAGGAACGTCATATGGACACCTACATTTCACGGAGTGTGGAAACAAATGTTACAATCATGGAATGAAAAACCCAGACTGGAACATCACGTACGATGATCGAATAGTCTTTCGAAGCGACGCAATAAACATCGGATCAGTCATATTCAGTAACACAGCTCAATTAGCAGAGAAGTTACCACCTCAATATCATAAATGGTTGTTACTATTTGACCCTCAAGAATCCGAGAAATTACCGAATCATGGCCCTCACAACCACGAAATCAACCTCAAATTATCGGATGACCAGGTCAAGGTTGGACCAATATACCAATTATCAAGAGAAGAAGAAAAGTTACTACGAGAATACATTGATAAAATGATAAGAGAAGGAAAAATTCAACCATCTCAGGAACAGGCAGGAAGCCCAATTTTATTTGTACCAAAACCAAATGGTCGAGGATTATTGTCAAGGGTTCAGGGCTGGGTGTCGAGGGTTCAGGGTTCGGGGTTCTAGGGGTTATAAAATCCAAGAGTCGGAAGGCTTCAAGAGTCGAAAATAGCCTGTAGCTAAAGGAACAAAGACTGTACGCAAGAGAGTCGATCCAGAATCACCGAGTGTGAAAGAAGTGAAAGCCGAAGCTAATTGATTGCTTTATAGACGAGAGAACGAGTGAAGAAAGAAACTTATCCTCCGCCAAACACCTGGTTTATATACAGTGATTCACTCGTTCCATAATACATCCGAACTCCTGCTTTCTTTGTACACCGCTTTCGTACGATTCCGTCGTTTCCCGTAAAACCTGATTCGAAACCTGATTTCATGCTCGTCATGCTTTAGCCTCCATTCGAAACCTGATTTCATTCTCGTCGTGCTTTTAGCCTCCATTCGAAACCTGATTTCATTCTCGTCGTGCTTTATCTTCTATATTATTCACCGATCATCACTCCACCATCGATCGTCACTCAACACAACCGTGACAGTCGCTCCCCCCTCTCCAATGCCGAGTACCTACGAGGTTCACGATCCGGGCTTGCCAGGTTGTTCGGTGTGAAAATCGTCGATAGCTTTAAGTCCATCTACATTGGTCGCGGGCTCCCTGCTGCGCTCGTCGTAGCCTCTCCATTTTACCAAATACTGCAGCTGTCTTGGGAACAGCCTGGAATCGTCTATCCGCTCAACTTCGTACTCCTCTTCTCCGTCCACTATTACCGGTGGTGGTGGTTCTTGCTTTCGATTCGGGAGAGGATCCTGGGCGGCCTTCCCTGATCTGGATATCAGTTGAACGTCGTGAATGCGTATTTGATTTGGTAGCCTAATTCTATAGGCCCATGGACTGACGACCTCCGTGATTTCGTATGGTCCAATATGTTTCCAGTCAAGTTTCTTACTGGGTTGGGCTGTCGATAGGTTTCTGGCGTCCATCCATACTTTGTCTCCTATCTGTAACTCCGTTCCGACTCTTCGGGATTTGTTGGCCTGTTCGGACTGTACGGCTTGGGCCCTTTTCATTTCTGCTCTGAGTTCGCTGAAAAGTTGCTCCATCCTTTGGGCCATCTGCTGGGCATTTACCTCACGAATATCGTTGGGATCCTTAATTGGGTGTTGGCCGAAGGTCATTTGCGGGTGAAAGCCGTAGTTTCCAAAAAACGCGGAGCACTTGGTCGTCTCCGAGGTGTGATTGTTAGCTGCGAATTCCGCCAATGGTAGCCACCGGACCCAATCGTCCTGCTGATAATTAACAAAGTGCCGGAGGTACTGTTCCATTACCGCATTGATTCTTTCAGTTTGGCCGTCGGTCTGAGGGTGCAATGCGGTTGACAATCTTCGTTCGATTCCCAATCTCTCGCAGACGTGTTTCCAGAATTCCGAAGCGAATTGCAGCTCTCGATCCGACACTATTGTTTCGGGCAGTCCATGTAGTCTGAACACTTCTTTTACGTACATTTCCCCCAGCTTCTTTCCATCCACTTTGTCAGTGCAGGGTACCAGGTGTCGCATTTTCGTTAGGCGATCAACCACTACCCAAATTGCGTTGAACCCTTCGCTTTCCGGTAGTCCAACTACAAAATCCATGCTCAGATCCCTGCATGGTTGTTCCGGTATCTCCAGTGGACGTAGAAGTCCGTGGGTTTTTCCGTGAACTGCTTTGCTTCGTTGACAGATATGGCAATTTCGTACGTAGCGATCCACGTCTTTTCTCATCTGATTCCAGGAATGGCTCCGGCTCAGCCGGTCGTAGATTTTAGCTCGTCCTGGATGTTCCGCGACCGGAGAGTCATGGCATTCCTGAATCCATTTGAGTTTGTCATCATCCGTTGGTTGGATTTGTGTTTCAGAAATTTCCAACGGTTGTTCCTTATGCGTATATAGCCCTTCGCTGCTGTCGTACGGGCATTGCTGATACACCCTTTGTACCCAATTCCATAGTTCTTCGGCGCTTGATGAATCGTTGTCCAGGTTGACCGTCTCTGCGAACGCCACTATCAGAGTTTTGCGTAGTTCCTGGTCGAGATTTTCTGTTTTTAGCATGATTTGCTGGGATTTTTCTGCCCCCCCCTTCGGAGGAATGTCTCCTGGCATTCTTGTAAGTGCATCGGGCTTCTGTCCTTGTTTGCCTGGGCGATAAACGATTTTGAACTTAAAACGGGAGAGAAATTCGGACCACCTTGTTTGCCTTCGGTTCAACAGCTTCGAAGTCATGAAGTACTCCAGGTTCTTGTGATCTGTGAGAATCTTGATCGGGTGTGCTGAACCTTCGCACTCAGGCCTCCATTGTTCCAAACTTGTAACTATCGCACCTAATTCTTGATCGTAAATTTCGTAATTTTCTTCGGCGGGTGAATGTTTTTTGGAAAAGAAGGCCACTGGGTGTAATATTCCATGATCATCGTACTGAGAAAGGACTCCTGCTGATACATAACTCGAAGCGTCGGTTTCTAGGACTATCTCTTTTTCGTAGTCGAAGTGGGCTAACACTGGTGCCGTCGTAAAAGCTAACTTGAGTTCGGCGAATGCTCTTTTCTGATCGGGTCCCCAGTGAAAGGGTATTAGCTTTTTCGTGAGTTTTGTTAGTGGTTGTACCACCCCACTGTAATTCCGTATGAATCGTCGGTAGAAATTGGCGAAGCCTAAACAGGATTGGACTTCTTTAAGTTTTCCCGGTGTTTCCCAATTTTCAACTGCATGGACTTTCTCCGGATCCATTTTGATTCCGTTTACTCCGACAATTAGCCCTAGGTATTTGACTTCTTCCTTATGGAACTCGCATTTTTCTGCTTTTAGGTAGAGACCAGCTTCCTTGAGTGCGGTCATGACTGCTCTGACGTGTTCCTTGTGCTCCTTCAGGTTATCGCTGTAGATAAGGATAACGTCCAAAAAGGCTGTGAA
Source organism: Trichophaea hybrida (assembly GCA_015178995.1). Lineage (NCBI taxonomy): Eukaryota > Fungi > Ascomycota > Pezizomycetes > Pezizales > Pyronemataceae > Trichophaea > Trichophaea hybrida. The sequence goes on from WHVE01000016.1 coordinate 260,542, forward strand.
GAAGATATCCAGGAAAGGTCGTAATGTATCGTCGATGAATTCTTGGAAGGATGCTGGTGCGTTGGTAAGTCCGAAGGGCATAATCAGTGATTCGAAAAGTCCATAGCGGGTCCTGAAAGCCGTATTCCATTCGTCCCCTTCTGCGATTCTAATCATGTTATACGGGTCGCGGACGTCTAACTTGGTGTAGTAACGGGCTTTGGAGAGTCTTAGCAAGGTTTCTTGGATCAATGGTAGGGGATACCGGTTTTTTATTGTTCCCTCGTTCAGGCCTCGGGAGTCGACGCAGAGTCTCAGGCCTCCCCATGGTTTCGGAGCGAAAAGTACTGGGGTTCCGCAGGGTGATGACGATGACCGAATGAATCCCTTGGACAAGTTCTTTTCTATCCATTCTTTTAGTACTCCCAATTCTTCTCGTGAGAGACTGTAGATAGGTCCAAATGGAGGTGTGAATCCTTCCTGTAGTTTAATCTTATGATCGTAAGGTCGATGCGGAGGTAAGGTTTCTGCGATTACTTTGCTGAATAGCGGTAGAAATTAGTGGTATTCCTTGGGAATGACTTCTTCGAGAGGTTTGTCTTGTAGGTCTTTTATTCTCAAGGCTTTATTGATTTCGCACAACGTGACAGCGTAAACTTTGAGTCTCTCCTTCTTTATTCTTCTCATAAATGGTGAGGCTGCTACTGCGCAGATATCTTGCCTGGGTGTCTCCGGATCCGTTGTTTCCATATGATTGCCCCACACCCATACGCCTGAATGGTGTTGGCAGTGTTGTGGGCAGTAGCTGCTTTCGAAACCGATCCTTCGGGCTTGGAATTTAACCATTACGTCGTGAAGTTGTAACCATGGCAATCCTAGTACGATCGGATAATGCCCTAACTTTGTTACGAACGCTGGTAGTTGCTCCTGATGTGATCTTATTTCTATATTTAACTTGGCCATGGTCGTAATGGTTCCTGATTCGATGGGTCTTCCATCGATAACCTCTAACTCTCTTGATTCTCGTAATTCCTTCTCTTCTAACTGATGATGGCGAACAAAATCTTTATCCACAAATGCTATTCCGGTGGCTCTGCAGTCAATTCGAGCGTGTGTATCGATTAACCTGTCTCTGATTTTCAGCGAACATTTTACAACAAGATGTTTGCTTTCCATTGAAGACTCCTTAATTTCTGCACTACTGATTCAAAACTGCGAAATTTCAAAACGAGACTTAACAACTGTAGACAAAGGAGATTCGTGCCCAGCGCAATGGCCATCCTTATTGCACTGGTTTAAACTTTTCCCAACTCGACTTCCTTTCCTTTCCCTGCTCCCGAATCTGCGTCCATTCCATTTCCTGCTTTCTTAAACGGCGTTACTTCCACCTGTCCTGATGCTGCTTTCAATTTTCTCGGGCAACTTGCTGCGAAGTGCCTTGAGTCCCCACAGTACATACATAGTCTTCCTTCCCTTCGTCTCTTTCTCTCTTCTGCTGTGATCTTCCTGCCTTTGACTGCTGAGAGGTCCATTGGGGCGGGGCCGAAATATCCTGCTACTGTTCCCGCAGGTGCAGTCTCTGAGGCGGGTGTGGTGTTGGTTGTTGGGTCGGACTTCTTGTATCCTCCTTCCCACCTTCCTGACATCCTTTCCGCGGCCCGGGCCCTCAGCTGAGAGTCTCTTTTTGAACACAGCTTGACGAATTTGACCAGGTTTTCTGGTAACTCGGTGTGTTGTAGGGAGTCTTTGAGTTCGTTTGACAGCCCATTTCGTAATGCATCTAGTTGGGCTTCCGTGTTCCACTTAACGTCCGCTACTTACCTTTGGAATTCCGCGTAGTACTGGGAGAATTTGCGGTCTCGTTGTTTGAGTTTCAATAGTTCCCTTTTGGCCGTTGCCGCTTTGTCTTGGTCTCCGAAAGCTAAGTCCAACAGGTCAAGCAGATCTTTTAAGGAATCGAGTTTTACTTCCCCCGAAACTTCTTCACAGTATGGCATAAGCTGTGCCATGGCTACTCCCTCGAGACGTCCCATCGCGTACCTTAGCTTCTTCTGTTCGGTATTGAACGTTCTGGGTTTTCCTGCTATCTTCAAAGCCAACTGCACCTTCCATCCCCTAAGTTCCTTCCTGTCTGTTCCTGAAAAATGGGCAATTGCGTTGCCTTTTTCTTCTGGTTCCCTCTCTTCCCGCTCCACTCCCATCCTTCCTTCCGTTAGCCTCGAGATCCGGGTTACCTGTTCTCGATTTTCTTCTGCCAACGATCTGAATTTGTCCATCTGTGCCTGGGCGTCTTCCAGGTCTTGTTTCAGTTCTGCCAGGTCAGGATGCCTTTCTTCCAGTTGTTGTTCCAGGTTCCGGACTTTTTCCACTAAGTCCCCATGACTGCATTCGGGAACTGTTCCTTCTGCTGCTGCCAGTCTCTGTGTTGCTAGGGTCGCTTCCCTTTTCCAGTTTTCTCTTTTCTCCGATAATTCCGATATTCGTGCTTCCGCATCTTTCACAGATTGCCGTTCCTTCATCAATTCATTTATCCTGCTGGTCGTCGGTAACCTGGCGAGGGCGTTCCACCCCTTTTTGACATCTTGGGTGTAACATCGGAGTTGTTCTTCTTTCATCGCCTCCGTGTCCGCCTGCGTTACGTTTTCCAGCTCCTCCGGAATCGCCATTGTCAGGGTTACATCACGGGCCATTCTTGAGGATTCGCCTGACATCTTTCTGGCGATGTAAGATTGCTGCTAACGGCAGGGATCGAGGTCTTATATTCTTAGATTTCTTGGAGGATTTCGTCGATACTAGCGAAACTGTTAAAGGGTTCCGGTTCTGAAAACTGGCAAGGTTGACCGGGTAGATTGAAGAAATTAATGCGGCTATGGCAATTGAAGTTGTATGCCGTCATTAACTAATTTTCGAAAACGTTCGTGGGTCTGCGGAGGTTCCACAGGCAGGCTATGCAGATATGTCGCCAGAAACTGTGCACGATCAGTCGATTATTGAAATTGCCGACGGATCGAAACACGGTGCAGCGGGTGTTGCAAGGTCTGTGACAAAAGTAACAACCGCTTTGGTGAGGATAGCGGAACATAAACTAGGACTAAAACTGAGAATATATCCAGTAGAATCGATTTTAGACTCGTTCTTCTATCAAGGGTTCAGGGCTGGGTGTCGAGGGTTCAGGGTTCGGGGTTCTAGGGGTTAAAAAATCCAAGAGCCGGAAGGCTTCAAGAGTCGAAAATAGCCTGTAGCTAAAGGAACAAAGACTGTACGCAAGAGACTCGATCCAGAATCACCGAGTGTGAAAGAAGTGAAAGCCGAAGCTAATTGATTGCTTTATAGACGAGAGAACGAGTGAAAAAAGAAACTTATCCTCCGCCGAATGCCTGGTTTATATACAGTGATTCACTCGTTCCATAATACATCCGAACTCCTGCTTTCTTTGTACACCGCTTTCGTACGATTCCGTCGTTTCCCGTAAAACCTGATTCGAAACCTGATTTCATGCTCGTCATGCTTTAGCCTCCATTCGAAACCTGATTTCATTCTCGTCGTGCTTTTAGCCTCCATTCGAAACCTGATTTCATTCTCGTCGTGCTTTATATTCTATATTATTCACCGATCATCACTCCACCATCGATCGTCACTCAACACAACCGTGACAATTATGTCTTTGCGTAGATTACAGACGACTAAATGATCTTACAATCAAAGACAAAACCGCCCTACCTTTAATGGATGAACTACAAAATCGAATGAAAGGAGCCAAGTGGATCACGAAGTTGGATATGAAATCCGGATACCACCTGGTACAAATGGCAAAAGGACACAAATGGAAAACAGCTTTTAGAACCAAGTTTGGATCCTATGAATATATGGTAATGCCGTTTGGGTTAACAAACGCACTTGCTACTGTCTAAAGATGGATGAACGGAATTCTACATCCTTTTCTAGGACATCAAGATAATGTCACGGTATGCTATATCGACGACGTTATGATAGCAACCAAAGGAACTCGAGAAGAACACCATGAGTATGTAAGGAAAATACTCCAGGTCCTTCAGAATAATGAGTTAGTGGTGGAAATCAATAAATATGAATTAGATCAACACGAAGTTGAATTCCTGGGATTTGTAGTTAGCGGACGAGGATTGAAAATTGCCCCAAGCAGAAGCGAAGCAATAACTAAATGGCCAATACCGAAAACACAGAAAGAAGTCCAAATTATTTTAGGATTGTGGAATTTTTATCGAAGATTCATAAGCGGATACGCTGGAATTGTGGCGCCAATAACAGATACGTTGAAAGGAGACGGAAAAAATTTCACATTCGGAGACTTTCAAAAACCGGCATACTACAAAATCTGCATAATGTTTGCAGCAGAAAATACCCCAATCCTTCGGCATTACGAAGAAGATCGACCAGCAATAGTCGAGACGGACGCCTCAGACTTCGCCATGGGAGCAGTTTTTCAGCAGAAGTTTGAAGACGCCAAAATGCACCCAGTCGCCTTTATCTCCAAGAAATTCTCATCCGCCGAAATCAACTATCAAATATACGACAAAGAAATGCTTGCCATAGTATACGCTTTCAAAACATGGCGATGCTACCTCCAAGGAGCGACACATACGACTATCGTCTTCTCTGACCATATGAATCTACAGTACTTTAAAGAAACCAATCAACTCAATCGAAGGCAAGCCAGATGGGCAGAAGTATTACAAGACTATAATTTCAAGATTGTATACAGAAAATAATCAGCAAATGGAAAAGCAGACGCCTTATATAGATGTCCGGAGTTGATCTCTAGAGAGGGAGGTACGCAAAGTACAGAAAAGAAAGCTTTATTAGGACCAGAACTTTGGATGAACATTGGAGCAATGGATATTGACGATGACGAAATAGGAGAAATATCATTTGCCGGATTCTCAGTTAAAAAACTAACACCCACAATGAAAGAACGATGGACTACTGGAGTAGAAGAAGATGAAGAATATAAGGAGATATTAAGAAAAGTTAGCAACAAGGAGAAGAACGTGGACAAAAGATTTGGAATAGATACAGAAGGGATGTTGGTATGGAAAGGAAGGCTATATGCACCAAAGGGTTTTAGAAGAGAAGTACTCAAACGAGAACACGACTCCAAAGTGGCAGGGCATTTCGGAAGAGAACGTACCATGGAACTTATCACCAGAAACTTCTACTGGCCCAAGCTAGAGGAAGAAGTTCGAGACTATTGCAACAAGTGCGACTCGTGTCAAAGAACGAAAAACCCCGGACATGCGAAACATGGATTACTACATCCATTAGAATTACCATCTTCACCGTGGTCATACATATCAGTTGATTTTATCACAGACCTACCAGAGTCAGATGGATGCAAGAATATTATGGTAGTAATCGATCGCTTCACTAAAATGGCTCACTTTATACCCACAGCCAAACAGGAATCATCAGTAGTAGCCAAATTGTTCCTAGACAATGTGTGGAAATATCACGGAATACCAACAGATATAGTATCGGACAGAGACGGGGTATTTACCGGAGATTTCATTGCAGACTTATACCAATTCTTATGAATCAAACGTTCAATGTCAACAATGTTATACCCTCAAACGTACGGTCAAACAGAACGGATGAACCAGACAATTGAACATTACCTACGAACATACTGCAACTATGAACAAGACAATTGGAAAGAAATGTTACCAATGGCCGAATACGCATATAACAACTCAAAACATACGGCAAGCAAAATAACACCTTTCTACGCAAACTACGGATATGAACCACGCACCAATTGGCCCACCAAAGTGGAATTCAAAAATCCAAGCTCGGAAATATACACTCACTACATGGTAGACGTCTATCGCAAGCTCGAAACACAACTCGAAAGCAGTCGTGAAAAAATGGCAACATACTACGACCGAAAAAGTAAGCCAGCACCAGAGTTCAAAGTCAATGATTGGGTAATGCTAGATGGGAGAAATATTCGAACCAAGAGGCAATGCAGAAAACTCGATGACAAACTATACGGACCTTTCAAGATTAGTAAAATCGGAAGCAACAAACGTTGGTGTCGGTTAGAGCTACCAGCATCGTAGAAAATACATCCTACATTCAATGTTGCTCTGCTAGAACAGTAGCAGGGAGAAGTTAAAGAAAAAGATATTCCACCAATAGAAGCAGACAACGAAGGATGGATACCCGAAGCCATTATAGCCAGTGGACCAACAGACGAGGATCATCAGAAGCATGTATACCTGGTCAAGTGGGAAGGATTTACGCATGAGGAAAATACTTGGGAATCCTACGAACATCCAGCAGGGATAGCAACAGAACTAATTGACAAGTTCTACGAACAAAAACCAGAGATGGAAAAAGATAAAAGATGGAAACAAAACAAGAAAACACAAAAGAAAAAGAGAAAGAATAAATAGATTTCTTTTGTAAAAACTCACACCGCATTTGATTTTATGTAAGCGGAGGTCACATTTATTTTTATTTTTATTTTTTATCAAAAGATTAGCTATACCTATAGTATACGCTGTCTGAGTGGTAACTATTGCAAAAAGAATCACTTCTTATATTGGAGTACTCTGTTGAGGTCACCAGAGCTAGAGAGGGAGGTAATGTTAGGGGTTTCCCCTTAGCATGCGTATGAAGTACATCAGGCTTAGTCTCCCAGGCTTGCCGCTGTTCAAAGATGAATCAGCAGTAAAGAACACACCCCTGAGAATGTCTACTGATGAGTTAGCAGACGGCTCAACATAGCCGGGTGAAATCCCCATAATAGTCTATGCTACAATACTACGTCTCAGCATAAGGAGTAGCTACCCATTGTGGAGACAGTATGCACACTCAATCAGACAGTAATCATGGGGAAATTCCCATAGTACTGGCCAAGGCATGGGACACACCAACCATACTGCCGAAGCAATGTAACTGCCGAGCAGGGGCCTTCGGGTCAGTTGTGCGTTACGGATCAGACCAGTGTTATCTCCAGTATCATGCTAATACTGGGACAAACCATACCTGTGCTTAGCCTCATGGATATGGTTGGACGAGCGATATTATCTTAGTATGTGGAACTTTGCTATCTCTAGAGCTAGAATAAGCAAAGGAGATAAGCTAACTGCGCCCCGGTAGTTAACTCTACCTAAAAGATAAGTGCTTGGATCTAGACTGTCAAACCCCAGCTCTGCCACGTTTACAACGCGATAACTGACAGAGGGCACCCCCTTCGGGGAACACGGATAAGACGCCATGACACTAGGTACGTGGCAATGTATGGGTTGGCAGCTCATTAAATCATTGATCACTATTCCACTCAATACGAAGAAAGATAACTAATACGAAGTAATGGTCTGATATGTGCGTCAGCAACGTCATCATAAAATGCAGGATAACCTTGGGGATTCCTGGTGGGGGCTTACGCAACCACATGTTGTCAAACAGAACTCTCCACAGCTAACTACCGAGATCGGCTCTGAAGCAACGATCGGATGTTATGTGAACACCCACTAAGGTGGAATGAGTGTTATTGAGATAGTACTATACACACACATCATAGATTACAGAGAAGTACCGTTACCCCTTAGCAGGATAGTTTGACGCAGAAATACTCACCTATAAAAGACCACCTTAAACCCACAAGTTTAAACACAACGATTCAAGCAACAGTCGAACAAACCACAGTCAGAACACAACAGCGGAAAAACCACCTGAAATATTATTAAGTTATTACCTTAAAAATATTCACCAAAAACTTTTATATCTGTTACAGACGATCAAAAGATGCTCTTCGCTCGCATCTTGCACGCCCAAGCAAACACTCGAGCCGAATACGAACACCTTGCACGATACCTTGTTCGTAATAATCTTTGGGTAGAATACTACCATTATTTCCACACTGGTGAACTTCCTTCCCAAGTCGCCTTTGACGAATCATCGGAGGATTACCTCCAAGACAGTTACGACTTTTAAAAACCTGGGCCATACTGCAATAGATGCCCGTATTTACACATACAGTACAATGACGTAAACGCATCAGCATTGAACTCCACGTCTTTAGGTTTATCATCGTTATCAAAATACGCCTTTACCACATGTCGGTTCAACGATATCGATAAAAGCTAAGTCACATCTAGCTGCAGTATCCCCCTAACACAAATAAAAATTACCAAAGGAAAGTGAAGCAAAGACAACTGACTGGTGAGAGATTATAGCAGTGAAACAAAGACAATTGATATGTAAAAAGTATTTGTAATAGAGAAGTGAAGCAAAATACAGATATTATAAAAGAGTTGTGTAGAAGCGAAGCAAAGCAGTAGTATATTTATTTTTTATATTTTTTTATAGGCTAAGCTATTTGATTTGCATAATTTTGATTGTCCCATAATTGGGCCCATGAATAGCAGTACCATTTATGGAACTACCCTATCCATAAATAGTATGGCCTATCCATTGATAGATGGCTACAACCAATGGATTACAACATATCCACACCTGAGCTGTACTATGTAGTAGGAAAAACCTGCAATCTGAAATATTTTTGGTTTCAGTCTAATTTGTAACCACTTGCAATATAAGGGACAAAGTATATAACATGGTATGGGTTGAGCCGATACATATAGAGTTGTGCTGTTTCCAGAGTATGAACATGAATCATTTCAGCCATACAAAAGAGGTAAAATGAAATACTCTTATAAAGTCATTTGATTCATATATTTCTTAATTAGATAAACACTATCAGCTGTTTGTGTTGGGTTTGACATAATTGTGTGATCTAGTTTCACTCTTCCCCAGATGTTATCACCATACTAGCAGGGACAAAGAGTATTAAGTGGACGCTGTACAATCTAACTGGCTCCCTGGATGGCAGAGGTGATAAGGGCCCTGTAATATACTAGCCAGAGTTGATACAGTATAAATAAACAACAACAATATCACCAAACAAACAATGGCTGGAATATTACTAATCCACCCTCCAGTCCACTTTTGGCCAATAAATGGCAAGCTTAAACTAAGTTAGCATATAATATAATCCATATAAATCACTGCAACCATAATATGTGATTCTCCAAACTGTATATCATTGTATTGATACCATATATTCAACCTTTGCCTGTCTTTTGTTTGAGTTTTGTCTGCTGTTTGTTTGCTATGAATTGGCAGTACTAGAGTATTTCTATTGATTCAAATACAATTATATTTAATGAAAACATATGGCCTGTTATAAATAATATAAAATTTTACCGTTTCAGTAGTATTTTGTGCTGTATTGGGGTATATTTTGGATGTAGTCATTATGGTATTAAAATATGAATGGGAATATTTTTTGAAATGAAAAAATTTTCAATGACAATTAAACTACTATAGCGGCCACTGAGATTTGGATATCAGTAGTCAGCACGGAGTGTCTGTCCAGCAGTTTTTATGTCTCTTGTCAGCGTCAGCAGGCCAATATCCAAACTTTAAAAGGTGTCTGCACCCTCAAATATAATTGTATACAATTCATTTAAATAGATATATATTGCGGGGTATTTTCCTGCTTGGTCCACCCATAATCGCACCTGCTCTTTCTGAACTTCTAATGGCACGCCACGCATTGAGATCATCTTCTATCTTCGGCCTTCATCACTATACCCTTGCCCATCTCTTCTGCAGTCGTCAGTACCGACTGTCCAAAATGAATTTACCTGTTAGCAATTGACAGTGTCCGAATCTCGGTGGCTAGTACAGTACTTCTGTATTATTTAAAATCCAACACAATAAATATTATATCAACACAAAACCAAATACAATTTGTAAAATATTTTGTACTATATATTGTTAATAGCTACAAAAGGATATTTTGTTAGGAATAGAAAATTATATATATGAATAAGAAATTGCAACTTTCGACTGATAATATAACCTTCAAAAAGTATATTTTATATCACTTTTTTGAATATAATTATCAATATAGATTAAAAGCCACAATATTCAATATATAATTGATTTGATTCATTATTATACCTAGCAAGTTTTCAGTGGGAACATATACAATTACCTACAGTTACACTGATTGGATGTTATCAGCTATGATTTATCACAGATGCCAGAGCCAATCTTTTTGGATGCCGAGCAAACAAATATGCACAACATCGATATGCAACAATGGCTAGTTTATGGCTGTTGTTGCTTCTGTTCTAAATTGCCAATAATACATGGACAGCCAACCTACAGCTGAATGGCATTGGCCAAGAAGCTGACAACTTGCTGATGACCAACAAACAGCCAGCAACCAATATCATGGCACCAGCCAAGAATCTTATGGTGTAGAAAAATGTGCCAACTCTGAACTGTGAAGCTGTTCGCAATTGAAAGAGGCCTATTCGTCTTGTGATTATCAGATTGAAAGTATACCACTGGTCCAGAGGCACCACTCTGTGAGCTTGATGTTACAAAGGATATCAATGGTCCAATTATAATCCAATCATGATGAAACACAATAGAGGATTGAGATATGGAGGACCGCACTAGTTCCCAATGAGCGGGCATTGGTTCTAAGATGGTTATGGTGCTGGAGATATAGAACAAAGCATAGATAGAAGAATATGTTAGAGCAAAGATGAAGGTATAAAGGCCTTGGGTTCTGTGAGGGTAGAAAGGCATCAACCTTCTAAGCAAGAAGAACAAGCCTGAGCAATATATGTATTGAAAAGTTGATCTTTTTGTACCAATCTTTTAGTGATTTCACATTCCGATCAAATCTCCAAACCTACCTTTGAAGCAAGTTCTGAATTAAGTATGGATACTACATTGATCGGGGAAACCTTGAACAAAGCTCCCAGTATTACATGATATTGTTCACAAAGAAATGCTTCCAAGACAGGTATTCTTTCTATCCCCACTGATATATCAAGCAACCATCATGCCATCTGACTCCAACTGCTACTGTTAAGTCAACTTGTGTGATTTAGCTGGAATCCCATTGCAGCTTGCAGAACCAGAACCTCTCAACGTCTTCGATAGCATCGATGATCTTCTTAACGCAACAGAACAATCTTTCAATAATTACTTTTGGTATACACTTGATAGCCCATATCTAGGTAACATTTATGGAACAGATGTAGCCTGGCAAGGGGGAGGTCTAAGTATCAACGATTCAGTCTTCGCTGATGATTGGACAAGGAACAAAGGCTTCCATGTCAATTGCAAAGATCAGGAAGTGTGCTATTGTGGGTACAACTGTGCAGGAACCTACATGGCAATCGGCAGAGCAGCAGCCATTCTATCATCTATTGTAACAACCATTTACCATTGGAATTGGTGAATGCCATAATACTCGGTACCACCTCTATTTCACTATATAGTCCCATGCAGCTGGTCCATAATCATGTATATCTCTCACACACATGATGAGCCATCACTACAACTGCTGCACGAATCTGGAGCTTGATTCTGCTTCTTTTACATTGCCCCTGTTGAGCAATTTTTCACTGTCCTATAATGGTCAGATCAGACACCAGCATGACTCACACTTATACAATGGTTAGAATTCAAAATACATTCATTCTATCCAGCAACAAAAATGAAAAGATGACACAATACCATCCAATTACAAGGAAAGATCATCCGGACTGGATCATTGAGCTTGTGGATACAATCAACAGAGAGTGCGGAAGAATAAAAACCCTTATTTAAAAAGCAATAGGGAAATATTTTGAGATACAAACAGCCCTTTCAGAATTGGCCAGAGCTTACGAAGACCTCATTATTAGGCAAAACGAGATGTAGGATGCTGTTCATCTGTGAGTAGAAAGATAGGCAGGGCTCAATTCAAAAAGCTTTCTGACCTAGAAATCCAATACCAAGTGTTTGCAACTAACGTCCAAGCAGTATTTGTACTGATTAAAGTCCAAACACCAAAGCCTGTACAGTGCTGTGGTCAGCCCTCAGTTAACAAATCTAATATTGTTGAAAAGCCTGCGGAACCCTTACCACTCTGTTTGATAATATGGAATGAACTCCAGAACGCCTTGCCCGGCAAGAACATATCAAATTCCAGGAGCTGGCTGATGTTTGAATAAAAGCCAAAGAAAATGGCAAATGAATGTTCAGGCTATATGCCTAGTATGGTCAGCAGGCAAAAAAGATGCCGGAGGCAGCACAGAAAAGGTAGACTACGCAGAATAGGGAAGGAAGATGGCAGAGCAAAAGCTGCAGAAGGACTTTGAGCGGAAATTAAAAGAATTCACAAGAGCATTGCAGACGAAGCTCTTATATGAATACATGAAGTGATCAGTACGTTCATTGGCCCAGTCAGTATTGATACTCATGTGTAGGGATACCAAACACGATCAGCAGGGATTCTGCCTTTGATACACTATAAAAAATGGTGGCGGAAGGTGGATCAAAGAGGCTGTGACTCCACATCAGAATGGTAATAGAAATGGTACAGGAGGAATTGGAGGAGATCCCCCAGGCGACTCTGAGTCTTCTTGCTCCAGCTTGACAAGCTCCAGCTGTTGTGCTAGCAGAAACAATGTTCTCCCACCACATCCACCACCAGCAGGAATGGATTATAATGAATCACCTTTATTACCACTACAAGTACCACCCCAACCACCAAGAATTCTGAATCCAAGCAAGAAGCAAAAAATTGAACTTTCCTACAAGTTGAAGAGAAACCCAACAGACAAATCAGCGTTCTATCTGCATTCGATTACAGGGGTGGATTGCAATGTCAGATAGTTCAAGGACAAGTATAATGATGACAACACTAAAATCATCTTTGTTGGAAGTATCCATCAAGAAAAAGCTTTGCCCAGGTTCAACAACCAAGAAACACAGCATAGGAGCCATTTTCAGGTTGACAAATGGTCAGTATTCACAAGCACTATGGAGGCACAGTTCATCGACCTGGAGGAAGAAATGGAATGCCTCCATCAAATGAAGAAATTGTAGTACAAGGAAGACACCCAAGACTGCATTGTAAAGATGGTAGACTTGGAGTACCATGTCTGCTGATCCGGAATTGCATGGTGACAGGTTCTTTACAGCGGAGTCAACAAAAAAATCTAGAATTGACAATCCATTTCAATGAATAAACCTAACAACAATATAGAATACAAATTACTTCTCAATCAAATCGGTTGTGCATATGACAGATGCCTACAAGAAATGCACCAGCACAACGATGACAAGGCCAATGACAAAATGAACACAATGAGAAAGCATAATGATGATGATGATAAGGGGAATCAAGGAAAGAAGGACTTTCAGAAAGGTTTGACTGAAAGAAACCTGGAATGGAGATGAAGGGTCCTAAGCCAGTCAATATGGATAAAGACAAAGCCCTAACTGGCATTCCGGAATCATTGCTGGAAGCACAAGCCAAGCATTATGAGTGCAAGTTCAGCAGTTCCTCAGAGCAACAATGGGTACTCTGTAAGAATGCCATCAGGATCTCCAGGAGTAAGAAGAAGAAGAAGCAGGATAAGAAGCCTAAAGTAGAAACACCAGAAGTAATCATCTCTTCTTCAAAAGTGAAGCACAGGAGTCTCACTGCCCAAATTTTGAAGTTGGCAGCAGCCACAAGCTCAGGAGTGCTGTATGAGATTTACTGCAATGGTATGGACATTGAAGAATGTAACGAGTTTCTTTTGTCTTTCTTTTGGGTGTGTAGTCTTTCTTATGATTTTTTGAGCTACCAATACCTTCGATTTTTGGAATTTGTGGGTACAGATATTCATATTTCTTTTGAGATTTCTTTTGGGTGTTGGAATTGCAGTCATTGTTATTATAGCTTTTTGACTTTGAATATACTTTCTATTTTGCGATTCCAAATAACGAGTTGGAGGATGAGTTCAATACTCAAAATGTGCAGGATATATAACATCCAGGCATATCTAGTAACTAACGATTACCATCAAATTGGATTCTACAAACATCATTTACCAACACTTCAATTACACCCATTACCAATTGCTGCCATAGTTGAGTCGAAAGGCAATTCACCATGGTTGTCAACCGAAATGATCCGGAACGCAAGGCCATAGGTGTCATGGTTGTGTTGAGTGACGATTGATAGTAGAGTGATGACTGGTGAATAATAAAGCACAACGAGATTGAAATCAGATTTCGAACAGAGGCTAAAGCACAACACGAAGGAAATCAGGTTTCAAACAGATGCTCGAGCATAAAGAGAATGAAATCAGGTTTCGAAAGGAAGCTAATGTATGATGAGAATGAAATCACGTTTCACATCAGGGATTTACAGGAACCGACGAAATCGTAGGACAGCAGAGTACAAAGAAAGCAGGAGTTCGGATGTATCATGGAATGAGTGTCATTACTGTTTATAAACCAGGTGTTCAGTGGAGGATAAGAATGTTTTTTCAGTTGTTCTCTTGTCCATAAAATAATCAATTAGCTTCGGCTTTCACTTCTTTTACACTTGGTGATTGTGGATTGAGGCTCTTGTGTACAGTCTTCGTTTCTTGAATTATAGGCTTTTTTCAACTTTGGAGCCTTGCGGCTCTTTGAATTAATAACCCCTAGAACCCCAAGCCCTGAACCCTCGACACCAAACCCTGAACTCTTAACAAAAGAACAAGTTTACGATCAATTCTACCAATTATATTTTTGTTTTACATGCCGTTGCCCTCATTGTTTAGACTGCTATTATTTTCACCGCATTTGCAACGTGTCTTGCAAAGTGTTGAAATTAGCAAGCAGTTTCGAAAACAGGTTGGCTATCCATTTATACTGGAGACACATCTGTTTACCTTGCTTGTGGACATTTCGAAGACCTACAATTGCAGATATCTTTGGCAACAATTGTCATTGGTAAATATATCAATGAGCCAGACAGTTCAAACATCACTTCAATTATCCATTGAAATCATCAAATATATATTGGCACTTGCCTTTCAACATCCAAAACCATTGACTTTGTCCATACCTATATACACCCTGACCCTCGAAGAACTTACAAGCTCATGTTTGTGTTGAAAATACAAATTTGAGGGAAAGTGTTGTACCTGCGGGCACAACAGAATTTCCAATGACCCGTGTTGAACCTGCGGATACAGGGATCATTTAGACGACAACCAATACCACTTTAAGATATTCGACTGACAGCAATTCGCCATCAGGCATTAATGTGCTGGAACCCCAATAAGTGTATCCGGTGCAAAATTCCTTGTTGCAACAACTGCTGGATATACTGGAAAAGCGATACCTGAAGGCATATCTGTGACAAGTGCCTCGAAGTAGCACCTATATTCGGGTGGAAAATCAACAAACACCTACATCAATCACTATTCGAAAATGGCAAAGATGTCAGGAGAATCTTCAAGAACAGCCTGCGATATAACGTTGACCAGAGAACTCCAATGGGAAATTGAATATGTAACATGTGCGAATACGGAGGCAATGGATGAAAAACAACTCTGGGATCATATCCACGCAATCAACACAGGACTGACAGCCCTTGCTCAGTTACCGACAACCAGCAGGTTGAAAGAATTGTTTAAAGAACCACAATCCGTGAAAAATGCGGAAGTATGAATATCGCAATTGTCGGCAGAAGGAGAAAATATCATCATTGAATGAAACAACCTGAAACAGGAGCTGCTTCTTAAGCAACAAAGCTTAAGAACCATGGAGGAAAGAACCCCAGAGTGCAATCAGGGAGATCTGGATGAAAAAGTACGGAACCTAGAACAACAGCTGGAAGAGAATAACCCAGATCTGGCGGAATTGAAACAGGACCTGGAAGATGCTCAAGCACAGATGGAGAAGTTCAGGAGTTGAGCAGAGGGAAATCGGGAACAGGTAACTCGAATCTTGAAATTGACGGAAGGAATGACAGCAGAAGGGCAAGAAGCAAGGGAAGATAAGGTAAATGAGATTGCCAGCTTTTTGGGAGAAGTCAGAAAGGAACTCCGATGGTGGATGGTACAGTTAGACTTGAAGATTGCAGGACAACCAAATGCTTTCAATACCGAACAGATGAAGCTGAGGTACACAGTGGGGTGCCTAAAGGGGGTAGCTTTGGCACAATTGATGCCATTATGCAATGAGATTTCCGGAGAGGTCAAGCTTAAAACCTTGAATGACCAAGTTGACTTACTGGACCTAGCCTTCAGAGACCAAGATAAAGCAGCGACGGTCAAAAGGGAACTCTTGAAACTCAAGCAACAAGAGCGCAAGTTTTCTCAGTACTACACAGAATTCCAAACATACGTAATAGACATCAAATGGAATGTAGGAGCCCAAAATGGATGCGTTATGTAACGGACTATCCAATGAACTCAAGGACTGCCTACATCACATCAAGGACCTAGAACGCCTGGTCGAATTCGTCAAATTGCGCTCAAAAAGAGACTTACAAACGAGAAGACGAGTGGCGGAAAAGAAGTCAGGAAAATGGGAAGGAAGCTACATGAAGCCTAACCCAACAACCAACACCACACCCACCCCAGATTCAGCACCAGTGGTACCAGTAACAGTGTACTTCGGCCTGCTCCGATGGATCTCTCAGCAGTCAAATGGAACCAAATCATTCCAGATGAATGCAAGTGGCGAAGAGAAGGAGGACTTTGTATGTATTGCGGAGATAGCAGGCACTTTGCAGCATCGTGTTCAAAAAAATTGAAAGCAGCATCAGGACAGATAGAAGTATCACCTTGTAAGAAAGCAGGAAATGAAATGGACGCAGATTTGGGAACAAGGATATGAAAGGAAGTCAAGTCGGGAAAAGATTGGACCAGTGCAAACAGAATGCCCATTGTGCTGGGCACAAATCTCCTTTGTCTACAGTTGTCAAAGCTTTATATGGAATTTTGCAGTTATTGATTAGTAGTGCAGAAATTAAGGAGTCTTTAATGGAAAGCAAACATGTTGTTGTAAAATGTTGGCTGAAAATCGGAGACGGGTTAATTATTACACACGCCTTGAACAACTGTGGAGCCACGGGAATAGGATTTGTGGACAAAGATTTTGTTCACCCTCATCAGTTAGAAGAGAAGGAATTACAAGAGTCAAAAGAGTTAGAAGTTATCGATGGAAGACCCATCGAATCAGGAACCATTACGACCATGGCCAAAGTAAATACAGGAATACAATCTGATCATGAATGATTACCAGCGTTCGTAACAAAATTACGGAATTATCCGATTGTGCTGGGGTTACCGTGGTTACAACTCCCCAATGTTATAGTAAAATTCCAGGGCCAAACGATTGGTTTCGAAAGGAGTTATTGCCAACAGCACTGCCAGCATCATTCCAGCGTATGGGTATGGGGAAACCACATAGAAACAACAGCTGCAGATCCGGAAGGGCCATCATTAGATATCTGCGCGGTAGCAGCATCGCCTGTCATAAGGAGAATATGAAGGGAATAACTCAAGGTTTACGCCATCACACTGTACAAAATCAACACAGCTTTGCGAGTGAAAGACCTACAGGAGAAACCCCTCGAAGAGGTCATCCCCAAGGAATATCATGAGTTTTTACTGTTGTTCAACAAGGTATGTGCGGAAATGCTACCACCATATTGATTCTACAATCATGAAATGATGTTGCAAGAGGGGTTCACACCACTGTTTGGACCTATTTACAGCTTATCTCAAGAAGAGCTGCAAGTTTTAAAAGAATGGATAGAGAACATGTCCAAGGGATTCATCCAGTTGTCATCATCACCTTGCGGAGCTTCAGTACTCTTCACTCCAAAGCTGGGAGGAGACTTGAAACTCTGCGTCGATTACCGAGGCCTAAATGAAGGAACAATAAAGATCTGATACCCCTTACCATTGATCCAAGAAACCCTGCTAAGACTCTGCAAGACCCACTATTACACCAAGTTAGATGTCCACGATGCTTATAATATGATTACAATCGCAGAAGAGGATGAGTGGGAAACGGCTTATAGAACCCGTAATGGACATTCCAAATCCCTTGTAAGGCTATTCGGACTTACCAACACACCGGCTTTGTTCCAAGAGTTCATCAATGATACTTTACCACTATTCTTGGATATATTCTGCACAGCTTTTTTGGATGATATTCTGATCTACAGCAACAATCTGAAAGAATACAAGGAACACGTCTGAACAGTAATGACAACTCTCAAGCTAGCCGGCCTCTATCTAAAAGCCGAAAAATGCGAGTTCCATAAGGAAGAAGTCAAATACCTAGCGTTAATTGTCAGAGAAAACAGAATTAGAATGGACCTGGTGAAGGTCCAATCAGTTGAAAACTGGGAAGCGCCAGAGAAACTTAAACAAATCCAAGTCTTTTTAGGCTTTGCTAACTTTTATCAACGGTTTATATGGTATTACAGCAGAGTGGTACAACTGCTAACAAAACTTATGAACAAGTCAGTACCTTTCGGTTGGGGACCAGATCATAAAAGGGCTTTCGCGGAACTCAAAAGAGCATTTACGACGACACCAGTGCTAGGCAATTTTGATTATGAAAAAGACCTAGTCCTTAAAACTGACGCCTCAAGTTATGTGTCCGCAGGAGTCTCCTCTCAGTACCATGACCAAGGTGTGATACACCCAGTGGCCTTCTTCTCCAAAAAACATTCGCCCGTGGAAGAAAATTATGAAATATAAAATCACAAATCAGGTTCAATAGTCAAAAGCCTGGAACAATGGAAACCCGAATGCGAAGAATCAGTACATCCTATTAAGATTCTCACCCAGTACAAGAACTTGGAGAACTTCATGACATCTAAATTGCTGAACTGAAGACAAACCCAGTGGTCCGAGTTCTTGTCAAGGTTCAAGTTCATGATGGTTTACTGGCCAGGAAAGCAGGATCAGAAACCCGATGCACTAACCAGAATGCCAGGAGACATTCCTCTGAAGGGGGGGGCAGAAAAAACGCAACAAATCATGATAACAATGGAAAACCTCAAGAAGGAACTGCGCCCAAACCTGGTAGTAGTATTCATGGAACCAGTTAACCTCGATAAAGACTTGGTAAATCCTGACAAGCTGTGGAACTGGGTTCAAAAGGTATGCAAGCAATGCCCAGAGTTAGACACATAAAGGAAAGAACTGCTAGAAGTCTCCGAATTACAACAAATCCAACCAACGGACAAAGATATGCTCAAGTGGATTCAAGAATGCCATGACACTCCAGTCACGGGATATTTAGGACGAGGAAAAATTCATGACTTGCTAAGCCAAAGTCACTTCTGGGATCAGATGAGGAAGGATCTGTATAGCTACATACAAAATTGCCACACCTGCCAGAGGAGCAAGGCAACACGCGGAACGACTCATGGCTGGTTATGGCTGTTTGAAATACCGAAGCAACCATGGAAGGATTTGAGCATGGACTTCATAGTCGGACCACCCGAAAGCGAAGGGTTCAACGCATTATGGGTAGTGGTTAATTGTCTAAGGAAGATGCAACACCTGGTACCTTGTACTGACACAGTAGATGGAAAGAAGTTGGGAGAAATGTATGTTAAAGAAGTATTTAGACTGCACAGACTGCCTGAAACAACCATGGCTGCTCAAGGGCCGCAATTTGCCATGGAATTCTGGAAACACATGTGCGAAAGATTGGGATTCGAACAAAGACTGTCAACCATATTTCATCCACAAACCGACGGCCAAACTGCAAGAGTCAATAACACTACCACTGTAACTTTCTTAATTATCTACAGAACAGTTGGGTCAGGTGGCTACCATTGGTGCCGTGCGCAGCGAACAATCATACCTTGGAGACAACCAATTGCTCTGTGTTCTTTGGCAATTACAGCATTCAACCGCATATGACCTTCGGCCGACATCCAGTTAAGGGCCCAAATCATATTTGCGAGGTAAATGCCCAGCTGATGGCCCAACGGATAGAGCAACTCTTCAGCAAACTCAGAGCAGAAATCAAAAGAGCCCAGGCTGTACAGTCCGAACAGGCCAACAAATCTCGAACGGTTGCTCTACCATTAAAAGTTGGCCAAAAGGTATGGCAGGATACACAAAATATATCAACAGCCTGACCCAGTAAGAAACTTGACTGGAAACGTATTGAACCATATGAAATCATGGAGGTTGTCACTGCATGGGCCTATAAAACCAAATTACCAAATCAACTAAGCATTCATGACGTTCAACCGATATCCAGACTAGAGAAGGCAGCCCAGGATTCCTTCCCGAAACAAAAGCAACAACCACCACCACCTGCAATAGTGGATGGAGAAGAGCAGTATGAAATTGAGCGGATAGACGATTTCAGACTGTTCTGGAGGCAGCTGAAGTTTTTGGTAAAATGGATGGGCTACGACGAGCGCAGCTGGGAACCTGCAACCAATATAGATGGACTTAAAGCTCTCCAAGATTTTCACACACAACAACCTGGCAAGCCCAGATTGTGAACCTCGTAGGTTCTCGGCATTGAACAGTGGGAAGCTACTGTTACAGTTGTGTTGAGTGACGATCGATGATGGAGTCATAATTGATAAATGATCAAGTACCATGAAAACAAAATCAGGTTTCGAATGCAGGGTAAAGTACCACGAGAAGGAAATCAGGTTTCACATGGAGGCTAAAGCATGATGAGAATGAAATCAGGTTTCAAATTAGGGTTATACAGGAAACAACAGAATCATACGAAAGCAGTGTATACGGACAGCAGGAGTTCGGATGTATTATGGAAGAAGTGCCAGTACTGTATATTAACCAGTCATATGACGGAGGATAAGTTTGTTTCTTCACTTGTTCTCTCTTCTATAAAACAATCAATTAGCTTCAGCTTTCACTTCTTTCACACTCGGTGATTCTGAATCAAGTATCTTCCGAATAATCTTCGTTTCTTTGGCTACAGGCTATTCTCGACACTTGAGCCTTCCTGCTCTTTAAATTTATAACCCCTAGAACTCCAAGCCCTGAACCCTGGACACCGAACTCTGAACCCTTGACACACTCAGGCAAAACAAATGCAGGTGGCAGCACAGACAATGGTAGGCAATGCTGAACAAGAGAAAAAGAGTACTAAGTAAAGGATTAAAAATGACTTTGAGGGAAAACCCTAACAGTTTACTAGAGTCTGGCAGGTAAAGCTTACAGATTGAAGAATGAAGAGATCAGTATACTCTCTGGCCAGGTCAGTGTGGACACCAATGGAATGGCATAGCAACTCTAATGACTCAGAATTCAACCATGCAGATACCATATGTAATGGTATTGCGATTTGGATCAAAAAGACAGTGACTCCAGAACTGAATAGTAATATAGATAGCCCAGACGATATTGGAGGAGACCCTTCATGGAACTCCCAGTCTTCCAGCTCTGGCTCAAAAAGCTTCAGCTCTTCTGATAGTAGATATGATATTCACCCACCACTTCCACCATCTAAAGCAACAGATCATAGCAAATTACTTTCATTAGCATCATAAGCACCAGGCCATCCACAAAGAATTCCAAACGCATGCAAGAAGCAAATCATTGATCATTTCTACAAGTTCAAGGGAAACCCAACAGACAAGTCAGAGTCCTACTGCCATTCAATTACAAATTTAGATTTCTATGTCAGATTGTGGAGAAACAATTGTTATAATGACAACTACAATAAAAATTTCATTGGAAGTATCATTCAAGACAAAGCTTTGGCCAGGTACAATAATTGAGAAAAAACAACTTATGAAGGATTTTCACATTGATACATGGTCAGTCGTCTCCCATACATCAGCAAAATGTAAAATGCTCCCAAAGCATTAATGCAACCTCCCAGAGCCTCCCAAATACTGCTGGAGCATGGGAAGGTGCTCCAGGAGTCTCCGGGAGAAATTGCATCATTTCAGACCCTCCTGGAGCTCTCAGAAAATCTCTCAGAGACTTCTAGAGCTTGGGAAGGTACCCCGGAAGTATCCAGGATATATTGGCGTAGTTTCGGACGCCCCTGAAGCTATGACCAAACCTCCCAGAGACTTCCGGAGCACCGGAAGGTACTTTGGAAGCCTCCAGGGGAAATGGGTGTAGTTTCGGACTCTCCTGGAGCTCTCGCCGACCGTCCTGGAGCTCTCACCAACACTTCTGAAAACTTTGGGATAAATGGATCTAGTTTTGAACCCTCCTGGATCATGCACCAGCCCTCCCAAAGGATCCAGAATCATATTCCGGCTGGCCCACTCCGCCTAGCTGGATGAGTGAGCGGGAAAATGTCAGGTAGATTACTCCTGGAGTCTTCAGGGAGAATTGGAAAAGCTGCAAACACTGTTGGAGCACTAACCAAGTTCTTTCAAAATTTTGACTGTTGTGTTCTCTGTTTCACAAGGTTTCGGTGCACCTGATCACTGAGTTTTGGTACTCCGAAAACTACTTCAAGAATGCTTGAAGAATCTGTGATTGTGAGATCGTCATCGCTCCTGTGATGCCTGGCACGCCTGAGGTTTTCGGCGCTCCTGAGACGCTTGAAACATATGACATTCACAGCGCTCGTGATATGCTTGGCGCTCCTGAGTCGCTCCAAATTGATGAGATCCCTGGCGCTCCTGAATTCACGTTTGCACAGGCCTTTGATGAGGGTGAAATCCAGATTCTATTGTAATCTACAATATATACAGGGTTGGACGAACACAAGGGAGATAACGAGTATCAAGCGGGCTTGGAGCAAGTTTACAGATAGAGATTGATGCTGCGAAGCATGAGAAATTGTGTCAGAGGTGGTCGCTGAAGCTGGTTGCCGAATGTGGTAGCATGACAGAACGCAAGTAATTGGTGTGAGATCTGGCTTGCAATGTGTCAACCCACAATCGGAATGCCAAGTGGAGAACTTCACATAGGCAGAGTGGAGAGGCTGCACGTATAGTCCGCCCATGGAAAGGAGAGACAGAAGCTGTTGATGGCCGCAGAGAGCGAGGGCCAGAAGGAGTGTGAGTGCAATTAGTACAAAACCTGTCTTCAGAGATGTTATCCACAATTGCAAAGCTGAGTGAAGGACTGAACTAGGATTAGGGAGCAGGTGGTCTCCAAAGTCAGCTGAAATGACAAGGACCACCAGTATAGAAGAGTGATTGAACAAGCAGGAACAGATGACAGCTGGCTCATGATGTTAACTCACTGTTGACTGGTGACGTGCAGGGGAAGAGATTAACTCTGGTAATGCTGGATATAACTAGAAGGAAAGAGAGAGAAAATGGAGAAGAACTTGAGAGCTGCAGAGAGACCAGAGATGGACGAAAACTATGGAAGCTGCAATTCGTGCACAAAACACTTGGTCTCAAACACGTATGTTGCACCTATCAACTTCCATAATCTGCTTGGCAAGCCGTATCTCCTAACCCAAACAGACAGGTTGAATCCAAATCAGAGGTGCAATTTCGGCAAACCAAGCGATACAAGGCTTAGCCCATTGAGTATCAAACAGATTAGATGAGAATATGAATGCAACTTACAGAATTGAGTACTAGTATCTCACGTACAAATCCGAACTCTCAGTGGGATTTCGTTCATCTCTGTCTCTCTACAGCTCTCGAACTTTCATTCATCTTCTCTCTCTATCCTTCTTGTCCCCTCTCTCAACTTCATCCGGGATTTTCTAGAATACTGTTCTTCCAGAGCATCGCCAGTCATCAGGTGGTTAACATCATGATCCACCACAAGAGTCAGCTCTGATTTGTTCTTGCTCAATCAATCACTCTCGCATGTCATGTGGTACTGGTCTCTGCAGCTGGCCGCAGACACTGACTCCTCTCTTATGAATGTTAAGACCTCCACTCAGCTTCACAATTGTGGGATAACATCTCTTAAGCCACAGGTCTTGCACCAATTACCCTCCCACTCCATCTGGCCTTTATTCGCTGCAGCCGGCTGCAGCTGCCGACTCTCCTTCCCATGGGCGCACCATACATGCAGCCCCTCCTCTCAACCCGAGTAAAGTCAGCCACTCAGCTTCGTGATCTTTCGTTAACAACTTCCAATCTTGATCTGGTACGAATTTCTCACATTCCGTCTTCGCTCTCACAATTACTCTTTCTTGGCAACCTCAATCTTGCTCTATATTTAACTCATCCATCTCGCTTTAAACTCGCTCCAAGCCCACAGACATCCATCATATCCATTCCTGTCCAATTCCACCGGAGATCCATATGAATCTCGCCAAGCCTGCTTGAGATCCATCTCATCATCTATCTCCAAGACCACTGGTAATCTATCTTGTCATCTCTCTCCAAGCCCACTTGTGATCCATCGCATCATCTCTCACCAAATCCACTGGAGATCAATCTTGTCATCCTGCTGGATATTTATCATCACTCCCAAGCCCATCTTATCTCCCTCTTTGTATTCGTCTAAGCATGTATATACTGTAGATAGATATCCATAGAAACTACAATTGCAAGCACCTAAATCCGTATACCAGTGCTACTCAAACACATTGGTGGTTGCGCTCAAGCACAATTTAGTTTTTCAAGAACATTCAGCAGCACTCCCAGAGGCTCCAGAAGCTTATACCAGTGCTTTCAGAGGCAACAGAACCATACCCCAGCGCTCATGGAGATTCCAGAACCTGACTTCGGCGCTCCCGGAGCATCCAGAACCTTGCACTGGTGCTCTCGAAGGCTCCAGAACCTTACACTGGCGCTTCAGGAGGCTCAAGATCGTTACACTCGCCCACCAGGAGGCTTTAGAGCCTTGCACTGGTGCTCCCGGAGGCGCCAGAACTTTGCACTGGTGCTCCCAGAGGCCCCAGAACCTTTCACTGGCGCTCTCAGAGGCTCCAGAACCTTACACAGGCGCTTCCAAAGGCTCCTGGAGGCTGCTGGAGACCCCGGAAGTACCCTCCCATGCTTCAGAAGCCTCCGAAACCTTGCACTTACTCTGAACTGCTCTGAACTACTCCGACCACCCCCAGAGGCTTCCGGAGCCTTCGAGAGCATGAATTACATTTTGCTCATGTACTATGGACCAAAGATTCATCAATCCAGAAGAACAAATGAAATGTCTCCAAAACATAACGCAATTGTGATTCAATAAGGATATCCAGAACTATATCATAAACATAGAGGACTTAAAAAACACAGTCAGCTTGTCAGAAATTGAATAGTGGGAGGCTCAATACAGCAGGCTGAAGGAAGAAATCAAGAATCGATTATTCTATTTGATGATTACACCATACAACAACACAGCATACAAATTGCTGTTCAAACCAGTTGGCCATACTTCTGTGTGATACCTGGAAGAGAAGTATATGCACTATCACAATAATCACAATCCCAATTACAAAAAGAACAATAAAAGGAATCGTGATCACAATGGTGCTAAGTGGGATCAAGGAAAGTAGAATATTGATCAATATGCTGACTCTATGAATCCTTGAATGGAGAAGAAGGGTTTTAAATCTGTTAACATAGGCAAAGGCAACTCTTGTTGGAATCCTAGCATGAGGTATAAACCTAGTGCAATTGATTCAAGTGCTGTAGTTCATTGGAGCATCAATATATGTTCTGTAAAAATACCATCAAAATTATATACAGCAAGAAACAGATGGATAACAGGCCTAAACAGGATACTTTGATGACAGAAGTAGCCATCTCTTCTTTAAATGTCAACCCAAGGAGGCTGGCTAACTGAATTATGAAACCTGTAGAAGCATCTAGCGTTCAAGTGCTTTACAAGATTGACTCTGATTGTATGGTAATTGTTGGATAAAATAAAATTCTTTCGTCTTTCCTTGGTTCTATAGGATAATGGTTTTTCCTATGGGCTGTAAGGTATAGACATCTCCAATTTTCATCTTTATGAGTACCAAAATTTTTTTGTTTTTTGGAATTACATGGGTATAGACATTAGCATTGCTTTGGGATTTTCAGTTATGCCAATATGGAAATTAGTATTATTAATAGATTTTTGATATTCAATATACTTTCTCTCTGCTGTATAAAAAACGGCACCTGAGAATAAGTTCAATAATCAAAATACACTAGTTTTATACCATCCAATTATAACACATATCATGCAATTACTGTCAAACAGAATTATCTTCAATTTTCATCTGCCTACAACCACCACCTATTGCAGCTGGAGCTGTATCAAAAGGCAATTCACCATGACTGTCAACAACAATGATCAAAAATACAAGGCTTCAACCAGTACACCTCAGTCTGTACACTGGAAACCAAAGCAAAAATAGCCACCTGAATATAATATTCATTCAAAATCCAAAGAATATAGATTGGCAAGCTTTCAAGACCAAATAAACCTCACATTATCAGTATTTTTGACTACTGGGTGCAATACACTGATCATATCATAGCTCTGAGCTGAGTGATATGGTAATATATTTGTAACTTGAATGGAATCAAAGATAATCAAAAACTTCAATTGAGAAACAGTAGCCGGAACAAGTTGGCAGTATATCTTCCTCATTACTTTGCCATATAAATCTCAATATACAAATGGAATATTTTAAATTTGTTGCATGGATGATTCACCTGATATCATATTATCTTACTGGTAGACTGTCAATTATGGAATATTTAGTACAAGTACAAAAGAAATCAATCTAGTCTGGTATACATTGGAATACTGCCATCAAAATTGTAGAAAGGCTGTATTATGATCATTCACAATTGAATATGATAATTCCATTTTGATGTTTAGGACCGACCCTCAATAAATCAGGATCATTGATTCGATTCATGTCAATATGGCATACGAGATGGAAAATGATTGGGTAGATTGCATCTTCTGGCAGTATTGAGACTTTCAAATACTATACAACAGAAAAACTATCCATGTTCTCCCCCCCTATCGATTATACAATCATGTCAATAACATGAAAAATGGTGACCAACTACTATTGGATTCCATCTATATACACTCAGAAAAGGAGCTTTCAGTCTTTGAAGAATATCCAAAGGAAATAATTCATTTCAGAATCATCTATTCAAGCAAGTCAACTGCTGGTACACCTATACTCTTGGTTTCAAAGCCATATGGAAGAGATTTATATTTGTATATGGATCATAGGGGTTTGAATTGTGTGAAAATTTTAAATCAATAGTTATTTCCACTTATAAATAAAGTTGGAGACAGTATTGTAGGATTTGAGATTTTCACCACCATTGATATGAAGGCAGAATACCATCTTCTTCATATTAAACTTAGGGATCAATGAAAAACAGCATTTTGAACAAAATATGAATATTATGATTATCTGATTATGCCTATTGGACAGGCAAATATACCAGCTACATTCCATAATATAATGATTGTAATCCAGCCAGATCTTATCAAGTATGGAGTAGTAGTCTACCTGTATAATATGTTCATCTATATCGAAAACAAAGCAGAGCATATGCAATTGACCAGGGATATCCTACATTGATTGCAGAAAAACCCCTTAGCTATAGTACCTGATAAGTATCAATGGCACCAGTGGCAAGTGGAATTCCATGGGCATTTCATATAGGGAGAATGAATCAGTATGTCAGAGAACAAATTTTATTCCAATTTCAAGTAGAAGGTCTTGGAGTCTATAAAGAATTTCTAGTCTTTCCTGATATTTACCAATATCCATCAATGCTTTATTTAATAATTTTCAAAGATATATTTTTTCATCTGGTATTAACCAAGATATCAAATGAAAAATTAGATTGAAAAACAAGTTTACCAAATCAAATAGCCTTTGATGTACTAAGCAGTACTAGATTGAGGTTTCTATAATTCGGTGCTTCAGGTATATTTGACAAGTAGTGATTGTGGCAGATACAAGAGATGTTTCAATCTGTATACTACTATCCTATGTTATGGTTGGATAATTATACTCCATTGCCTACTACTTTCAAAGGTTAAATAAAGCCAAAATAAACTATAATATCCATGGCAAGGATATGGTCACAATAGTATCTGCATTCAACTAATGGAAACATTACCTTAATAGTGCTGATTATCCAATCAGTGTTTTCACCAATGACAAGAGTCTTGGATACTTCATTCTGAGGGTCCAAAATCAAGAAATGTCTGATGGGCTCATATGTTGTAGTCATATGATTCCAAAATATTCTATCCAACTGCCAGTATAAAGAGATCACCAGATGCTATATCCAGGTGTTCGGAGTACTACCCTTGAAAAGAGGAAGGTAGTGCTGAAGAACACAAAGATCAGCCAATTCAACATATGCTGAGACCTGATCACTGGGTATCTTTTGAAGACCAAACTTTACAAGTGATGGCAATAAGGTTACAAAGCCAATGAATTGCTAGTTCTTAAATAGAGTTGTAATCAATTCTAGTAGTCAAGTACATTTCATGGCTGTTAGAAGAAGTGGTCAGCATCACTAACAATGATACCCCATTGCAAGAAGAGTGCATCCTAGATATGAAAGCAAATCCAAGCCCTGATATTACTTTCCAAGACAAAGTACTGCATTATATAGACAGGCAGTAAATTCCAGACCATCTGCAGTTGAAGAAACTTATATTGGAAATTGAACATGATTCGAACTTCACTGAATATATAGAGGGCAGTAAGACAATTGAGCTGGTTACATAAAACCTTTTGTGGTAAAAAATGTTGAAATTTAACGAAAATTATGTATATCCATACTCTAAATATCAGAAAAACAAAGTAAGTTATTATATTCACTGTGGACTTCTACACATACACAAATTTGAGAACTGCCTTTGGGTTTCAATTTCCGTGAATCTTATGTTCCAATCATAGAGATTAAATAAATACTCATCAGTATGGGTAATTATTAACTACTTACTTGATGAAAATAGCTAATTTGATTTCATTAAAATACAATGAGGAGCAGGCTACAGGTCTGGACAAAATCATCATGAAAGAAGTATGGTGATTCAATGGTCTACTATTGTTTATAGTAACAGCTCAAAATACTTTGTTCACCTCCATATTTAGATGCTTATTTATTGAAGATTGTGATATCAAAATAAAGATATCTTTGTCACTCCACCCTTGAATCAATGGGCCAATGAAATGAATCGACCAAATGATGGAATACTATCTGTGGGATTACTGAAATTATGAGGGGAATCATTGGTCAGAAATATCACAAATGGCAAACAATGACTACAATAATGCTCTCACTACTGCAGTGTTAATGTTACCATTTTTTGTCAAACTTTGGATGCAATTCTGAAATGAATTGGCCCAGCAAAGTAGAAGCAAAGAATTTCACATCCAGATTCCATGTTCACTGGATAACCAGTATATATGCACTGTGCTGCAAAGAATTAGAGCAAACACAGGTGACAATAGGAAGTACCATTAGAGGTATACTAAAAAACCTCTATATAACTTGGTAGGTTTTCAGGTAATACTGAATGGGAAAAACCTCAAAATTCAAAGCCTATCTAGGAATATGGAGGCACAGCTTCATATACCCTTCAAAATCTTGAAGGCGATCCCACCCACCACTATTGAACAGAAGTTGCTAAATTGGTGGTGTTATGACATTGCATTTCATATATTACTTATCAAATTTTATTCACTCCCCACCTACCCTACTTGACCTACTTCTGAATTATCTCTGTCCAATACACAGAATGAACTGGGTTCTAATATAGATGTCTATGAGTATGAAACAGGTTATGAAGTTGAAAAAGTCATGGGAATCCAGTATAACAAGAATCATATATGGGTTGTATATGAGGTTAAGTGGGAAAAATATCTAGGGAACGCAGATTGGACTAAGGGACCACTGAAAACCTTCGATGACAAGAGACAGTTGAAGCAGTATTACAAATAAAATGCTCAGGCTATATAGAATAACAGGATTATATGAATGGGTCAGCTAGTAAGTTTTTCCCACAAAGGGTTTTTAATGGATAGCAAGATATATAATAAAGATTTTGGGTTTTTGGGTACATGGGGTCATATTTTTCCGAATCATGACAGGGAAAGAAGGGATTTGGTTCAAGGGCACACAGGGTCATGATAATTTCAAATCAAAAAATGTGAATGAAAGCAGAATGTCTCATTTGGATACAAGCAACCTAATCAAATGATTCTGCTGGCTGCCATGTTTCTCATGGTTGCAAGTGAATTGATTGGTGTATACAAAACAGTTTTTGCAGATCAACTAACTTGGAGGATTGCAAAAAGGATTCACATTGGCATACTGAATCATGTTTTGGAAAAAACTACAGAATAACTATGAATATTTGGAAATGAACTCTATAAAAGGCAGGGTAGTATTATACCTAGTAAGTTTATAGTATAGTTATATATGATTTCTCATATTTTTCCACTCAGCATGTTATTAGATATCATTGATTTTTGATGCCTGAAACAATCTTTTTGGATAGCCATGACCTAGTATTAACAAAGATTCAAAACTTCAGGTTCAGTTTGGTTCTGGTTGCAGAACCATAGTAAATCCAAATTGGTACTAATTTAGAGTTCTAAACATAGAACCAAGGCAAAATGGTACATTCTGGAATGATTCTCAACCAGAACAAGTACCAATTTCAAGTTTCGAACCTGGAACTGAACCATAACCTGCTAGGTTTCGGTTAGTTCCACCTCTAAAACTATCACTCCAATTAAGTTATACAGTTTTCATTGCATAGCAATATAATATATACATAGATTATGCAGTTTTTAATGTTGTTTTATTTTATGTTTTCTATTGTACGATGCAATGAATATTTACTGAGTTACTGCAATCAGCAGTTCATTGTGGCTGAATTATCACAATTATCTCATAGTGATGCAGCAAATGCTGATCGGATTGCAACATGAAGCACGGGAGATCAAAGAGCCTCTAAAACTGCATAATCTACATATATATTATGTCATGATCCAATTAGAACCCAATTACCTAATTGGATCAGAAAACCCGTCATCATTGGGGCCGATAAAATATAAGGCTGTGCTGTAGGTGAAATTCAGAACAAACCTGATGGGTTTCCATTTGATTCAAGGTTGAAACTGCTTATCATTGGGTGGTTTGATTCTTTGGCAGTTCCAGAATGGAACCAGGGGCTCCTGTCCATGTTTGGAACCAAACCAAATCCACACTGGCACTAATTTCCAGTTCCAGAACCAAACTGGGGGTGTCAGTTGCAGTTCCAACCTAGACTGCAGCTGTGTAACCCAGAACTATTGGTAACGCTGCTGGCAGTGCAATTGGCCACACCTCTGATAATCTGCAAGTACTAGTTATTGGTCTTGGTCTTTTCTTTTCCTAATCACAAATAACCATTGTTACTATTGGTATACAATCAATGCTGCTGTGGCACCTTCGAAGCAGTTGCTAACTGTTGAATATATAAGGATATGTACAAAAGCAACACAACGAAGCTACTCTATATTGAATGAAAACTATTCTTTTTATGGTTATTCAATCAACCAAATCGTACTGATCTCAAGTCAATGAACTGCAGGGTTGATATTATAAATGGATACTGGTGGCCTGAGTATAATAAAATAACCACAAAGATCTTGAGAAGTTGGAATATAGAGGCGGCAGAAGTTACAAAGAAAATGGTCATCAGTTTGCAAGTAGTTTCAATGAAATCCAGGTGCTAGAGAATTGTGTAAAGAGAAGTATTTGGTAGATGGCAAAGAAAGAGATATAAAGACCTCAGGATTTATAGAGGATTGAAAGTTATTAGTATTTGCTGTAAAACGAACAAGCCTTAATACAATACACATTGGGAAATGCATATTCTTTTCATTTAAATTCTTTTTATAATTTGCCCATTTCGATTAAAGCTTCAGATCTGGCTTTGAAGCAGTGTAGAAGTTAATGTGGATATTGTATTGACCCAATATACCTGAATGGCACTCCCACTGCAATAATCTGTGTGTGGGTGTCCTCATCTTGATTCATATGTATTGGACCTTTATATTCTATACCTGCAGGCCAATATACTTCAATCTTTCCTTAGATCATTTCAATAGCAAATTGTTTGTAATTGAAGAATGGTATCAGTTGCAGATATATAATTGGTAGTAACTTATTCACTTGTAGTACAGCCATGCAATATATCATCAACTATTCTATTTTTCAATGTACCAGCAAATGCCATATCCATACATGATTCACAATTGACCTGTATATTGCTATCAATGTATATTTATGACCATATAACATCTGTCAATATGGTGGCATGTATAAAGTTTGCTTGTACCATATTATATGAATAAATATATATATATATAGGTGTGTATATTTATATCTATCACTTTGGATATGTATATGTATATATAGTACAATATATTTCAATACACTTGAAAAATGCCATTTGCTGTATTGTGGTATATGCATGAATCCAAATCGAATCCAATAAACATTGAATTGAATATTGCATATTTCATAGTACGAGATTGCAAATGTATTCTTTGTACTATTTTATGGCTTCGTACTTGAACTTGATGGCTGATGATTAGTTTGTCTTCCGGTTACTGTATTTGCCAGTGACTTGTACTTGGTAATGCCATTCTTCAGGTGGACATAAATCGGGAAAAAAACTAAGTTGCGCCCAGGACATACATAGGCCTGGGGCCCATCGGGCGCTTATATCGAAACCTTTTGAGCCTCGATGGACTCTGTCATTCCTGACCCAGTATTTGCCTCCAGACGCAGCTCCAAACGCAGCATTTGCTTTCAGATGCAGCTCCAGACACAGCATTTGCCTCCAGACGCAGTGCACTGTACGGTCACTGCCTTAATTCACAGTCGCAGCCTTGATTTACGGTCACAGTCTTGATTAACAAATTTATTGCTAACTATATGCAAAAAATGTTGGTAGATCTTTGGAGCAGTACTTGCAGGTGCACTTGGACCCGAGCCAACCTGAACAGAAGTATTAGCATTTCAATCAGGTGCACTTGGACCCAAGCCAACCTGGACAAAACGATTAGCATTTCGATCAGGTGCACTTGTATGTTCACTTTGTGCACTTCGAACAGCACTTTGAGCTGGGGTGGCACAGCGCATTGGATGCAGGCTGGCTGGAGGCGGTCGAGCGGGGCTGGCTCTCAAATGGCTGGAAGCGATCGAGCTGAAATGGCTCTTGGCTGGCTGGACATGAACGAGTACGGCTGGCTCTCGGCTGGCTGGACACGATCGAGCCGAAATGGCTCACGGCTGGTTGGACGCCATCAAGTAGGGCTGGTTCTCGGCTGGCTTGAGGCTCTCGGCTGGCTAGACTCAATCAAGTCGAAATGGCTCTCTGCTGGCTGGACGCGATCGAGTTGGGCTGGCTCTCAACTGGCTGATGATAATCGAGCTGGGATACTGTTCGGCTGGCTAGACGCAATCGAGCCGAAGTGGATCTCATCCGGCTGGACGCGATCGAGCAAGGCTGGCTCTTGGCTGGTGGAAGATGATTGAGCCAGACTGGCTTTCGGCTGGCTGAACATGATCGAGCAGGGCTGGCTCTTGGCTGGCTGCAGATGATCGAGCTGGGCTGGCTCTTGGCTGGCTGCAGATGATCGAGCTGGGATGGCTTTCGGCTGGCTGGACACAATCGAGCCGAAATGGCTCTCAGCTGGCAGGACGCGATCAAGTAGGGCTGGCTCTTGGCTGGCTCGAGATGATCGAGCTCGGCTAGCTGATTACATCGATTGAAATTGTCTGAACATCTATCAGCATTGCCAATAAAGAGTGACCGTGAGAGACAGAGAGAAGTATCATACAGTTGAACTTAGAACTTAGATCTTACAGTGCACATATGGTTGAAAGTAATGGGGCGGAAAAGAAGTGGAAAAGGGAGTGGTCGAGCCGATAGCCGGGTAACTTGGAATGGACACAATCGAGCCAGGCTGGCTCTTGACTAGCTGGAGATGATCAAGCTGTTCTCTTGGATGGCTGCACAAGTACGCTCTCTGCTAGCGGGAGCTAATCAAGCTGCGATGGCTTAACGCAATTGAGCTGAAATGGCTCAGGGTCAGCTGGACGCGATCGATCAGGGCTGGCTCTTGGCTGGCTGGAGTTGATCGAGTTGGGATGGCTTTTGGCTGGCTGGACGCGATTGAGCCGAAATGGCTCTCAGCTGGCTGGACACGATCAAGTAGTGCTAGCTCTCTGCTGGCTGGAGATGATCCAGCTGGGTTAGGCTTTCAGCTGGCTGGACACGATCGAGCTGGTCTGGCCCTCAGCTGGCTGGATGCAATTGGGTAGGTTGGCTCTCGGCTGGTGGGAGCAGATCGAGCTGGGCTGGCTTTTGGCTAGATGAATGCTATCGAGCCGAAATGGCTCTCGACTGGCTGGAGATTATCGATACAGCTTGGCTGGCAGTGTTGGCACCGAGCACAAAGCACCATGCAATTTGAACGGCCAGACCAAGAACACAGTATATTAAGTGTCACAAGGCACTTCGCAGAGTGATATGCGACCGTATGAATATATAGTGCCCAGAGTTGCTTTTGCAGTGCTTTAAGTTGTATTGTCGCAGATTTGAATATTATCCTCCCTACCGAGATTCCAGGCGCTCCTGGCGCACAACGTACGTCTGGGCGTGCCGAATGCGCCCGGGTGCAGGGATTTTTTCCCGATGTATGGAGGATAGAGTTTGGATGTACAGCAGCAGTCTAGTAGAATCAATTAAATAGATAAGAAGCATATATTGTTATGCCTTACTATATGGGTTCAAATGGCTTTGCAGGGCGCTAATAAAGCAGTGATGATAAGGCCATTGAATGTCAAGGGTTCAAGGCTTTGGTATCGAGGATTCAGGGCTCGGGTTTGTAGGGGTTATCAAAACCATAAGCTGGAAAGGCTCAAGGATCCAAGATAGCCTGTAGCAAAGGGCATGAGGACTGTATGCAAGAGACTCAATCCAGAATCACCAATTGTGAAAGAAGTGAAAGCCAAAGCTAATTGATTGTATTATAGACATGAGAACACATGAAGAAGAAAACTCATCCTCCACCGAATGTCTGAATTATATACAGTAATTTCATCAATAATCCACTCGTTCCGTAATACCTCTGAAATGCTGCGTTCGTTGTACAGTGCTTTACGATTCTGACATCTTCTGTGAAACCTGATTCTCCGTTTCTTCATGCAGTAGGTTTTGTTCAAAACATGATTCCATTTTCATCGTACTTTAGCCTTCAATCCAAACCTAATATCATTTTTGTTATGCTTTAGCCGCTGCTTACAACCTGATACCATTTTCATCGTGCTTTTAGCCTTTGATTATGACCTGATGTCATTCGTGTTGTGTATTATTTTGTGTATCATTCACTGATCTTGACTTTACCATCAATCGTCAGTCATCACCACCGTGACATTGAATACATATATTCGACCGGTATTGGTATCATGGCATTTGTTCTGACGATATAAGAAACCTCTGGAAACAATAGTTACTATATTTTCGACCTTGATAGGTTTGGAGGTATGTATGGCAGTGATAAGAGTTCAAACTTGGAGTGGACCTCATGGGTCAAATATACTTGCAAATATGTTTTTCTTTATTCTTTGTTTGATTATTTTTGATTATTGTCAAGGGTTCAGGGCTTTGTATCAAGGGTTCAAAGCTCGAGGTTCTGAGGGTTGAAAAACTGACAGCCGGATGGCTAGGAGGTGCGAAGATGGCCTATAGCTACGAAAGCGAGGACTGTATACACGAGATTCATCCCAGAATCACTGAGTGTGACAGAAGTGAAAGCCAATGCCAATTGATTGTTTTATAAACTCGAGAACGAGTAAAGAAACAAACCTATCCTCCGCTGAAAAGATGGGTTATATATAGTAATTTCGCTCGTTCCATAATACATCCAAACTCCTGGTGTTTTTGATCACAACTTTCATACGATTCCGTCGTTTCCTGTGAAACCCTCACTCGAAACCTGATTTCAGTCTCATGTGCTTTAGCCTCCGTTCGAAACCTGATTTCTTTCACATTATGCTTGAGCCCCCGTTCACAACCTTTTTCCATTCTCTTGGTGCTTTAGCTTCCATTCGGAACCTGATTTCATTCTCCTCATGCTTTGTCTTTTATATGATTCACCAATCATCACTCCACCATCGATCATCATTCAACACCACCGTGACAGTAGCTTCATCCGCTCCAATGCCCAGTACCTACCAGGTTCACTATCCGTGATTGCTAGGTTGTTGTGTGTGAAAATTGGTGATAGCCTCAAGTCAATCTACGTTGGTCACGGGCTCCCAGCTGCGCATGTTGTAGCCCCTCCATGTTACCAAATACTGCAGTTGCCTCCAGAACAGTCTGGAATCATTGATCCGCTCCACTTTGTACTTCTCTTCTCCATTCACTATTACCAGTGTTGGTGGTTCTTGCTTATGATTTGGATGTGGATCCTGGGCGGCCTTCCCTCGGCTGGATATCGGTTGAACGTCGTGAATGTGTAGTTGACTTGGTAGTTTAATTCTATAGGCCCATGGACTGACAACCTCCGTGATTTCATATGGTCCAATACGTTTCCTGTCAAGTTTCTTACTGGGTCGGACTGTCGATATATATCATGCGTCCAGCCATCTCTTTTTGCTGACTTCTAATGGTATAGCAATCCTTCCAGATTAGTTGGCATGTTCGGAGTGTATAGCCTGGGCTCATTTCATTACTGCTCCGAGATCACTGGAGAGTCGGTCGATCAGTTAGGCCATCTGCTGAGCGTTTACCTCACGAATATTGTTCGGGTCCTTTATTCCATGTTGGGCAGATGTTTATTGCCCATGAAAGCCGTAGTTGCCAAAGACACGGAGCAATTGGTTGTGTCCAAGGTATGATCGTTAGCTGTGAACTCCGCCAATGGTAGCCACCTGACTAAATCGTCCTGTTGATGATCAACAAAATTCCAGAGATACTGTTCCATTACCATGTTGACTCTTTCAGTTTGGCCGTCGGTCTGTAGATGAAATCCGGTTAACAGTCTTCGTTCAATTCCCAATCATTCGCAGATGTGTTTCCAAAATTCCGACGCAAATTGTGGCCCTCAATCAGACACTAATGTTTTGGGCAGTCTGTGCAGTCTAAATAGTACTTTGACGTACACATTTTCCAGCTTCCAGCTTTCTACAGTGTCAGTACAGGGTACCAGGTGTCGCATCATCATTAGACTATCGACCACTACTCATACTGCATTGAACCTCTCGCTTTCTGGTGGTCCAACTACGAAGTCCATGCTGACATCCTGCGATGGTTGCTCCAGTATTTCTAATGGCCATAACGAGCCATGAATCTCTGCGTCGGTTGCCTTTCGCCTCTGGCAGGTGTAGCAATTTCGTATATCGCGATCGACATCCTTCTTCATCTGATTCTAGGTGTGACTTCGGCTTAGCAAGTCATAAGTTTGTGCTCATCCTGCACGTCCCACAACTGGAGAGTCAGGGCATTCATGCATCCACTTGAGCTTATTTGCCACAGTTGTGTCAAACGAAGATAGGGAGAAGTGTGTGGATCGATGAACAAAAAATGAGGAATACGCAGGGAATCAGATTTTGTTGGAAGGAATCAGGTTGTGTTGAAAGCAATCAGGTTTTGTTGGAAAGAATCAGGTTTCATTGTTTGCATTGTAAATATGGCATGAGCCAAAGGTCAAATGGGTCACGTACGGAGTTGGGTGGAATTGGAATGTATTTCGGAACAAGTGGGCAAAGGTGACGACGGTCGTGTTAGCTGTATATAAGAACGATGGATTCGCGGAGAATAGGTTTGTTCATTACTTGCTCTCTAGTCCACAAATCAATCAATAAGCTTCGGTATCAACCTCTGTTCACTTCTGTGATTCCGGATTTCTAGTCTCTTGTCTTATTTGCAATTCCTGCATTCCAAATCTTAGTTTGGTTTTTATAACCCCTAGAACTCAGAGCCACAAACCTGGCCAGAAGAACGAGTCTTAAAATCGATTCTACCTGTTCTATTTCAGTATATGTGCCGCTATTATGACTGAAGTGGTTGATATCATTGTCTCTGACTCTGCAATCCTGTGTGCCCCGTATGTAAATCAGTAGGAATCTACAAAAATCAGCTCATAGTACACAGTCTCTGGAGACACTCCTGCAGGGTGTGCTTGTGGACATATTGACGTGAAGAATCCACGCTGTTTCAAATGCCAGTATATGACAGCAACAGAATACAACAATTCCGAAACAATTTCTTCGACTTAGCAGGTCAAACCACAAATCTCTTTGAACCTGAACCTTTAAATGCATTCGATACCATCGACGCGATTATCCTTGACACACAGGAGCTCCTTGAAGCCAACGTTTGGGACAAACCACAAGCATTTTGCCCCTGGAATAGGTACTGGACCTAAGAAGTACATAACGGAGCAGGACTGGCAATTGACCATACAGTATTCGAAATCTTTTGGACCAAGTATTACAGTCTTCATATCGAATGCCAGGATGAAGAACCATGTTACTGCGAACATAACTGCAGAGGAACACACACCACAAACGGGAGAGCCCTCAACGCACAATCAGAGTCTACGATTAAGGCTCAACCAAAAGACATAGTAGTCAACCTGTCGTGGTCAGACTAAAGCAAAAGAAAGCTTGAAAAAGGAAAAGAAGTGGACCACAGAAAACCAGGAGAACATCTTTCGCTGATCTCAAGAGTTTCTCCCATGATCATCGTTATAACTCCCAAAGGCCACAATATTTTTGGTTTGTAAATGACCAACCCTTTCCTGGAAGCAGAAATCGAAGGAGCAATTCAAAAAATCCAAGAGAATATCAAAAAAATTAAGGATTGTTTGGAATCAGAAGAACTCTGTTCCATTATCACCACCGCTTGTGAACATCACTTACAAGATGTAAGAAGAATCTTGAAGACCAAGCCGCAATGTGACACTGACCAGTGCATTACAACTGGGACTGGAGAACATAATGAAAAATGAACTCTGAGGCCATGAACAAAGAGCAACTCCGGATCCACATCAAAGATATCAATGCCGGACAAATAGCTCTTGCACAATTACCGACAACCAGCCGATTGGACGAATTGCTGAAGGAAAGCCAATGTTCAAAAGATATGCAAGCATGGATATTGAAAGTGTTGGGAGAAAAAGAGAATCTAAAGCAGGAGTTAATTCTGATGCAACAAAAGTTGTCAGAAGTAGAAGGAAGAACTCCGGAATGCAATCATGAGGAAATGGAGGAAAATTCGCAGCCTGGAACAATAGCTGGGGTAAAGAACCCCAGACCAGGAGGAACAGTGACAAGACATGGAAGATGCGCAGGCAGAGATGGAGATATTCAAGAAGGTAGCTGAGGAGAACTGGGAACAGATAACCTGGATCCTACGTCTGACAGAAGGAAGAAGTATGGGGGAACAGAATGAGAGGGAACCAGAAGAGAAGGGCAATGAAATTGCCCATCTTGCTGGAACAGATTGAAAGGAACTTTGAAGATGGAAGGTGCAGCTGGCTGTGAAGATTGCAGGAAAACCCAGCACATTCAACACAGAACAGAAGAAGTTGAGATATACAGCGGGACGTCTCGAGGGTATAGCCATGGCACAGCTTATGCCACATTGCGAAGAATCTACTGTGGAAGTAAAGCTCAATTCCTATAATGATCTGCTTGACATCCTAGACGTAGCTTTTGGAGATCAGGATAAAGCAGCAACATCAAAGAGGGAACTCTTGGGACTCAAACAATGAGACGGTGAATTGTCCCAGTGTTATGCTGAATTCCAGAGGTATGTAGCTGACGTCAAATGGAATGCGGAAGCCGAGCTAGATGCTCTTCGAAAAAGATAGTCCAATGAGTTGTAAGACTCCCTACGACATACTGAGTTGCCAGAAGACTAAATTGAATGTATCAAGCTGTGCTCGAAAAGGGATTCCCAATTGAGCGCTCGAGCTGCGCCAAGGATATCAGGGAGATGGGAAGGGGGCTACAAGAATTCCCAACTGACAACCAACACCATATTTGCCCCAATGTCAGCACTGGCAGGAATGGTAACAGGACACTTTGGTCCTGCACCAATGGACCTCTCTGCAGTCAAAGGAAAGAGGATAACCCTGGAGGAAAGGAAGTGTCAAAGGGAAGGGGGGTTGTGCATGTACTGTGGGAATTCAAGGTATTTTGCAGCATCTTGCCCAACAAAGTTGAAAGCAGCAGCAGGACAGACGGAGGTGACATCTTTTAGGAAGGCAGGAAATGAGTTAGATGCAGATTCAGGGAATACGGGAACGGGAAAGGAAGTGGAGTTGGGACAAGTTTAGTCCAGTGCAATAAGGATGGCAATTGCACTGGAAACAAATCTCCTTTGTCAGTTGATGCTAGTTTTGGTATTGCGCAGTTTTCAATTCAAAGGGCAGAAATAAAAGTATCATCTATGGAAAGCAAACATCTCGTGGTGAAATGCTCGTTGAAGATGGAAGATGAAATTATCGATATCCACGCTTTGATAGACTGCGGAGCTACTGGAATAGTATTCATTGACAAAGATTTCGTCTGCCATCATCAGTTGAAAGAAAAGGAATTAAACGATCCAAGAGAGTTAGAAGTTATTGACGGAAGACCCATCAAGTCAGAAATGAGTACCATCATGGCTAAACTTGACTGAGCAATATGCAGATATCAAGAACATTTATCTGTGTTCGTCACAAAACTCGGCCATTATCCCACATTATTAAGACCACCATGGCTACAACTCCATGATATTATGGTCACATTTCAACAGAAAAGAATCAGATTCGAAAGCGGTTGTTGTCAACAACATTGTCAACATCACTCGAGCGAGTTGGTATGGGGCAATCATATGGAAGTAATGGAACCAGATGAAATTAAGCTTGATGTATGTGCAGTAGCGGCAGCCCAATTCATAAGATGAACCAAGAAGGAAAAACTCAACGTATACGCGGTAATATTATATGACATCAACACGGTCCTAGAAGTACAGGACCTTCAGGAAAAACCACTGGAGCAGTTAATACCAAAGGAATATGATTAGCTCCTGCCCCTCTTTGATAAGGTAATCGCTGAAAGACTACCTCCACCCAGACTATACGATCATAAAATCACACTGCAAGCAGGGTTTACACCACCTTTCGGCCCAATCAACAGCTTGTCAAGGGAAAAATTGCAAGTTTTAAAGTAATGGATTGAAAAGAACCTGTCGAAGGGATTCATCAGATTGTTATCATCCCCATATGCAGCTCTGGTACTATGTGCACCCAAATCCAACAGAGGTCTATGGCTATTCGTGGATTAAACAGGCTTGAACGAGGGAACAATAAAGAATTGATATCCGTTACCACTGATTGAGAGAACCCTGTTCATATTATCGAAGGCCAAATGGTATACCAAATTGGACGTCAGTGACGCCTATAATATGATCAGAAATGCCAAGGGAGACAAATGGAAAACGGCGTTTGGAACATGCTATGGCCTGCTCGAATCTCTGGGTATGCCCATCGGACTCACCAATGCGCCCGCCTCTTTCCAGGAATTCATCAATGATACTCTTTGACCCTTTTTGGAGATCTTTTGTACCGCATTTGTGGACAATCTTTTTATCTACAGTAACAACCTAACAAAACATAAGGAACATGTAAAAGCCATAATGATGACATTAAAGGAGGCCAGGTTATATCTCAAAGCAGAGAAATGCGAATTCCACCAACAGGAAGTCAAGTAAATGGGGTTGATAGTGGGAGTAAACGGAATCAGAATGGATCATGAAATGGTAACCACAGTGAAGAAATGGGAAGCACCTGGGAAGTTCAAGGAGGTGCAAGCATTTCTGGGATTTGCCAACTTTTATCAGAGGATTATACGAAATTATTGCAGGGTAGTACAACCACTGACGAAACTTACGAAAAAGCTGGTACCATTCCACTGGGGTCCTGAGCAGAGAATGGCATTCGCAGAGTTAAAAGAAGCGTTCACAACAGCACCAATTCTAGCGCATTTCTATTATGAGAAGCAGATCGTCCTAGAAACTGATGCCTCAAGTGATGTGTCCACAGGGGTAATATGACAATATGACAATCAACGAATTCTTCATCCCATTGCGTTCTTCTCAAAGAAACATACACCTGCAGAAG
Source organism: Trichophaea hybrida (assembly GCA_015178995.1). NCBI lineage: Eukaryota > Fungi > Ascomycota > Pezizomycetes > Pezizales > Pyronemataceae > Trichophaea > Trichophaea hybrida. Next base: position 302,470 of record WHVE01000016.1, read on the forward strand.
AGAATCAGGATATTTACGATCAAGTGTTGGATACCATCATCAAAAGCCTCGAGCAATGGAGACCAGAATGCGAAGGGTCAGTACCTCCAATTCAAATCCTCACAGATCACAAGAACCTCGAGTACTTTATGACATCAAAACTGCTCAACAGAAGACAAACCACATGGTCCGAATATCTATCAAGATTCAAGTTTAAGATTTTCTACCATCCGGGGTGACAAGGCCAGAAGCCTGATGCACTCACCCGAATGCCATGAGGTATACCTCCGAAAGGGAGGGCAGAAAAAACCCGACAGATCATGTTTAAAATGGTAAATCATGATCAGGAAATACCGAAAGGACTTGTGGTGGCATTTGCAGAAGTAGTTAATCAGGGGGATAACGAGGTCAATCCAGAAGAGTTATGCAGTTAGATTCAGAACATATGCAAGTACTGCCCACTCGACAGCAGCGAAGAACTATGTATCAACATGATCAAAGTCAACAATGTAGACAAACTCCTATCAATAACAGAGTATCATGATACACCAGCAGCTGGACATCCAGGACGAGCTAAAACCGTCAAATTAGTCAAAATAAATCATCAGTGGCCGGGCACGAGAAAGGACATGGTCACGTGTGTACGAAATTGCCATGTGTGCCGATGCAGGACAGCAATTCATCAAAAAATCCACGAATGGCTCAAATCTCAGGAAATATCGCAACAACCATAGAATGTTTGAAATATTGACTTCGTAGTAGGTTTACCAGAAAGCGAGGGGTTCAATGCTATATGGGTGGCAGTGGACAGGTTGTCCAAAATGAAGCATTTAGTTCTGTGTCTGAATGATATAGACGGGAGGAAACTGGGTGAAATGTTCATACGAGAGGTGTTTAAGTTGCATGGCTTACCAGCCACCAAAGTATCCGACAGAGGCCCCCAGTTCACGTGAGAATTCTGGACACATGTCTGCGACAGGCTACGAATTGAACAAATATCGTCAATGGCATTCCATCCACAAATTGACAGTCAAACGGAGCGAATGAACGCCATTATGGAACTGTACCTGAGAGCCTTCATCAATTATCCACAGAACAATTGGACACGCGTGCTACCGATGGCAGAGTTCGCGCCAAACAATCATACTTTGGAAACCACAGGGTGCTCATCTTTCTTTGGCAATTATGGATTCCATCCAAGAATGACATTCAGTCAACACCCCATTCAAAACGGTAACAATAACAGGGAGGGAAATGCCAACGCATTCTCCCACATGATGAATGAGATTTTCGAACAAATGAAAGCCGAAATCGCTTGAGCACAGTCAATTCAAAAGGAACATGCAGATAAGGGCTGTCGAGCCGCAACGCAAATGAACGCAGGGGACAAAGTATGGATAGACGCCCGATATATTACAATACAAAGAGCAAGCAAAAATTTGGATTGGACACATCTAGGACCATATGTAATCGAAGAGATTATTAGTCCATGGGCCTATCGACTGGACCTCCCCAAAGACCTTCAAATCCACCTGGTTCAACCAGTATCTCGCTTGGGAAGGCTTCGGAAGATTTTCTACCAGGAGAAATCAATTCAGATCCACCACCAGAGATTGTGAATGGAGAGGAGGAATATGAAGTGGAACTTGTCAAGGATTCTAGAGTATTCCCGCATCGGTTGCAGTATCTGGTTAAGTGGAAGGGCCATAATGAAAGAAGCTGGGAACCAGCAGTTGATGTGCACGGACTTCAAGCCATTAACGTGTTCCATCTGGGACAACCTGGCACACCTGGATCAACAGCCTCCTAGGAACTCGGCTTGTAGGAGGGGGAGCTACTGTCACGGTTGTGTCAAATGAGGATCGGGAGAAGAGTATGGATCAATGAAGTAGGAATGAGGAATACAAAGAGAATCAGGTTTTGTTGGAAGGAATTAGGTTTTGTTGTAAGGAATCAGGTTTTGTTGGTAGGAATCAGGTTTTGTTGGAAGGAATCAGGTTTCGTTGGTTGTGTTATAAATATGGCATGATGGTTATGGCATGAGCCAAAAGTCGAATGGGTTGTGTACCAACTTGGGTGGAGTTGGGATGTCTTTTGGAACAAGTGAGCAAAGGTCACGACAGTCACATTAGCTGTATATACGGACGATGGATTCGCAGAGGATAGGTTTGTTCATCTCTTGTTCTCTCATCTACAAAACAATCAATAAGCTTCGGTATCAATCTCGGTTTACTTCTGTGATTCCGGATCTCTAGTGTCTTATCATATTTCCATTACCTGCATACCGAATCTTAGATTGGTTTTTATAACCCCTAGAACTATGAGCCACGAAACCTTAACATTATCTTTGTGCATTTGTTGGATTTGCTGTAATTTGGAGACTTCTAGCAGTTCTTTCATGGTTATGCTTAACCCTGGGCATTGCTTGCATACAGTTTTTACCCAGTTCCACAGCTCGTCAGGATTTACCAAGTCTTTATCGAGGATAACTGTTTCCATGAATGCTACTACCATGTTGTCGCGCAGTTTCTTGTTGAGGTTTTCCATTTTTAACACGCTTTGTTGGGGTTTTTCTGGCCCCCCCTTCTGAGCAATGTCTCATGGCATTCTTGTGAGTGCATCAGGTTTCTGACCTTGTTTTCCTGGGCGGTGGACAATCTTGAACTTAAACCTTGACAAGAACTCAGACCATCTGATTTGTCTTCGGTTCAGCAATTTAGACTTCATTAAATTATCCAAGTTCTTGTGATCGGTGAGGATCTTGATAGGATGTGCTGAACCTTCTCATTTGAGTCCCCATTGTTCCTGGCTTTTGACTATTGCGCCTGATTCTTGCTTGTAGATTTCATATTTTTTTTCGGCAGGCAAATGTTTTTTGGGGAAGAAGGCCACTGGATGTAGTACTCATTGGTTATCGTGTTGAGTGAGGACTCCTGCAGATATGAAACTTGTGGTGTCAGTTTCGAGACCAATCTGTTTTTCATAATCGGAATGGGCTAGCACTGGTGCCATTTTATATGCTCTTTCGAGTTCCACAAAAGCCTTTTATTGATCTTGTCCCCAGTAAAACAATACTAACTTTTTGTAAGTTTTGGTAGCAGTTGTACCACCCTGCTGTAATTCCGTATGAACTGTAGATAAAAGTTAGCAAAGCCTTGAAAGGCTTGGACTTGTTTAAGTTTCTCCGGTGCTTCCCAGTTTTCAACTGCTTGGACTTTCTCCGTATTTATTCTGATTCCGTTTACTCCAACAATGAATCTCAATATTTGACTTCTTCCTTATCGAACCCGCATTTATCTGCTTTCAGGTAGAGGCTGGCTTCTTTGGGGGATATCATTACTGCTCAGATGTGTTCCTTGTGTTCTTTCAGATCTTTGCTGGAGATGACAATATCATCCAAAAATGCTATGTACAATATACCCAAGAATGGTCATAACATATCATTGATGAACTCTTGGAACAACGCCGGTGCATCGGTAAGTCCGATATGCATAACTAGGGATTCGAACAGTCCATAGTGGGTTCTGAAGGCCGTTTTCCACTCATCCCCGTCTGCGATTCTAATCATGTTATACTCATTGCCAACATCAAACTTGCTGTAATAGCGGGCCTTCGAGAGTTTTAGCAGGGTCCTTTGGATCAATGGTAGGGGGTGTCGGTTCATTATTGTTCATTCATTTAGGCCTCAGTAATCAACATAGAGTCCTAAACCTCCCCCTTGGTTTTGGAGAAAAGAGTACTGGGGCTCCGCAAGATGATGAAGACAACCGGATGAATCCCTTGGACAAGATCTTTCTTATCTATTCTTTTAAAACTTGTAGCTCTTTCCGGGATAAGCTGTAAATAGGTCTGAACAGCAGTGAGAACCCAGCTCACAGTGCAATTTTATGGTCGTATGACTGGTGCAGAGGTAGTGTTTCCGCGACTACCTTGCTGAACAGGGGTAGGCACTCGTGCTACTCTTTGGGGATGACTTCTTGAAGTGGTTTTTCTTGTAGATCTTTTATTTCCAAGGCCTTATTGATTTCATACAATGTAACGGTGTAAACTTTGAGTCCTGCCTTCTTTATTCTTTTCATACAGGGTGAGGCAGCTACTGGGCAGATGTCCAGCCTGGATTGCTCCGGATCCGTTGTTTCCATATGATTGCCCCACACCCATTCCCTCGAATGGTGTTGGCTGTTTGGTTAGGCTTCTTGTAGCTTCCTTTCCATCTGCCTGACTTCATTTCCGCCGCTCATCTTCTTATTTGTGAGTCACTATTTTTGCACAATTTCACTAATTAACCCAGGCTTTCTGGCTCCTCGGTGTATAGTAGGGAGTCCTTGAGTTTGTTGGATAATACATTACGTAACGCCTCCATTTGGGCTTCTACGTTCTATTTGATGTCCACTGCGGATGTTTGGAATACTGCATAGTACTGCGACGACTTGTGGTCTTGTCGTTTGAGTTTCAAGAATTCTCTTTTGGCCATTGCTGAATTGTCTTGGTCTCCAAACGGTAGGTCCACCAAGTGAACGAGGTCTTTGAAGGTTTTGAGCTTGACTTCTCTGGAAATCTCATCCCATAATGGCATTCATCGTGCCACAGCTATTACCTTCAGGCACCCCACTGTGTACCTCAGGTTCTGCAGTTTGGTATTGAAAGCAATTGGTTTTCCGGCAATCTTTTAGGCTAACTGCACCTTCCTCCCTCAGAGTTCTTTTCTGTCTTCTCCTGAAAAGCTGACAATTTCATTTATCTTCTCTGCTCTTGCTTTCTTTCTCCCCTTTCTCCTGTCCTTTCTTTGGTCAATCTCAAGATTTGAGTTACCTGTTCTCAATTTTTCTCTGCTAAACTCCTGAACTTCTCCATCTGTGCTCCAGCATCTTCCAGGTTCTGTTTCAATTCCACCACATCTGGGTAATTCTCTTCCAGCTGTGGTTCTAGGATCCGGACTTTTTCTTCCAGATCTCTGGGATTGCATTCTCGCGTTCTTTTCTCTGTGGTTCTTTATCTTTGTTGCGTAAGAAGCAGCTCCTGTTTCAGGTTGATCCATTCCTCTATAACCTTTTCTCCTTCTGTCAGCAATTCCAATATTTGAACTTTGGCATTTTTCACAGATTGTTGTGTCTTGAGCAATTCGTTCAATCTGCTGATCGTAGGTAACTGTACAAAGGCTGTCAGTCCTGTGTTGATTGCTTCGATATGTTCCCAGAGTTGTTTTTCGTCCATTGCCTCTGTATTCATATATGTTATGTTTTCCAATTCCCGTTGGAGTTTACCGGTCAACGTCACATTGTGGGCTGTTCTTGAAGATTCTCCTGATACTTTTGCCATGTTTGAATGGTGATTGGTTTAGTTATTTGATGATTTTCCTGCCGAAAATTCGTGCTACTTCAAGGCACTCATCACAGATATGCCTCCAGGTATCGTTATTCCAGTATATCGAGCAATCGTTGCCACATAGAGTTTCGCACCAAATACACTTATTGTGATCCCAGCATATCAATGCTTGGCTAGATACAAAGGCAAAGGGTCACGAGACTGAGGGTCCACAGTAAACAAAGAATACAACCACTTTCCTTGATGCAATCGAAAAAAGTATCGATTCCTTATATACCACAGTTACAGGTAGATATTACGGCCCAATCCTGAATAGTTGCGCACCTGCAGCGAATGGTTGTATTTGGATAACCGTGATCTATATTCCCTGATTGTTCCGAACAGTAGCAGTAATATATACAGTCACAAGTGGATTTGTTGCTCATCTGCAAATGGCACTGATTGCCAAAAATATGTTAATTTGTTGGTCTTTGAAAGATCCACAGGCAACCCAAACAAATGTGTCTCCAATAGGAATGAATAACGAATCTGATTCAAAATTTTCGTGCGGATTTCAAAACGACACAGGAAATATTGCAGGTCGGGTGACAATAATTGCAGCCTGAACAGTCAGGATATCGGTACATAAACTTACAATATAACCGGTAGAAGTGATTATAGACTTGTTCTTCTGTCAAGGGTTCTGGGCTCAGTATCAACGGTTCAGAGCTGGAGGTTCAAAGGGTTATGAAACTGAACGCAGAATGGCTAAGAAGTCCGAGGGTAACCTGTAGCTATGAAAGCGAGGACTGTATACAAGAGATACGACCCAAAATCACCAAGTATGAAAGAAGTGAAAGCCACAGCTAATTGATTGTTTTATAGACAAGAGAACGAGTGAAGAAACAAACTTATCCTCCACCGAACACATGGTTTATATACAGTAATTTCGCTCATTCCATACTACATCTGAACTCCTGCTGCCTTTGTACAGCGCTTTTGTACAATTCTGTCGTTCCCCGTAAAACCCTAACTTGAAACCTCATTTAATTTTCATGTGCTTTAGCCTCTGTTAAAAACCTTATTTCATTCTCGTCATGCTTTAGCCCCCGTTCAAAATGTGATTTCATTCTCTTCATGCTTCAGCCTCTATATGAAACCTGATTTCATTCTTGGTGTGCATTATCTTTTATATTATTCACTGATCATCACTCCACCATCGATCATCACTCAACACAACCATGACAATTATCTTCCTCATTTGATGACTTCAAAGTTGATAATAATGATAATTTTCAATAATAATAATATATGGTGATAACCACAGTAATATTGAGTATATTACTATCCCTAAGTGTGGCCAGGGAGCTGCCAGAGTTTATTTGGTTTGGTGAAATAATATTTAGTCAAATTGTAGATATATGTAGGGTATCAACATACTAGCTCCAAATAATGTTCACCATAATTGATTGCGGTAATTGTATTGTAGTAATATATATAGAAATAGTAAGTTATTACCTATAACTCATATAATACTGTATGACTTGTACTAATCTTCAGTAACTGCCATAATGAAGGAAAATATAAATAGGTCCAAGCCCATTATGAATAAGATGTATAATACTCTAATAAAACTTCTGTAATATATTATAACTTGTTGTAAAATTTGAATGTTATTGCTGATTCACAATATATCTCTTGATAGAGTAGCCGAAAATTCTGGTTTCATTATACCTCAGGTACCAAAGGTTTTAATACAGACATGGTAGTACATCAAAGTTCATGGCTAAGATAGCCATAATACTGGTAGTCCTTGCAGTTGCCTGTCATTGTCTATGGATATGATGGTTATAATTATGTCAGACTTTGCAGTTGCATATCAGAGTCCAGAAATGCAATTACTATAATCTCATGGCTGCTTCATACGTAATAATGGTATATACTATTCATTCATTACCAAATCATGAGCTACTATTGAGAAGTCGCTACTCTGACATGTTTACACTTCTAACATGATGAGTCTTGAAACTTCGATATTCTTACTCTTACAACTCTGACATCCTTGCTTCCCAAACTGACATGCTCACTCTGTAGTAGGCTTGGAAATAGCTGGGTATAATAGCCTTGAATAAGATATTGAATGAGATGTACAAAATGGCTCCCAAGAAGATATGTATAGAAATGAACAAGATGGCAATGTGTAGAGATGAATGAGATGGTTCTCAAGTGGGGTTGGAGGGATGATTGAGTGGGTTATCAAGCATACTTGAAGAGAAATGGAGGACAGAAAAATAGATGAGATGTATTACATATACACTTGGAGAGATATGACAGGATATATGTAAAATAAGGTTAACAAATAATGACTTTTAAGAGGACTTGGAGAGAGATTGCTTGAAAGTCAAATACAAATATCAAAGGCAGAATACACTGTGCAATAATTGCAACCTTGCCTGGTGAGAAAGATATTTACCCACAATTGCAAAACAGAGTGGAGGAATTAACTTGGAAAATATAGGGAAATGCTGTACCAACAGTTGAATTGGTTACAATAGCTGGGTGAAGAGAGTGAAGTCTGACAGAATATAAGAAAAATTGGTGTCAAGTCTGGCTTTGGACATGTTAAGCCATGATTGGCAATCCAACCAGAGAATTTGAGAGAGGGGCTGCATATATCATCGTCAGTAGCCAGTACATATATGGATAGCAGTTGGTTTCCAAAGCTTGCTGCTGAGATGAAGGCCACAGAATATAAAATAGTGATTGATTGAACAAGGATGGATGAGTGCTAGCAGTAGATAATATTAAACAATTGACTGGCAATATTAAGAGGGGGAACTTGACTGTGGATGGGACAAGGTCAACAGAAAAAGATGAAACGAACAATAAACAAAACCTCTGTAAGTGTGGGCTGGAACGGGAGAGCTTTGATTTGAATACGGAAAGTTGAATTTATATTCTTGTCTCATTATTACTGTGCAACCCATATTTGGCTGTAATTGCAGATGGCACAACAAATTTGTGTTCAATCTGTTATTTTTGGTTAGGAGCTATCGGTTTATATTATATAATGGGCTCAATATATCTGATTGAGACGAAGTTTTATACTTACAAGTCTTTTCTTAATTGCTTCTGATTTATATCTAAGTTCTTTCACTGAGCATTGACAGTCAACTGTCAGATAAAATCAAGACCCTGCTCTCATCCATCTGTACTCAATTGATCACTCTTTCACACCATAATGCCTTAATCTCAGCAATACACTCTGGCGACTGACTGCCACCCATAGATAAACTGGCTACTAAATGCCATATATAAACACCCAGTTTGAAGTTCTGTACTCCGATTGCCAATCATGGGTAAATATCTTGCAAGCCAGTCCTTGTATTAATTACAGTCTTGTTCGATCAAGCTTGACCTCTCTGAAGCCGACTTTGGTACCCAGCTCCATCATAGGTCAGTGCTGCATTTGCTCATTTCCCAGGTCAAGTCCTCCACTTGACTTTCCAATTATAGGTCAATATCTCTTGAACCAAGCCTCACACAGATTACACTCATGTTCAGCCTGGCCTTGCTCACTGCACTGATTGGAGTGCCCCATTCTACTATAGGTACAATCTTTCTTCTTGATTCATTCTTCCAATTATGGGTTAATATCTCTTGAGCCAAGTTGCACACCAATTGACTTGTATACCTCCTGGCAATCATTTATTGCATCTGACTTCCCAGCTAATCTGTTCCCAAGTGCTCTTCAGACTTGCCTTTCATCAACTCCATGCCTCATTTACTCCATCGCACATTGTAATACAGAATGTGTTTCTGCAAGTTTTATACAGTAAAAGAAGTATTCTTACATAATTTGGGAATGCTTCAAAGATAGATTTGGACTTTAAATTGAAATGTGAAAATTTCAAAAAGATACTGAACAAAAAGAACAGAGTGTCTTCAATGTGTATATTATTAAGACTTGTGCATCTTACTGAGAAGGTTGATGCCTTTCCACCCTCAAAGAACACAAGGTCTTTATATTTTCATCTTCACTCGAAAGAATGCTTGTTTATATGCTTGTCTCTAGAGGACAAGTACCATAACTACCTTTGACCCAATACCCATTGTTTTGCATCTACAGTGTCCTCCATTTCTCAATTCTCTATTGGCTGTCCTGTCATTATATTATAATCTAAACACCAGTATCCTCAATAATACTGAGTAATCTTGCTTGTGCCTCTAGACTATTGGTATCGAATTGATTTGATAACCTCCAAATGAATATACTTTGTTTGATAGAAATCAGCTTCACTGTTCAGGGTCAGCATATATGTTTTGGCCTCCAGCAATTGTTTGCTTCTAGACAGATACTATTCAACTGGTTGCTGGCTGCTGATTCGTTATCAGCAATTCATTAGTTTCTTTGCTGATGCCATTGATCTGTTTGTTGGCTGTCCATTTGTCATTGGCAATTTGGAGCATAAGTGACTATAACTCACAACTAGTCTGTATTGCATATCTCAGAAATGGGTAATTATTAGCTAGCTACCCAACAAAATTGGCTCTGGCATCTAAGTCGAGTGATGACTGATGATATTCCGATCAAGGAAATTGCATATCATCATACATGACCCAGCTATAAACTTCCTAGGTGTAACACTTATGAATCCAATCTCTCCAGGTGTGCTTGGTGTATTTATTTCTCTCCTGACCTGCTTGATAGTCATGTTATTTATATCTCCCCATACCCAACTGTGCGACATCTTGTTTATCTCCCAGTGTACTCAAAAGCCATCTTGCCTATCTCCCCCCAATCCCACTTCACAATGAGAATTGGGCAGTTGTAAGGACAAGAATGTCAATTTTGAGAATATCACAGTTATGAGCATATTTAAGTGATCAGGGCAGAGTTGTAAATATGAATCTGAGATCAAGCTTGTGAATAGAAGCTAGCATGATAATTAATTAAGAGTATACTGTATACTCAAATATGCAGTGACAGTATAGTCTCACAAGATTACAGCCACCATTCCTGTGGACTCTGTCATACAATTATATCTGTGGACTCTGACAATAGACTATAATGTTTGGCAGTATAAGAATCTTGTCCACCATACATCTAGCCTGTTTGATATAAATGTCAATAACAACCAATTCTGTACATGAGAATGTATATTCAAGTGGAAATGCCAGAAATGATGAAAATTGCAATCAAAATTATATGTTACCATCAAAAACTGTAGATTCAAGTCTCTACTAGTGTATTACAAAATCTTGATTTAGATTCTTATGATATCTTATATATTGAAAAACTATACAAGATTCTGCAGTAGTATCCGGTAGCTACAATCAGCCACAATAAGATATCCATGATACAGTGGAAAAGCCAAAACATTCGGTAACATAGCAACAACAGTAATGATAAATTCTAATTACCATTTTATGGTGACTTTCCCCAATGGAATTTTGTTTTCTGAATTTGATATACATAATAATCACTGATTCTTATTAATTATCATTATTACATATTATGGTGCTGTTCATTTTTCAAAGTGGAACTATAGTAAAGCAAGCAGTAGTAGTTTGACTTAATATCTACTATTATTATTTGCACTGTTGAAATTGCTATATCTACTGTGAATGTCGTTTGTGTGTCTGCCTTCTTGCATAGTATGGCTGAATAGTGTAGTATTTGTGCACTGGTATTTTGTTTGGTATCTATTTTTTCTTCCATTTCCTCCTCCACCTTTAAGATTTCTGTACCTCTTTTGGCCATGGCTACTTCAATAACCATTATTTTCATCTTGTAAGTCAATACTTAAGAGTGAATTCTATTGATACCTAACTGACTCGGTCTCCAGTTGAAAAGAGTGTATTGCCTTCTAAGTTTTGATCAATATAAAATAATAAGTGTATATAGATTGTACTATATAGTTATTAATCAGTAAATATATATTATACAATGTATTGTTAGTGGTCATTCCAGGTATAATAATAAGGATTTTGATAAATATATTGGGAAACAAGCAGGCAAGTTGTATTGAATATACAATATTGGATAGTTGCTATGGACATTGTGATCGATTGAATAGTATCTTATTATGTCTTCATCTTTGGACTATTCAAGTGATATTAGAAAATATTAACTTAGTAGAATTGCCGGTCATTTCAAGCAATCAGCTGTGTATGATCTGGCTATCTGGTTCCGGATTAACAGATTGAAATCGTATTTTGATCATTCTATATTCAGCGGATATAATTCAGCAGGTATGTTGCAGCTGAAATATATAAGTACTAAAATCTGTCAAGATTTCAAGGCTCAGAGTTTTAGGGATTATAAAAACCAAACTAAGATTGGGAATTGCAAGTATTGAAAACTATACAAGAGACTTGAAATCTAGTGAAGTTCTTCAGGGGTCTTTGTATCAGTGGTCATTTGTTTGGTTTTTCTGTTTTCCTATGGTATTATAAATCTTTTGACTTTGATTTGCCTGAGGGGACAATAGATTGCAATTGCGGAGCTTCACCATCTAGTTGGCTTGCCTGGACTCGTTGGGCATTAGGAGACTGTGATACTCAAAACAGAGAGAATCCAATATAATTAAAACAAAAACAGAAGATTCAAAATCCAGAATCACAAAAGTACACAGATATTGATACCAAAGCTATTCATTTTTTTGTAAACTAGAGAACAAGTGAAGAGCAAACCAATCTTCCACTAAATCTTCCTCCTTATATACAATAATTGCGACTGTTGTCATCTTACCTCACTTGTTTAATATTTATCCAACTTTGACAAAACTTTGTACACCTCCTTTATAATTGCCTCACTCATGCAACTTGTTGAACTGTTGGTATATTCCCATCATCTTTGGCAATTATTCATAACCTGTTTCAATTCCCTCAAAACCTTTTTCATCACTCAAAAACCAGTTTGTTATACTTGCAATGTATAAACATGTTTTCTTTGCCAACAAATGTGGCTATCATTTATAAATTGTCATTCAGTCACCAATCCTAACTATACCCATCGGTAACTAAATCATTGGTTGATATAGGTAAAGTAGAACTCAATTGTAATAACATACTTGGCTGGTAGTAAATATGGAGATGTCTATACTTGTAGTTCATTGGGAAAAACTCCCTGGACATGGATACATTTGAAATACCTAGACACATATTGAACATCTGGAGTACCTAGCATATTGATAGGCAGCGTAATGAATAAATTGGCAATGATACCATTTGAGGCAATGCAAAAGCAACTATGGATGCTATATATTCATACAGTCACATATCACTCTCCAAAGTGCGTTGGAATACTTAATATACTGTTATTTATCTGACTGGTCAAATTGCATGGTGCTTGGTATTCAGTGGCAATACTCCCTGCCAAGCTGTATTGTATCCAGCCAGATGAGATTCTCTATCATCTCCAGCCAGCTTGGTGCAATGGCCAGCCCAGCCAAACCATTTCCAGCCAGCCATGAGCCAATTCTACTCAATTGTATCCAGCCAGCCAAGAGCAATTTCAGCTTGACTGTGTCCAGCCATCTGACAGCCAGCCCAGTGTAATTATCTCCAGCCAGCCGAGAGCCAGCCCTGCTCGATTGCATTCAATTAGCTGGAAACCATTTCTGCTTGGTTGTATACAGTCATCCCAGCTCAATAATTCACAGCCAGCTATAAGGCACACCAACCTGATCATGTGAAGCAGGCTGTGAGCCCTTTGTATTCAATCACATCTAGCCAGTTGTGTGCTACAATAGGTTGATTATTTCAAGCCAGCCATGAGCCAGCCAGGTTCAATTGTGTCTACTCCAAGTTGCCTGGCTATCAGCTCAACCTGTCAGGCACTCCCTTTTGTACTTTTTTTCCACCCCCTTTGTTTCAATTATATCAGGACTCTGAGTTCTAAGTTCCAAATTGTGAATTCCACTCTATAATACTTTTCTTTCTCTCCCACAGTTACTCTCATTATTTGCAAAGCTAATTGATGTTGAGACAATAGTAATCAATGGCAACAAAAAACTGAGAGCCAGGTTGTATCGATCGTATAGACAATACCATATCAAGTACTCCTGTGCCACTTCCTTCTCTGCTGGCTTTTCCACTCCCTGGTATGCCTGCTTACGTTCAACCATGTTTATACTTTAAGTTCCAACTTCTACGTTCCACTCATACTTCTCGTTCTCTCACACAGCCACTCTTCATTTTCCACTTCAATCATATATTAACAATTATAATCATTATAACCAGTTAGCTGAGCTCCATCATCTCCAGCCAGCCCAGAGCCCAACTTGATTTTGTCCACCCAGCTGAAAGCCATTTCAGCTCTATTGTATCCAGCCAGCCTAGAACCAACCCAGCTTGATTATCAACTGTAGGCTGAAAGCCAGCCTCACTCCATTGCATCAAGTCAGCTGAGAGCCATTTCGGTTTGATCACATCCAGCAAGCTGAAAACTATTCCAGCTGGATCATTCCCAGCCAGCTATGAGCCTGCCCTGGCTCCCACTGTATCTGCAAATATATCTTCAGGTACTGCTCCAAGTGTACCTTGAAGTTCAGCTTTCAGTGTATCCAAGATGTTTCATTGGTTTTTGTATATAGTTAGCAACAAATTAATATATCAAGAAAATAATTGAGTGCCTTGGTAAATGAAGGCGATGACTGTGAATTGAGACTGTGACTGTACAGTATACTGCATCTGGAAGAATAAATTTCACCTATAAGGAGTGGTGCAGTACTATGATATGTAGAGGCTTGAAAGGTGTCATGGTTGTGCTGAGTGACAATTGATGATGGAGTGATGGTTGGTAAGTAATACAAGAAATAATGCATGACGAGAATGAAATCTGATTTTGAATAGAGGTTAAGTACGATGAGAACGAAATCAGGTTTTTTACTGAAGCCGAAAGAATGACCAGAAGGAAGTCAGGTTTTGAGCAGAGGCTGAAACATGATGAGAATGAAATCAGATATCAAATCAGGTTTCATGGAAAACGTAGAAATCATGCAAAAGCAGCTTACAATAAACAGAAGAGTTCAGATGAATTATGCAACCTGTGAATTACTGTATATAAACCAGGCATCTCGTGAAGAATAAGTTACTTTCCTGAGTTATTCCCTGATCTATGAAATGATCAATTACCTTCAGCATTTACTTCTTTCACATTCAGTCATTCTGGATTGACTCCTTTGGGTGGAATCTTTGATTGTTTATCTCCAGGCTATTCTCACTTCTGGAATATCGTGACTCTCAGTTGTTTTAACCCCTCGAACCTGAGCCCTGAACCCCCAATATCTAAGCCACAAATCCTTAACAGAAGAACAACTCTTCAATTGATTCTACAGGTTGAAATTTGAGTTTTTGTATCGATATCCCCACCGTTCGGGCTGCTATTGATGCCACCACACCTGTCATATTTCCTGCTTCATTTTTAAATGCGCATGCACTTTTCAAAACAGTATTGTTATCCACTCTTATCAGAGACACAGTTAATTATCCTACTTGTAGACCTTTCAAAGACCTACAAATTCAGATATTTTCAGCAAACAGTACCATATCTAAATTCATAAGCAAGGACAACAGGACCTGCGACTGAGTTCATTATTGTTATTGTTCAGAAAAAGAAGGAGATCTAGATCACGATTATCCAAATCCAACCATCCATTGCAACTGTTGAGCAATTCAGGATTGGGACTGAACATCTAACTGCAACTGCAGCAGAGAGGAATTCAATACTTTTTATGATTGCATTGAGGAAAAAGACTGTATACTCTGCTCACATTGAATTATCGACCTCAAATTACTCTTGCCTTGGTATATAGCTCAACATCAAGCAAATACACTTTGTCTTTGTAAGAATGTATTTCATTGATTCAGATATCCAAGATCAATGCAATTCAAGAGTGTTATATAGTCAACAACAAGGATTGACAGCGGTTGGCCACTAGGTGTGAATGTGCTGAAATCCTGAATTTTGCCACCAGTGTGACATCTCTTGCAACAACGATTGCTGGATATATTGGATAATCGACAGTCAGTGGAATCACATTTGCAATAATTGCCTGTAGGAGATAGCTTTGCTATCTGGGCTAAGGATCAATATCAACAACTACCTACATACAACACCTTTCAAAAATACACACAATTATGACAAGCAGCAGCCAGAACAATGGTCTACAATTGGTCCAAATCACGAGGGTGCACCAAAAAGTTATGTGCCAAATAATCATTACAGACTTCACAGCCCTGAACCAATGAGATGCTCTCAAAGCAGCCAATAGAATGATGGACTACATCGCTCAAGTGGCAGCAGCACCGCTCTCCGACAGTGAGAATCAGGTCAGTCAACTACACGACCAAATTGCAATGCTGGCAGAAAGAATCACACGGTTAATGACAGAAGGAAAAAACCTTCTAACAAACAAAAAAAACACAGACCAAGAGCTGGCAATAACACAACAAAAGGTGAAAGACTTGGAAGCCAGAGCCGCCATCTGTATACACAGAGACTTGCAAACAAAGATGACAGATCTAGCACAACAACTTGCAAGCAGAGTACCAGAAGGAATGGAAAACCTCAGACAAGAATTAGAAAAAACAGAGGAACAGTGAACAATCTGTGGAGAAGAAACAAACAAATATTGGGATCAGGTGAGTGGAGTGCTTGCACTTGCGGAGAACAATAATGGAGGAACATCTGAGGGAAACGGAGGTCGCAAGGGTGGCAATATCTTTGAATTTTCAGGAACGTACTGGAAGGCACTCCGAAGATCGAAAGTCCAGCTGGTATTAAACCTCAATAATGACCCACAACAATTCTATGATGCACAAGCGAAGATGAGATATGTAGTCAACAGATTGGAGGGCATAACCCTGCACAAGTAACAATTATACTGCAATGGAATAAGAGGAGACGTCAAACTCAACCACCTGCAAACCTTATTCACCATGTTGCAATTGGCTTTCGGAGATCAGGACATCCAAGCAACAACAGAAAGAGAGCTCAATAAGATAAAACAAACAGATCGAGAGTTCCCTATATCCTTTGCGGAATGTCAAAGATGGGAACCAGATGTCAGCTGGAATGATGCGGCAAAATGAAATGCCTTGAGAAGAGGCCTATCTGATAAATTCGATGATTACGTACAACATATTGAGATACAAGAAGACCTTGATGAATTTGTCAAACTATGTTCAAAACATAATTTACAGATCTTGGCCTGAGAAGCCAAAAGAAGGTCCGCAAGATGGACACCAGAGCCAAAGAAACATGAAACCCTGAATAACACCGCGTCTGCTCCTGAGGCGGCACCAGCAGGAACGGTGGCAGATTTCCCCAGTCCCACTTCCATGGACCCTTTGGTAGTGAAAGACAAAACAATTACCCCCAAAGAGAGAAAAGAGCGCAGGAAAGAAGGGCTTTGTATGTACGTACAGCTGAAATAGCAGGTATTTTGCAGAATCCTATGCAAGAAAATTGAATGCAGCTTCAGGCCAAGTGAAGATCTACCTGATCAAAGAAGATGAATGAAATGGGACGAAGCAGGAAGTGGAGTCGGGACAAGTTGAGGCCACTGCAATCAGAATCGCTATTTCACAGGAGATGAATCTTCTTTGACTTCAGTTGTTGAACCTTGTTTTTGAATTTCGCTGTTTTTGATTAGTAGTACAGAAATTGAAGAATCTTTAATGGAAAGAAACAATCTTGTTGTAAAATGTTTGCTGAAAATCGGCAACAGGTTAATCGATACACACACTCTGATTGACCGCAGAGCGATTGGAATAGTATTTGTTGATAAAGATTTCGTTTGCCATCATCAGTTAAAAGACAAGATATAACAAAATTCAAGAGAATTAATGGTTATCGATGGAAGACCCATTGAATCTGGAAATATTATAACCATGGCCAAGTTAAACATTGGAATATGACAATACCAGACGCAATTACCAGCATTCGTAATGAAGCCAAGGCATTTCCTGATTGTGCTTGCATTGCTATAGTGACAACTGCACAATGTCATGGTCAAATTCCAGAGCCAAAGGATTGGTTTCGACAGCAGTTACTGCCAACAGCACTCCCAACACCACTTGATGGCCTGGGTATGGGGCAATCATATGGAAAGAACAGTGGATCCGGAAATGTCCAAAGTGAACAACTGCACAGTAGCCACCTCATCTTGTATGAGAAGAATATAAAAGAATGGTTTTACCCTACTGTTTAGACCCATTTACAGCTTATCTTGATAAGAACTACAACTTTTGAAACAATAAATACAGAGGATCTTGTCCAAGAAATTCATCCAGTTACTTTCATCACCTTGCAGAGCTCTAGTACTCTTCACTCCAAAGCCGTGAGGAGGATTAAGACTCAGTGTCAATTACCAGGCCGTAAATGATGGAACGATTGAAAACCAATAGCTTCTGCCATTGATTCAAGAAACCTAGGTCAGACTGTTGAAGACCAACAATTACGCCAAGCTAGATGTCTGCGATGTGTATGACATGATTAGAATCTCAGAACTGAATGAGCGGAAAATGACTGTCAGGACCCACTATAGATATTTCAAATTACTAGTTATGCCCTTCAGACTTACCAACGTACCAGTGCCATTTCAAGAATTCATCAACAATATACAACGACTCTTCCTGGATATCTTCTGCACAGATTGTTTTGATGACATCCTTATCCACAACGTCAACCTAAAAGAATACAACAAACCCCTCCAAGCAGTAATAACATCTCTCAAGGAAGCTGGCCTCTACCAAAAGGCAGACAAATGTGAATTTCATAAGAAAGAAGTCAAATACCTAGGGTGCATTGTCGGAGTAAACAGAATCAGAATAGACCTGGAGAAAGTTCAAGCAGTTGAGAACTGGGAGATACCAGAGAAACTTGAAGAAGTTCAAGCCTTCCTTGGCTGTACCAATTTTTATCGACAAGTTATATGGAACTACAGCGTAGTTGGACAACTGTTAACATAATTCACCAAAAAGATAGTACATTTTTGCTGGAGGCCAGACCAAAATAGAGCATTTACAGACATCAAGATAGCAAGTATGATGGCACCAGTGTTAGCACACTTATTTCATGAAAATGAGATAGTTTCCAGAACTGACACTTCAAGTTACATATCCACCAGAGCTCTCTCACAGTATAACAACTGGGGAATATTACCCCCAGTCAAGTATGTTTCCAAAGAGTTCATGCCAGCCAAAAAAAATTATGACATATATGATCAAGAGCTAGGCACAATAGTCCAATGTCTAGCACAATGGAGACCTGAATGTGAAGTCTCAGCAAAACCAATAAAAATATTTCAGAATCATAAGAACATAGAATACTTCATGACATCAACACTTTTTAACCTGAGGCAAACTAGGCAGTCCAAATTCCTGTCAAAATTTAAGTTCAACATACTCTACCCACTGGGAACACACAGTCAAAAACCTGATGCACTCACAAAATTGCCAGGAGACATTCCCCCAGAGGCGGGGGCAGAAAAAAACCAACAAATCATGCTGAAAACAGAAAATCTCAACAACAAAATTCACAATGGTTTAATCATGGCATTTGCAGACACAGGTAATTTTGATAATGATTCAACAAGCCCTGTAGAGTTGTGGAACTGGGTGAGAAACATCTGTCAACAATGTCTATACACCAGCAGCAAAGAGGCATGCAAGGAATGACCGTTGGAATCCTCCGAAGCACAACAGGCTCAACCAACAGATGAAAAAAAGCTCAAGTGCATCAAGGAGTAACATGATTTACCAGTTGCAGGACACCAGGATGAACCAAAACTTACAATCTGCTTGTAACAGCAGCTGGCTGTTGGCCGGGTGAGTGCCCAGGATATAGTCACTGTGCGGGAGTGCCAATTGCACTCCATCAATTTTCTTGCTTACCTACTTACTTACTTACTACGATACTTAATGCCTATACTATTATATTACCTATTCTCGTGTGGAACGGTATCTACTTATACTCTTGAGTACGGATCCATACTCTGGCGTACTTGCCCTTACACTATTATCGCTTGTAGAAATCAGATACATTTTGCTCACACAATTTGTGATCACACCTTTGCAACACGTTAGATCTATACCAAAAATCATCGCTAGATTGTCAATTCAAGCTAAGTGACTATCTTATTGAGTTGATTGACAAAAGTAGAAACGATTCCGAGATGATTCGAAAGTCATTCAGTCACGAAAGACGAGTCATCAGCCATGATGGCCTTACCACTGAAAAGTTCATGAAATACATATGCCGAGAGCAACGGCATACGAAAGGCCGATCGAGATGAACTGAAAACTAATGGCGCGATTCCGACCATTTTCGGAAGTCAATTGATCATGAGAGACGCGTCACATTCTACCAAAGGCACCCCCGAGAACTGGAAAATTGTTACTATTCTCAACCTACAACGAGTATCATCACTTGATCAATAAACCAGGATTAGTATTTCTATATCAAGTCAGTTGACTACCGCAGCGATGATTCCAAGGGATTCGCAAGTCGATTGGCCCTGAGAGACCTGTCGCCAGCGAAAAACCCTACTCTATATGAGAATTTTGAATACGTCACTTTTCGAGACCTACAAGCATCAAAACTTGATTAGCACCTCTATATCGATTCAATTGACGACTACAGAGACTATTTCGAGCCGATTCAGAGAGGTTCAAGATGATTCCGAGGTCAATCGATTAGAAGAGTCGCATGACTGACCGCGATCGCTACAGGTTGCAACCCATTACTATACACACCTATACCGAGTATCATTGCAACTCTAGAGTGACGACTCAGGATACGTATACTCTTCAATTGAGTCAATTGACTGCAACAGAGATTATCCCGAAATTCTGGAGGTCACTTGATCACGAAAAAAACATTACTCGCCATGACGGCACTGCTGAGGAGACCTCGAAACACATTGAACGAGATCAACCGCATAAAGACAAAAGATCAAAATGATCAAGTCAGAATGTCATTGATAGCATCCAATCGATCATAATGGACGATTCCTTTCATGTGTTGATTCATTGGTTCTAGGATACTTCCGGTCCAACGTGTTACTACTCACTACTCAGGACCCACAGTTGATTGTCACTAGAGTCATTCGAGAGAAGTATTCTATCCATCAGATTCGATTGATGTTAGCAGAGTCAATTTCAATTGGGAGGTCAATGGATCCCGAGAGTTGCATAACTGACCGTGATCACAACACGTCTCAATATATCTCAATGCAATGCTTGGAGGCATCAAGATTAGTTAAGTACACCTGATTCAGGTTATTAACAGTAGTAGTTACTATTCCGAAATGAATTTGGAGGTCAAGAGGCACTGAGACGCGTCACCGGCTTGAAGGTTGCACCACCGAGAAGTCCCTGAAATATATTTGCCGAAAGCATTTGCATACGGATGAACGATCAATCTATTGAGAAGTTCGAAGTGCTAGCCAAGCTTCAACTGACCTATATTTAACGCGTTGATTCATAGATTCTACTCCTGAACGCATCAATTTTGGCCACCAAGCCCAATGCAATGCCGATCACCAAAAATGAATCAATGAGAGCTACCAGTGCATCAGCAAGCACACTTGACAACTACTTTCCTTCGAACTGAGCAGATGCTCCGAAATTGCGTCAGCATTGCACAAGAGAGTGCACTTATGGAACGAAGACTACCGATAGGCAGAGTTCAAGACCCAGATATTTGAGCTGTGATCGCAGATCATGAAGCAGCTCAGAATGGGAAGTTCAACCCAGAATGTTCTAAAGTGGCAAGCAGAAAGCTGATACACCATTGTGCAATTTTATGAAACGCCAACAAAATCACACCAAAAGTCATCAGATCTCTAAGCGGGAATGGATGCACATTACAGTCATCATATCTCCTAGCAGGAATGGACACATCTTTTCCATATCCCTGATCGGCATTGGACAAATGGTTAACCTGCTGTGTATAGAAGGATAAACGACATTTAAGTTTGACGTAATAGCCTTCGGTTGACGAACCGTATGAGCTGCCTCTGGACTCACCTAGGTAAGATATCCGGAGATCAATATATTATTTTACTTTTGGCCCTCCGAACCCCAAGTGGGGGGGTGCCACTGGCGGCCACCATCGTGACGTTGGAACCTCCACAGGAAATGAAGTTTCATCTGCAGGAGGGCGGTGAAGAGAATAAGACTCCGGACATAAATGCTTGGAGCCACCGCATTTGGTAACCTACTTGCTAGCAAGGTTGTCAAGGCTTTCGCCACATGAGCTGGATGATTGCATAAGGATTGCTGTGAGCTTGCATGGAAGGCGCCATATAAATAGTGGGAGAGGCCCCATGAGCTGGACGAGCGAGCAGGAGCAGTGGTGGTAGTTGCGGCAGAACAGTTACCAACAATGCAGGGCTTGAATGACTGCTACTGGTTTGCCGAGTCACAAAGGGACAATGCCCGCCACGGTCATGCTCCATTGTGACAGGCCAGTAGTGCCGCTTCTCCCAGGAATCCTTACCCTCCATCAAGATGAAGTTGAAAACACAAAGCTAAGATATATAGATGGAGAGATGATCACCTGACAATGGGACATCGCACCTCCAGACGATGGAGGCTGCCAAATACCGGGATTTTGTGGACGTCTACAGCAGGACCAAGGCAGAGACACTCTCGCCGCATCGTCCAATTGACCATGCCAGTTCTATAACCTATCAGAGGTTGTGTTAAGAACTCTAAAGGCCTATATCGAGACGAACCTAGCCAATGGACTTAGCCAATGAGATTGACAAGCAGTCATCATTACTAGCGGCAGCATTGATACTCTTGCAAATTAGGAAGACAACCTTAACACAATCACCATGCAGGTATGTCCGCGAACCCTTTATGAAACTTACAGAGTTACGGCAGGAGCATGATATGCAGATTGTACGAGTGTAGAGTGCAACCCAATCGCACACACTCGGAGAAGGATGGCAATAGTCGATGGGTATATGGAAACACAAGTGCCAGAATCGACAAGAATCGATAAGAGAATCGGCATAACACTCGATACTGTATGCACTGATATAATCACAATTTGTCAGAAGAACACCGATCTCCAAAAGAGGGGATCACCGTCACACATTGCAAAAAATCACAGATATCCTTGCAAAGCAGGATGGCGACTTCAAACACTGAATTGAGTACCGAGCTTTGAATATGCACAAAATCATGAATTGATGAAAAATGGCTGCTAGGTGAATGGCACTTATTAAGCCACGGGAAAGCTGCGAAAAGCAGATTTTTCGAGTGTGGAGTGCAATCAAGCACACTCTTTGGAAGAATACAAGTCTTCTTGTTGATATAGCAATACAAGGTTACATTTTTATTCTAGCCTATTCTTTAAGAAATACTTACTTTATGAGTGATACTGCATGATTCACAATTGAATGCAGATACAGAAGCTTGAAGCCACGATGGCGATCGAAACCGTCCTGACAATCAGGAAATGGATGGGAATGAATGAAAGTCAACACCTTACACACTGGTATGATGACAAGTCGTTGACGGAGCACCAACTTCAAAAAAGAAGGGGACGACTGTTCGGGAAACCGAAAAAACACTACTCCAAACGAATTTTATACTGGAAGAGCTAGAACGACTCACCATCACTGCAATGCACCAGTCATACTGCAGATGTCATGTATACCAGGAAGTCAATGAGATCAAGAGCAAGTGCACGTAGGAGTGAACTGGAAGTCACTGGTTACGATTCTGCTCTTCATCACCGAATTGGAAGCACCACCGAATGCATCAAATGCACAATCAGTTGCAACCGATGATACCAATGGAGTCAACCGCACCCAATACCAGCGGCCAAGAGCCAGCCAAATCAGCAGTCAAGATGTTAAGCTGTGTGAAATAAAAACCGACAATAATAAACGTATGAGACGACCGCAATAGAGTATTCAGAGCCGAGAACGTAAACGCACCGAATTACTTGGTTACTATGACCTTGTATTGAATACTTACGAATTAGATATATCAACGATTGATACTCTCCGCGAGTGGAGCATATGAACGGCCAAGAGAACTCAGTGAAGTCATGATGATGATCAATTGACGTCACCACCGAAAGTAGTGATTAAGCATATCCGACTAGATTTAGCATACATGGACGTAACTAGTATCCGTCTGTCACTCCAGAGAAACAAACGACACGCCTTACAAGTGATGGCAATTGACAACTACTTGGCGACAAAACAAGGGCAATCAGAAGTTGATACTGTATCCACCGGCATGAGCACAGGTCGTCAATGGAGTTCTGATCTCAAAAAAGGGGGATCACTACCGGAAACTACCTCTACTGCAAAGGAATCCGAACAGAAGTGCGCTTGCAACTCCAATGGGGCCATGGACTGCTTTCAGAGGTTTCCTTAGAAATCCACCTAGAGTGGAAGCATATTAGATTACTTTGTGAGTACGACCTTATGGCGCACTTACGAGTTAGATACTGCAACTCAAATGAGTATGCCTGAATGAGCATGTATGAATGCATTTCAATATATGATTGCAATCGAGGGCCGAACGAGGCGGACACAAGTCAACCAGCCACCATTGGCATTGAAGCCGAATGATAACGGAAGTCAAATCAAGATAGCCGATATACGAATCAATCTGGAGCTAAACGGTGAGACACATATGATCAATGCCGAGTATGGAGGCTACTACAGATGAAGTCTACCATGTGTTTGGATATACGAAAGCATGGAAACAGGAAATTGGAGAAATCATACGAATTTGAAAGCTTTCAAGAGCAGCAGCTATGATCAAGATAAGTACATCATGCAATTATATTGGTTGGCTGCTGCAGAGATGCGATACCAACCACGATGGCCTTACGCCCGAGATAACATTCACGAATGCATTCAAGGCGAGAAATCATATACGAACGAGAATAGTCAGATGAACATGGATGGCCAGGCGCCACCTTCGAACGAGTCAATTAGTCAGAAGCCTTTTGCAAGCATCAACAGCCGCCAGTGAATACCGCCTGAGCTCTCAAAGGAGGCCAGCGGATTTCAGTGCAATGGAATCTGCCGTCTGCACACTCCATGGAGGCCAGCGGAAGTTCAGTGCTGGGGAATAAAGCCGCAATCTATTAGGACAAACCAATGGCGGAAGCCAACTACATTTAACGTTTCAAGAACTACTGAGCCAGCACTACGGGAATCAATTTCTTCGATCCAGAGAAACTGGAAGTCCACTTGGATATTTGGAACCATCGACCTGAACGTTAAACTTGGGAAGTGGGCTTAGAACGAGGCCTGCTGCAGGAATGGCCATGGACTCAGAGAAGTGGGCTTGGAGGAAGGCTCATTTTGAAGGTTTCCTTCACTTCTCTTCACTTCTCTTCTTTCTCTTCATATCAGATCTAGGCCCGGTACATATGGCGTCGGTACAGGTTTTTACCACAGTCCACTGGAAGTGGAGTTTCCCTGTGCACCGGATCCACCGAAAGGTCACCCTGGAGTGGTACGGATCAGATGCGGGATTTATGAGGCCGTACAAGTGCGTATGAGTCTGGATCTTTACTTTCTTTCATTCTCTTCTCATATATGGGTATGGCAGCCCAGGGGGTCTGTAGCTAAAGAGGGTGATGATATAACAGCAGCCGGCCGTTGGCTGGGTAAGTACCCAGGATATAGTCACTGCATGGGAGTGCCAATTGCACTCCAGCGATTTTTTTACTTACTTACTTACTTACTTACTATGATACTTAATGGCTACTCTATTTTATCACCAATTCTCGTGTGCAACTGTATCTACTCATACTTTCGAGTACAGAGCCATACTCTGGCGTACTTGCCCTTATACTGCTAACTAGGAGCTGTTCTTGGAACCAAATGTGAAAGGACGAGAATCGCTACATGCACAACTGTCATATATACAACAGCTGCAAAGCAATCCATGCAAAAACCAATGGCATGTTATGACCGTTAGAAGAATAGGAGCAACCATGGAAGGACTTGAGCATGGACTTCATAGTCTGACTACCAGAAAGCGAAGGGTTCAATGCAATTCAGGTACTGGTCAATTACCTAATAAAGATAGGACAATTGGTATCCAGTATTGACATGATAGATGAACAGCTGGGAGAAATGTATGTCAAAGAAGAATTAATACTGCATGGACTGCACAAACAATGATGTCTGATCAAGGGCTGCAATTCGCTTTGAAATTGAAGAAAAACATTTGCAAAAGATTGAAAATTGAACAAAGTCTGTCAACCACATTTCATCCCAAGACAGATGGCCAAACTGAAAGAATCAATGCAGAGATGGAACAGTACCTTCAGAACTTTGTTAATTACCAGCAGGATGATTGGATCCAGTGGCTACCAGTGACGGAGTTCACAGCTGACAATCATACCTTGGAAACAACTTATTGCTGTGCGTTTTGTTGTAACTATGGCTTTCATCCGCACATGACCTTCAGCCAACACCCAATTGAGGACTCTAATAATATTCGTGAAGTAAATGCACAGCAGATGGCCCGATGACTGGAGCAACTTTTCAGCGAACTCAGAGTAGTGATGAAAATAGCCCGGGCCATACATTCCAAAAAGGCCAACAAGTTCCAAACGGTTGGTACACCACTGGATGTAAGTGATATAGTATGGCTGGACCCATGAAATATCTCAACAACCTGACCAAGCAAGAAACTCGATGGAATCATATAGGACTCTACAAAGTTACCAAGGTCATCAGCCCCTGGGCTTATTTGGTTTAATTACCAAGCCTGCTATGTATTCATCATGTCCAACCGATATCTTGATTAGAACATGGTGCTCAGGACCCTCTCCTACTATAAATGCAAAAACCTCCACCACAAGTAATAGTCGAAGGAGAAGAGGAGTATGAAGTTGAACAGGTGGTCAATTCCTGGCTGTGCCAAAGGCAATTGCAATATCTTGTAAAGTGGAAAGGTTATACGAGTGCAGCTGGGAGCCTATGGCCAATATAGATGGACTTGAGTCTATCAATGATTTGCACACCAAACGACCAGGCCAGCCTGGGTCATGAACCTCGCAGGAACTCGGCATCACAGAGGGAGATGTACTGTCACAGATGTGCTGAGTGATAAATGATGGTGGAGTGATAATTGGTGAGTAATACAGGAGATCATGCACAATAAGAATAGGATTGAGTTTTGAACGGACGTCAAGTATGACGAGAGCGATATCGAATGATTTACTGAGGCTAAAAGCATGACGACATAGAATTCTGGGTTTAGGCGGAGGCTAAAGCATAACAAGAATGAAATCAGGTTTTGAATCAGGTTTCACAGCAAATGTAGAAATTGTGACACAGCAGTATACAAAAGAAGCTGGAGTTCAGATGTATTATGCAACAAGTGAATTACTATATATAAACCAGGCATTTGGCAGGAATAAGTTTCCTTCTTCACTTGATCTCTGGTCTATAAAATATTCAATCCGCTTTGGCTGTCACTTCTTTCATATTCAGTGATTCTGGATTGGGTCCCTTGTATACAGTCTCAATTTCTTTAGCTACAGACAATTTTCAATTCTTGAATCTTCCAACCTCCAGTTTTAATAACCCCTACAACTTGAGCCCTGAATCCTCGATACTTGGGACATAAATCCTTGACGAAATGTTTTGTCCGATGCATTCGATGCACCCTAAATATATTGGTATTCTGGGCACAATATTGTTTTTTTCCTAATGTCATTCGGAGTATCAGGGTAAATATGAATGAACTGTGAAACACATTGATGTTTCAATAATAAGTGCAATTATATATACCATATTGATATTGTAAGATTATAGTAATAGTATATATAGTATGGATTGAAACTGTTAAAGCTCTTGAACATTGTATAATATAAATAGAGAATAGACTACGAGGTTAAAAATCTGTGATAATAAGTAATAAATAGATATTTCATTTTAAGGATATTAATATTAAAATCTATAGTCTATATACTCTCTAACATACAGTCTAGAACTCAGATACTTATACTTTACCAAATATTCTTGTTTTGTATCTTTATAGAAGATCTTATAAAGAATCCTGATATATATATATACATCAATTTAAATGAATATAACGATGGGCATGAGTAGTTACAAGAAAATCGGAAAACAATCCCTGCTCCCAGGTGCATTCGTCACTCCCGGGCATTGGTCCTGTGCCTGGAGCTCGTGGAAAGTCGGTAGGGAGAGTGATATATAAGTCCGCAACAATACAATGTGAGGCACTACAACAACAACTCTAGACGCTATATATTTACACAGTCCCATATTACACTGCTCGGTGCCTTGTAACGTATAATATACAGTGTTCTTCATGTGACTGTTGCAATTGCACGGTTCATAGTGCTTGGGGGTCACACTGCTCTGTGCATCGTAATGATGATGGTACATACTACATATATCACCATACTGTCTGCCTTTCCCAAAGTAATCATTATTAGGTCTAATAAATCTATTTACACTTCTGAACATTGTTTACACCCTTTTCACTGCTGTATTCAACTGATCCTCCAGCATATAATAAATGTCGTTCCAGGTCGCTAGGTGTATATAACTATTGACTATCCATCCGTTATTCTCCGACTTTGACAAAATGCGCTCCTCTGGAATTATGTAAGCTGCACCCACAATATTTCCTGGACTAATAACTGCATATACGCCTCCAGAAGATGATTTCACTACCCTGACAAGCTGCGATGCATTTTCCGGCATTCTGCTGTTGGTGGGCTTTGTCACTGCAAAATAGGCTAGCCAAAATGCATTTTTGCCACCTGGATGGACGACTCACAGCTTGAATAGACGAAGTATACATTATGCTACACGCCCCTGCAGTGCCTTGTGAGACAGCTCCTGCCCCTCCCTAGGTTGCAAAGTCTGAACCAATACCCAGTCGTGGTGGGCAGCTCGGGAATGATATAGTTTATCTCCTGTATATATGAGCTTCTGAATGTTGCCCTCACCATGCATGTTGCATGATTTGACCACCAATCCATGGTAAATTGCGGCTGCGCTGCTTAAAAGATCCTCCGAATCGATGTTGACCTTCTTGGAGGGTTAGGAATGATAGGTGGCATCGTATAGACAATCTCGGAGGACATCATCACTGATTGTTTTTAAGAGGCCTCGAAAGTCCTTGACTTACTCTATTCCTTTGTGCTGTTGTGGAGATATAAACTTCAATAAACAACGTCTAGTAGTTGCTTCCGTCGTCACATCGGTTGTCACTTCCGTTGTCGCCTGTAGAGCAGCTCGTATACAATTCCAATCATTGCAATTTGCATTTCTGACTGCAAATGCATCACACTGGAGGTAGTAATTGAGGATCTGAGTATAGTAATCAGCGGTCGTATTTGAGGCAATGAATCCATCCTCAATCTGCTTCAGGTGAAAACTTTCTCCAATCTCTGTTGACCACTGTTTAAGCGATCCATACTGTTGTATCTGCTTATGGAAGTGCTGCATGAGATGGATCTTGGGAAAGTTGATATCACAACGATCTTCAATGTATTCGGCCATTTCTGCACCGATAAGATCTTTCCATGTGTCGTGAATGCACTGTCCAAAGGCTGCCATTTTCTTCTTGTTTCCCACTGAATTCAACTCGGCATCCCGCTTGGCACACAATTCCGTACGGCTCTCTTTGTCCTCTGCTGCAAGTCGTTTGCCAGCACTGGATTGTTGAAACACATTTTTTGAATCATGGAAGCAAGGTAGAGCATCAGCCATACGGTCTAGCGTTTCATCATCGTGAGAACCATACTGGCAATAGAAATAGAACTGAAAATGAGAGCGAGAGTACTCAACCGCATGATCAAAAACACTACGTTGAGCAGGGCTTGGATCCCATAGAGTATTGCGTACGACACCCACAAGGAATTGTGTCATCCTTGTGATTTCTCCTCCATTGCAATGCGATACCTCCTCATATGAACATTGTGGCTTGATCAAATCAAGGTATGCAAGCACCAAGAGCCAAATATTGTTGAACTTGTCCAGCTGCTTACGCTGCTTGAGAAACTCATGAAGTCATGTCAGGAGGTGCTTCAACATCCCAATTTGCATCGTATGGAGCAGATCAGGCTTGGGCAGATCGTGTGTGACGCAATTGAGATACCATACAATATTAACTTCTGGATTGACATCATTGAGTTTGAGTTAGGCAATGCTCAGAGGTGTATTTGAATCTGAGAGCATACGATAAATATTATGATCATGGAGGTTGTGTCTCTCATGTCAGCAGGGTATATCACCCATTGCTTCCTTGGGGTCTTTGCACGAGTAGCATACACCATTGTTGATGTGGTGGAGGTCACTGTGCTCCGGGTAATTGGCATCCATGTGGCCAGTATCAAATAACAATGCCTGAAGTTGCCATCGGCACAGCGCGCATAGAAGGTGCAAGTCTCAGAATTGACTAGGGGTTGCAACACATGCTGGAGCACGTTCTGAAAGACCATTCGGTTATGCTCCATCTGAGCATTTCTTCTTTTGAGGGGGACATCGCGAATTTTGATGGCAATGGGCAAAAAGGCGACCAACAAGACACTGTGCATTGTGTGCTTCATCCCTGTGGTTGCTGATAGATTGCCGATTGTCATATATATCGGCCAGGCCTTCCTGTTGCCAGAGAAGTTCATGATGTAGATGGCATCAGACATAAATATCATCGGCACCAGCGTGTCCCCAACTGATAGTGTTGTCCACACAATTGTGAGCATATTAAAGGGTATAAGAAGGAAGCTTACCTGCTTGTACCACCACCAATCTCCAGTATGTATCCCCTTGTAAACACGGTGCCCTGCATCATTGAAGCACCATTTCGGAGTATATATAAGATGTTCCTTATATGCAGGCTGCCAGAGTAGCCATTTCGCATACTCTATCAGGTCAGGGTGCCAAAACTCAAGTGCATCTGGAAGCTGCACACTCCATGCCATCAGCAACGTAGCATTCTTCCAGGAGCCATGGCTGAGACCATCCTCCATCGCATTTGTCGGAGGTGGTTATTTGATTTCAGAGAATCGCACACACTCTTTTCAAAGCCACAGTTGTCCATTGGTAGGTCGTCGATGACATTCACAGGAAAACCTTTCGGTGTGACCTGGTCAGCGAAATTGTACCCCTCCTCACTGTCGAATGGATGAAATGAGTTGTTCAATACTGCTCAGCATTGTCCACATCGATGGTCGGAACGGATGTGACAAGAGCACCAGCATCAGGATATGAGATGTTTGCAATTGTGTTCGAGTCTAATTCGGATGGTTCGGGAGACGGAGATGTGTGCAACAGAAATGCGTCAAGATCGTCAACGTGGTTATGGTTCGGGTAAAAACCACACTGAAAATTGTTGACGGATTGGTGGGAGCTGTTTCGAACGTGTTCTTGGGGCTTTGAGTCTGTCATTGCCGCTAGATGTTGGGCATGATATTGAGGATGATCATTGTCATTGTGTTTGTTGAGCCACAGGTCAGACATGTCAGATTTCAAGCACATGGAACAGAAATGATGTTGAGTTTGTATGGCAGCTATGGTGGATATGGTATAGGCAATGCTGACTGCTGTATATGAAGTTGGCGGAAAGCCTTGAGCAATACGTCATTGCCATGCATGGGTCATTGCCATGCATGCGTTGTTGCTATACAAGGGGAGTGGAATTAAGTATAATGCCATGGAGGGTCTTCAAGGTGGAGATATTGTCCATAAAATATATATTTCTAAGAGTATCACCTCCATTTGGTGCACTTGTAGCTCAAAGTGGGCTTGATAGTGCGCTTGGGCTCTAAATGCACTTGGCTGCAAATGCATTTGGGCTGCTAGTGATCTTGACAGGCAAAACTGAGGCGAAAATATACGATATCACTAATTTTTTGTATTTCTTCGAAAATCACCTGAATCTTGTCCACTTGCAGTGCAAAGTGGGTTTGTACTTATGGTTGGGCTGTATGCACACTTGGCTGCAAGTGCATTTAGGCTGCTAGTTCACTTGACTGGATGAACCTTGGGTGAAAAGATGCAATACCACTCACTTGTTGTGCCAAGACTCGTCTTCGGAGTTTGTGACACCACAGCTGTAAGTGAAACCAGTGTGCCTGGAGGTCTATGCACCATCAGAGATGCCAGTGACACTGCTCTCACTGTAAATGGCAGGTCCTAACTGTTGATGAAACTACACTGCGCCATTATGTTGGAACTTGACGTCACAGCAGTATGGTAGTGACTCAAACTGACAGATTTCGACGCTTTGACCCAACAACCACTGCACATGACCCCAGGAGTTTTTGAAATGGCCCTCAGAGTCGAATAAAACATGCTGAGCATGATTCAGGCAGGAAGAGATGTGGCAATTGTGATTCACAACCAGGAAAGATTCTTCTCGAGTATGATGTTTGATATCACCAACACTTTAAACTCTCCTACGAGCCGCTCCAACAATTCTAGCACCTTGGATGGTCCACTTTGTACTGAACATATACTGCAGTATACTCCCTCCATTTCAATTCTTCTCCATCTTCTCTATCTACTTCAGCATTACATATTTACTCTCATCATTCATTTTAAACATATTAACCCTTACTGTGACTTACCTCTCCTACCCCTCTTATTTACAGCTCAGAACATTGCGATGCCACCCAAAAAGATCCCATTCACCCCCACCAAAACTGCTGCCATAAAAGATACACCACTCCTAGATGGTGTCGCGAAGCAATTCATGACTGAGCACATTCGGAACCTTATTCGGCTGTTTGCCATTCACAGTGTCAAGGATGATGGTGCAATTGACTCTATGTATGACATTCTTTTCATGGACGCAATGACTACAAGGCACTTTGAACAGTTTCAGGGAATGTAGAAGCAGCGGGCATCAACACAACCATGACACATCGAATGGTGGAGTGGGTTTCGGGTGGTTCTCTGGGACTATTGTGACAAAACTCGGGTCCAGATGAATCGGAAGAACAAAGAAAACCCTTCCCTGCCTACCGACTCCGACACCGACAGTGACACCGACAACAACACCAACACCAACACCAACACCAACAGTTACACCAACAGTGACACCAATACCGACACCAACACCAACACCAACCCCAACACCAACACCGACAGTGCCACTGACACCGACACTGACACAGACAGTGACACTAACAGTGACACCAACACCAACACCAACACCAACACCAACACCAACACCAACACCAACACCAACACCAACACCAACATCAACACCAATACCAACACCAATGCCAACACCAACACCAACACCAACACCAACACCAATACCAACTCCTGTGACAACTCCAAACGTGGCAAAGGCCATGCAAAGAAATGCAACTGGTATCCTGGAAAACCAAAGCTGAACCCACCATTCCACAAATATGGAACACTACCTACCATTGTTGCCAATGTCCCTCAGAAGAAACAAAAATTTGATGACATTTCGACCGATGCCATCCCTACTACCCCAAACCTCACATAGACCTTCAGGGTCTGCATCATTGAACCTGAGAGCTATCCAGCAGGCTACGACCATTGGGATGACGTTTTCATTCACCATAGAGCAAACAGATGGCATCTCTTAAGAATCGAGAATCCCACCGCAAAGGCTCTACAACGTGCTGTGAGTCGCCTATGTCCCACCAGGGATATGAATTGTATTCTTGGGTGTCTGGTCATGTCTGATAAAACCAGTCTGTGGCCATGTGATGCAACTCCACTGAATAGCATCGACTCTGTGGCCACCTGCTTTTCTGTTACAGCTTACAACCCTTTTATTGTTGTGGCTGTTCTGAAGGCGATGACAGTTGCACCTGCAAGTATCACAAGGGCTACTCCACGAACACCACCACCACAACCTCGACCAGTTCTTCCGAGAACACCTGGGGCCTCCAGACCGACAAATGGCCTGACCCCTGCTCCCAGTTTCGTCACAATAAACCACCAAGCAAAAACAGAACTAGAGGTAACTGCCACTCACCGTGTAACAGCAAAGACACAACCGGAGGTGACTGCTACTCGCCGCGTCAGAGCAAAGACACAACCAGAGATGACTGCCACTGGCTGCGTCAAGTTTCCCCCTCTCCAAGATGTGTCCACTCCACCGATTGAAAAGAAGTCGTTACCTGTGCTGGAGTAATCTATCACTGACCCAGTAGTTGCACAATTATGGAACGAAAGATGACAAATTGTGGAGACTGTGTCGCATGGGCGAGAGGGGTGGAAAGTGAAGCCATGGACAGAGGAGAAGCAGGAGATGAGGACGGTAATAGCGGGGGTGCAGATAGAGTGTGAGGCAATGTATGACAATGCGCTGGGGTCAGAGAGTGTTGTGCCATTGGCATTTGGCGCACACCAAGATGCCGATCCCAGTATGAGCTTTATACAGCACGAGGTGTTGTGTTTGACTGCACCAGGTGGTAATTTTGACTTATGATTTTCGGTATGTCTGATAATGCTACAAGGGAATAGCATACTGACACATGCATTAGATTCGTGTTTTGAGGCTAGTAATGGGTTGAGTTGGATTGGGTCTTTGCATATAGTATTTATGTGGGGTGGTGTCGTTTTTAAATTTTACAGAGTTGTTTTTGGTCTCATTTGGGTTTTCTTTACCAGTGTTTGATTGACTCATTTCAGTACGTCCCTGATTGTTCCTGCAATCGACTAGCAAGCTAACTACGTGTTAGGCACTTGGTTCCTGTCTTTGGTATTGGATATGAGTTTTCTAATATTTAGCATTGTATTTAGGCTAGCCAGGTTGTATATACATCTTCAGGGGTTGCTTCTATCTTATTTTAGATGGTACGCAACACTTTCATGACAGGCTAATACAATATGTTGAAAATCTGCCCCTTTATAGGACCACTTTAATCTGTTCCGCACTGCAATGACCTTCGTCTACCTTGTGAACTTCAAATTGTAACTCCATCTACTGCAACAGCACTCTTTTGGCACTCTTTCTGCTCTCATTTACCTTTTAAAAATGGCCCCAACAAGGCCACTGTACAATGCTGTATCCTCAATTCCAAAAGCCACAACAGCAACTCCTGGAGTTGTCTCCCCAATGCCATGTTCTGCAAATGGTAAAAAGAGGAAACTTACATTGCAAGATGACAAGCAGAAGCGAAAGCAGATAAAGGCTACAGCTTCACGTATTGAAGATTCGACTCTTCAGGTCGTCTCAGCATCTACACCCATTGTATCCGTGCCAAATCCAGCCCTTAAGCCATCTCTGCCCCCGCCAAATCAAGCTTCCAATTTGATGTCGCCAGCACGCAGTGTCATTTCGGTCGGTATTCGTTCAGCGACAAACATTAGTCTTCTCCAGAGTCCACACCCCACATCATGGGCTTTACAATGTATCCTATCGTCTCCACCGAATACACCGTCAAGTCTGCCAGTCAGCCGCAAATGATACAGCAGTGGAAGTATCTTTGCACGAGGTGATCTTCGAGTTACTGCTGTACTGGAGACAATGCATCGCATGATGGAGAAGGAAATGCTGAGCAAGTGACCATTTTCAACTGAAGCTGAGTTAATGCTGGTAGCTTCTATAATTCAGAGTGTGGTTGATACTGACAAACATATTGTTTCCATACAAAGTCAGTAGCGCTATGCTGGCCCAAGGCATGCATACCAGAAGAAGTCAATATTAGCTTACTGGAACATCAGAAGGAGTGTCTCAAGACAGTTGAGTATCTCCTAGAAATGCATTCTCATTGACTGACAGGCCATGTGTCAGATCAAAAACAGTTGCAATGCAGTCAGATTGCACATGATCAAGAAGGCCCGTGATTGTGTAGGGAGACTATACAACTTACATCGTTTAGAAGACAATAAACACCACATACAAATCGACCAACTACTGTCAGATTTTACATTCTCTGTGTGCCAATGCAATCGGGCAAACAAGCTTGAGGTGAGTCCTGTCTGCAACTGTTAGCGTCGCTAACACAATGAGGAACAAGCTAGTAACGTTATTGCCAACGAGATTCCATGATTTCTGTATCTACATTTTCTCCAACGAATGCACAAACGCGATCGGCATTCGGAGGGCTTCAATAAGTGGATTCAAAAACAAACACCCCCAGCACTGATTGTGTTAACATGTACAGCATAGCATGACGCACTGACAAAGTGGCAAAGAAATTGTGGTTTAGCTCAGACAAAGGTTGAAAGCGATGACTTTGAAATCCAGCAGAAAAGGCCGGAGTGGAAGTACTACTTAAATCGAGATAATGACAGCGGTAAGTATGGCTTTCACAATGCATATAATTGCTCTAACATTTGTCAGAGACTTACACTGATCTCATGAATATTTGGAATGATTTGCAGTCTCCATTGAGACAGAAGGTAATCAAGTCCATACAGGCACCTCTCAACCACCTGATTCTACCTGAGTAAGGAGCAAATACCATGGCTGCCACTGCTATCAAACCTCGTTGGGTTGTGTTAAACAAGACTGCAATGGAAGCGCTTGTAATGGAGCCGGACATTGAGACTCTGATCATTCCAGTCATCAGCATCCCCATTGCTAAAGATGTGAATTTCAATTCCGAGGATGGGGTTGAGGATGGCGACAATGATAATGACAACAAGCATGATGACATTCACAGTGCCAGGTGTCGTACTCAGCAACACCATGGCCTGCAGCTGGATAACGATGTCGAGATTGAGGTGGATGAGGACAAGAATGAGAATGAGAATGAGAATGAGAATGAGAATGAGAATGAGAATGAGAATGAGAATGAGAATGAGAATGAGAATGAGAATGAGAATGAGAATGAGAATGAGAATGAGGATGAGGATGAAGATGTAAATGAGGATGAGGACACAGAGTCGGAGTTGGTTGATAACTGCAAAGGAGAAAGTAGTTTAGAGGATATGCTTCAAGCTGGCTGTGACGTATAGAATAGCATTTAGAATGTAAGGCATTTGGAATGGGAAACTGTATGAATTAGACTTTAATATCGAATGTTATGAAAACTGCACTGAATCCGTCACCTGAGATGTGAATGCACTTCAGGTCAACGTATAAATGTCTCTTGCAGTGACTTCTGCGATTTGTCAAGGTGTGCATTGTATTCACGCTTCATGTAATTTGTATTGTGGGTTAATAGATGTGTACACTTCATGGGTGTGTTGGTGAGAGATACTGTGTGAGTAGAATATGAGTGCACTGAATTAATGTGTTGGTGAGGGATACTGCATCTGTAAGATGTGTGGGTACTGCATAGCTGCGTCAGTAAGAAATATTACGTCAGGAGGAGCAAGTGCAACACCAGGGATCGTATATACACATGTGCAGTGCTGCGCTACGACGAGGCTCAAGAGGTTTCGTCTGAAGCGACCAATGAACCCCTGGCCTATGTACATCGTGGGCACAACTTGGTTTTTTCCCAATGAAGATTGTATCTATTTACTAGCTGGTAATACAGAGATTGATCATGTTGGTGCCTGGTAATCTGGTCCATGCATTGCAGCAGAGCCATATCTTATTTATATATTTAAACTACCCACGACTATCTCCACCCCAAGAAAACTAACACCATTCTAAAAACAAATACTCATACATCCCAGAACCCATAAAATCTGGCTCCTGTCTATTGAGACCATAAAAATCCATTTCTTCGCCCTCCAAGATCAATTTATAGACCATAACATCCTTTTCCCAGTGGTACTGTGAAGGTCAATCATTGCAACCACCATTCAGAGTGGCCAACACTGCAAGTCCAGTTGGGAATATCAGAGGCCCAATATCTGATATTGTAGGGTTTTGATCGAAGTACACTTGTGTTCAACAATGACTTTGAAATTATTTTCTAGGTCATTGTCAGTCATTATATTCAACAGTGGTGATGGAGGATACTCTTAACTGTAATCCACCTGATCTTATTCCAGACAGAAGATGTTGATGATATTGGCCATACAGAGTGCCCTGGTATCCCTGTGAAAAAGAAGGCCATGGTGAAGTTGAAACAGTCTGGCCCACATCATTTATTTCTTATGGTATATTTCTTTCAAATATTGTGGTAAACAGTGTTCAGCCTTGTCAATTCTTTTGGCTTCCTTACAAAGAATGTTTACAATTGGATTGAAATACACATCTTCAACCAGTAACTTATACACTCCCTGCTTCCATTTCTCTACCCCAATAATCTGAAGTTCTATTGTATCTATACCAATGGTAGCTACTGGGGTAGCTGAAACCAAATGGTGCATTCTGCTCAATATATATTTGACTGGGTTGGCCATTCCTGGAGGTACTTGATTTAACAGTCGACCTGCTGCAGTGTATCCAGGTGTTGTCATCGGTAGCTAGTAAGCTTCTGTGAGCACAGCATATGCTACAGCAATATATGGTATGTAAATACTGTCATATGTTGCCTGACAACATAAGGCTCCCAGTTGATTGAATATTTCTGCATTGCCAATAGCTCGCAGTCATACACTGCATAGCATGTCTTGACATCAGGAAGTTTCTTATGATTTATCATGTGCAGATTTGCTGCCATCCAATCTTTACCCACAATTATGTCATAGATATCTTTCTGGTTGAAAATTCTATACCACTCATAGATGTGGGGGCAATTGCCAGTATTGCCCCTTACCAATATGCTGGGCCAAACTTGGTATCCATCTTCCTCTGCCATCTCTTCTCCTGTGACTGAGACTTTCATGCACCTGCAATGTCAATATTTCAAGCTCAAAGTAGTGGTATAGGCAGTATCCACATAACAATGGCAGATACTATAATCTGGTCAGGGATATACTGAATGGATTGTATTATTGGAAGCCAAAACAGAGGTGTTGAAATATAGTAAATCATAATCAGGTGAACTACAAAAAGCACAAGGTTCATTGTATATCAGGCTGCTCAAGTACAATTTTGCATGCAGTATGTACTCTTCTTTGCATTGCCTCAGTTCCTTACACTTCACTTCTATCACTTTTCCAATCATATTTTGAATAGTAGAATATTCGACCACTACTCTCCATTCTCCTTTCCCTGGCCATCCTCTTGATTTCTTATCTCTTGCTCTACTGCTTAGTTCTGCCCATGATTATTCATACTTTCATGATCTACTGCAGCTATGTGAATGTTCATGATGTACCTGGTCACCAATCAGGCTGACGTATCTAGCCTGGCACACAAAGCATTGTGGTTATCATCACCACCATCTAATCTGCCACAGTTTCTGCTGCTTCTGGAAACTGAAAGTGTGGCGACACCCTTATCTTTTCAGAGTTGCACAATTGTATGCCTCATGCCGAAAATCATTGCAGTGGTAGCAATTTGTATTGGCATTAGCCCCAGTAAGATCCTTTGGCTCCTGGCAAGTAAGCTTCATCATAGTGGCTGCATTGGCCAGAATACATTGCACCAACCATAGCCACAACAGCCAGGTATGAAGTCATGCATTCGGAGAACTTGCCAACCATTTTCATAGTATTGGCCAATATTAAACGTATATCCAGCTGCAGCTGCTTTTACATGTGGGCTAAGGCAATGATTTCATCTGTGATTTCCACATGCAGTATCAATCAGTACTCATTATGTGGGTGATCTTCACACAAAATCGTGGTGTCTCTTCACAGAATTCTGATAAGCTCAGAGAAACATTATTGAAATATATGACTTCTTCAATCCCTCTAGAATAGTATAGTATAGAGATCTGCTTTCCAACAGTAGTAATACTGACTTCTGGAACAAAACAATGGTGATAAGTAGACTCAAAAAGTTGCCACATCACTGGAGTATAACAGCTATCCAGAACAGGACTCACTATAATAGCTTGCTGGTGAATCCATTGTATATGTCATTATTCAACTATGGATTCATGAATTGCCAGGCCTAATTGATATACTCATCTGACTCTGTGGTCCTCATTGATGCTCCACCTGAGTGTATCCAAAGCTCCACCTTGTAAAGGCACAGATTGACAGTCACTTATTTGATGTCCCCAATAAATAGTTGGGGCTAATACTGTTTAGGATGGAATTTGGAGAAGTGCCCTCCTCTACCACTGTTGCCACCTGGACCAAAACAAGCCATCATTTGAAAAACAGTATCAAATTGACCATACCATATCTCCATTTGTACCACCTTGTCATTTCCAACAGCAGTGACTATGCCAAGCTGGGCCTCCAGTAACTGCATGCTGTCAGTAAGGCATCAAAAGTCATTGGTTTGGGAGGAGTAGGATTGGTAGATTGTGGTAGAGAAATCAGTGACTCCTTGGAACTGATAGTTATATCATTGGCACCGACAGTATCATGGGACATACAAGTCACACCTTGGAAATAATGAATCAGGCTGTCATTATTGCCTACTCCTGCGAGCAGCTAATCATAATATTGTTCTTCCATACTAATTAGTTAAAGTTCCTACTGTCACTGTTCAAAGCTATACCCTACAAGGCCAGAATACAGTACTGGTCAACCCAAACACTTGGTGTATTGCTCGCAGTTGTAGGTTATAGGGTCCAACCATTGATAGTAGTAGGAAACAGATTTGAATGTTGCTTGGTCAATTGCAAAATTAATAGGCACAGAATTTGAATGTCACCGTATTTTTGCAGTTGTATGTGCAGAATATTTGTGGTATGAAGTTTCTCCAAACAAATGCGGAGCAGACCTTCTAGCATACGTCTGCTTCACAGGAATACAGAATGTGAGAGCTACTGAGTGTCATATGACAGAGAAGAGGGAAGAGTTGAGAAATTGCTACCAATTGAGGAATCACAGGAAGGTTGAATCTATTCACTAGCTATCGATATTGAGGTCAATTATATCAGCACCATGTTATCTGGTCTGTCTACTGCAGCAAAGCTGTACCATATTACTATATCTGAATCTTTCACACAATAAGTCATGTGTAAAGATTGAAATTTTAAGTACAAGGATAGAAAGAATGGAAAAGACTTGAAATATATAGTATGAGCAAGCAGTATATCTTACACTCTACCTAGTGTTAGCAACAGTTCCGGGTTACCCGGCTGTGGTCCCGGTTGGAACCGGAACCATACAAAACCTGAACCATATATAATTTCTGATTTCAAACCCAGAACCGAACCGGCCAACCCACGGATTTTGCCGGGTTTGGTTCGACCTGGCAGGTTCAATCTCCGGTTCCACATTTCGGGTTTGCTTTTTATAGGCCATCACTTTTTCTTTCAGTTGATAGTTGATAATCAATGCTAATACCATCACAGTCAAATAATCAACTTGAGTATATATTATAACATACGATCGGGAACTTTTGTATATATCCAATAATATTGTTGCAAACTTACCAGTATTGGTGTTCATCTCTTTGGTACGTCAGGAACACTGCACAATAAATATTTGTCGATAGAGTCTGTCAAAATATCCAATATGATTATTTCAACAAATATAACTCTACCCCATAATAACCTGCTGAACTGAAAAGCGTTGACACTCTGTTGATGATAATTTTAGGGCATTGATACTGAACAATAGTTAGTCCAAGATTGAATATATTTTGACAAATGGCAGTCAATTCTGCTGCAAAATGATGCATTTGGTTTTTGAGCCGTATTTTGAGCCACTGTTGACACTCTGTTGACGCTCATTTCAGAGCAATCATACTGTGCAATAGCTATGCTGTATCAAATAGAAATATGGTCATTATGATTGATTCCACATGAATTGTAATGTATAATGATTGTGCATGCACAATTGGGGTTCCTCTCTTTTGTAAGTCAGAAGCACTGCACAATAATTATCTGTCGATTAAGTCAGTCAAAACATCCAATGTGATTATTTCAACAAATGCGACTCCATTCTATAATGATCTGCTGAACCAAAAGGCATTGACTGTCTGTTGAAGCTCATTTTAGTGCATTAATACCGAACAATAGTCAGTCCTAGATTGAATTAATTTGATAAATAGCAGTCAATTCTGCTTCAAAATGATGCATTTGGTTTTTGAGCCACAATTTAAGCTGCTGTTGATACTCTGTTGACGCTCATTTCGGAGCAATAATACTGCACAATAGCTATGCTGCATCAAATCGAAAGACTGTCATTATAATCGATTCTATATGGATCGTGATTTAAAACGATTTTTTAAACGGAATTGGTGTTCCTCTCGTTCATACGTCAGAAGTGCTGCACAATAATTATCTGTTTATAAAGTCAGTCAAAACATCCAATTTGATCATTTCAACACATGCGAATCTACCCAATAACAATCTGCTGAACTGAAAAGCATTGACACTCCATCGATGCTCATTTTAGGACATTCATACTGCACAATAGTTTGTCTTAGATTGAATAAATCCCGACGAAAGGGAGTCAAAACTGCTGAAAAGGAATGTATTTGGTTTTTGAGCTGCATTTTAAGCCGCTATTGATGCTCTGTTCATGCTCTGTTGACGCTCTGATGATGCTCATTTCAGAGCAATCATACTGTAAAATAGGTGTGCCATATCTAATTGC
Organism: Trichophaea hybrida; assembly: GCA_015178995.1. NCBI lineage: Eukaryota > Fungi > Ascomycota > Pezizomycetes > Pezizales > Pyronemataceae > Trichophaea > Trichophaea hybrida. Next base: position 344,247 of record WHVE01000016.1, read on the forward strand.
AAGACGGTCATTATAATTGATTCCATATCAGTTGAAATATATAATGAATTTGTAAACAGAATTGTGGTTCCACTCTTTTGCACTTCGGAAGCACTGCACAATAATCATCTGTCGATAAAGTCAGTCAAAACATCCCATTTAATTATTTCCACAAATGCGACTATACCCAATGATAATCTCCTGAACGGAAAAGCGTTGATGCTCGGTTGACGCTCATTTTAAAGCATTCATAGTGAACAATATATCGTGCTGCATTGAATATATCTCGACAAAAGGCAGTGAATACTGCTGTAAATGAGTTCATTTGCTTTATGCGCCATATTGTAAGCTGCTGTTGACACTCTGTTGACATCCATTTTGGAGCACACATTCTGCACAGTTGATTTTCCTTCATCGCATATATCTTGACAAATGGCAATCCTCAATGCAGAATAAGGAATCATTTGCTCTTTTGTGAAATTCAACTTGAAGCTTCAATTGTGGTAAATTCAAATATCATTATTGTACCAAACGACCAATCAGTAGTATATAATCTTTTCTTTGAATTGGTGATTCCTATGTTTATTATCACTACTACCCATGAGAATTGTTTGTTGGCATCCAATTGATTTGAAATAGCCTTGAAAAACACCTTCAGACTGCAACCAAATAACTTTAATTGTACTGTAATTACTATGTCATATTTATATTACTTGTATTTCAGCTATATGGAATAACAGATCATAGTTATATTTAAAATTGATTAAATGTTTGTCTCTATATTCAATATGACAACTACTGGAACTTTGGGGGTAAATGGTAATAATTTTTCTCTACTTCAATAATTTCCGACATTCTATACAGTAGTTCATATATGCTGGGTATATTGAGATATTGTATATCTACCAGTTTGGTCAAGTTGCACATCAAGTATCTGGTTGTGTTAACAAAATAAAGAAAGAGATAGGCAATACCCTTATAATGACCATGGTCAAGACTACAATATCCATAGTGATTGATATTTATCATACACTACAGAATTTAAAACAAGTATTAGTTTAAATAGTTCTTAGGTTTCCTTTCTTGCAGAATCCAGTTGAATCTACAAAAATATAAATCAATTCAGTATATTGTTTTTAAAATACATAGTTGTGTTAAAATAAAATCTCTGACAGACTATATAGTCATTATGGATTACCGATGTTATCGAATACCAGACTGCAAAAGTCGCATGCAGTCAATTATGAACTTGTTTTACAACCCGTTATATAATCCGGAAATTTGAGCAGTTCCAAATTGATGTATGGACCTGGACCGTTCTTTCTGGTTCTATTCTACTGGCACCCCATATAACCGAAACAGCAAGAGTAGACTTCAAAAAGAACAATATAAATATGACAAATACAGAACTTATATTGCTAACTGATAGCTATAGTTCAAGAAACTTTGTATAAACTTAAACTATTTGTAGAAATAATGTTGCAGAAGTAGTAAAAGTATTTTGCAAAACTACTGTTAAATTAAAAATTAAATAATAAAAATGTATATCTTTATATAACTATAGTTAGGCTGGGCATACAAAATCACTGATAGCTAAATTATAATATCTTATATGAATATTGATTGATCAGTTCTACAAAACAACAGGTAGATAATAGTTTCACTTAAAAAGGAACTCCAACTCTCTAACTCAGATACATATTAATACTTGATACAGCCAAGTTGGTATTAACTTTCTGGTACTTGGAATCTATAGATAGTTTATTTGGTGTTTCTGGATGAAGTTTCCCACAATCATTCTGCTTGTAACCAGAACTTTTACAGTGATTACAAGCAGGAGAGGGTTTAGCAAACTATTGCCATAAGTATTTGTATTTAAAGTAGGAAGCCTATTCTATTCTGGAGTTACCAAGTTCTTTCAATTTGGTTTTATCTTTCTGGCAGCAATTTTTGTCTCCAAGCTAGTTGCCAAGGCACTCAATATCAATTTTATTATTATCAACAGATTGGCAGAATAATTGAATAGATACTATCATATAACTTTCATATATATTTCCAAGACAGTGACGTATGATTGAAGCTTCAGTTTCATTATGAATACCAGTTTAGGCATATTATAGGTAATGGTATACAACTTGATTGGCCCCAAAATAGAGGATTATTGTATTGTTTATATTGGATTCAAATTGCAAATCATCAGCCAGCTGCAATACAAAAAACCTTTTTAGAAGATTGAAACAAGAAGATAATCTCTTTTGCTTATAGATGTGCAGCAGCTACTTTCTGAAGTCAACCAGATTTCAAGTGTTGTTTATATATTATTTTATTTATTTATTTAAACAGAGAAAAATAATATTAGTTACCTTTATATATTGACATTCTATGTTAAAATAGTTACAGCTTCAATATTATTTGCTAAACCAGTGGTTCTTGTGTATTTGTCAGCTGCTAATACTGATACTTTCAAATTACATGATTGCTGATCATAGTTATTTTTCACAAACAATTGACCAAAGATGATTATTAACATGAACTATTACAATCATTATTGTCCATATTGCATAGTAGTTACCAGTAAACTTTGATATAAAATAGTAGAGAGCAGATGATAATATTGTGGTGGTGGCAAAGGAGCAAAGGGTTAGGGTTTGATGATATGGTGAGATTTCCCTGTAACAATAAAGTCGAGTGCTATGAAGAGAGAAAGGTAACCACGGGGCTGATAACCTGTTGAAATAATGTAAGGAGAACTATATATATAGATTAAGATACTAAGTGTAAAGAGAGAGGAAAGGAGAAAGACTTGAAATATATAATACAAGAGAGCAGTGTACCTTATGCCCTACGATCAACCAGCTTACAGTCAGCTCGGTCATCGGTCAGATCTATATATGCAACAATTTGGGTTATCTCGCGGTCGAGTGATAGTCCGTGACACAGTGCTGATCGGATACCTCCTGTCAGGTATAACATGAGTAGAGGAGGGGAAGTGATGTGCTCAGATGAAGATTAAGTAGTTTGGTTCTTCCATTGTTTTAGGGGAAGGGTAGTCGAAGGAGAGGCATGGTTTGGAAGCTATGAAGCAATTCATAGTGGAAGTGCTATATTATGTCATGGACGCAAGTGGTCTAATGGAATATTATTCAAACGCCCCTTATTTTGCTATAGTATCCACGGTTGGTGTGGAACGAGTCAGATTTCGATACGAGACAATTCAACTTAAACTTTAGTAAGATATATACATTGTAGGCAAAACGAGAATGACCAGCCGCCATACAATCAGTATTTAGGAAATCGAGTTTCAGCTCTTGAAAACCGCTATCTGCCTCCAACTGGCTTACTAAATTGTACATGTATCAGCTCGTCCCGGTTGGGACAGGATGCCGGTCTTCCAGGCTCGTCTCCAGTGACGGGCTAGAAGCCAGCACTGAAAGAATGCTCGCGGAACCAGCCCTGACGACTGAAACTGATCCCTCGTCATCGTCATCGACATCAGGAAAAATCTGATCAGCATAGCTTATCCATGTTTTAACCATTGTCTGATACAATCCTAGATCTGGTGAGACACCAAATGGGTGTGATGTATTCGGTGACAAGCCCATTCCAAACACGATTGCCAGGTTAACCGCATGCATCTTATTGACAGCCGCGTTCCTAGCAATTCTGCTTGACGTTATTAAAAGAGCACGAAGGATTATGGAAATTGGATAAGGCACCTAGAAAAGTGGGTGTACACTCGACGGAGAAACCTGTAGTTGGGAGGTCGTAACTGTAGCATCACATCCCGATAGGCGAGAATACGATCTACCTCTTCAGATATTTTCGCTAAAGTGTCTCGAGGTAAGTTGTTCAAATCCTTTATTGTGAGGACATGGGGAGTTCATACCTGTCAAATCTCGGAGCTCATGTAAGATATGTGGCTCAAGTGCTTGATCTGGCAGCTCTCGCATGAAGCATTTAAAGGTACCAGCGATGACATTGATATCGTACCACCTATCATCGTCCATTTTGACATTTTTGCTAGAGTCAAGGGCTGTCTTTAATTGATTGATGCTCGAAAGCGAACCCGGAACTCTATAGATGCCGACTTCAGTTAAACCTAGTTGGATGTTAGAACAGGTGATGATTGAAATCTGGAAAGTAGACACACCCCTTGTCTCAATCTCCGTCAGCAAACCTTCGACAACGAGGGGAATCTTGACATTGTCTCTTTTGCACAATTCTTCTAAGCTGACACCAAAAACCGGCTGCGGTGAACGATTTTGAGAAACTACGGTCAGCAAATCAATTGATTCCGCACCACCTGTGGTAGCCATTCCGCGGATTGCGTTTATGGCTCTCAACCAGTCGTCGAGGTTGTTCTCAGAAGTTGCTTGCAATAAATAGCTTGTTCCAATGCTCGGCGTAATTTTCCACAATCCTTGCTTTCGAGTTTTCCGAGGACATGAAATTGACACTACCAGCTTCAGATCAATGGTTGCAACTGGTTTTCGTCCGTATTCAAGGACCTTGAATGAAGGCAATTCCGATGACGGGACCATTCGGAGTGCATTTAGAGGCGGGGTCCACCCACTTGTAAATGCCATGGATATTGGACGTACAGCTTTGAATATTGAATTGACACCTAGCCGTTTTCCGCCCTTTTTATCCGTTGTTTCTACACGCATTGCAGTTGGTTGACGTCGGTGTTCCGCCCTCAGTTGATTTCTTTGCTGACGCTCCATAGCTTCCCTTTGTTTAGAATCACGTCTAACCTTCTCTTGTTCTTGAATGAGCAGTTTCCAAAATATCTTTGCTCTATGTCTTGAAATTTGGTTTTCTTTATTTGCCACTTCTCGGAGTGACCTAATATCATATGTTTCCGCTGTTCTAGGTATAAAACAATTCAATTGACATCTATCTCCAACTCGATACACTCTTTCATTGGTAAAATTATTGATGAAGTTGTAGACATAGCGTCGCTTGTCGAAATTTATTAGACGGTTATTCTCAACAACCATGTTCGGGACATGACAAACAATTTCTAAAAGGCGTTCAAGCATCCATCCGACGGAGGTGGTCAACGGGCGGGAAGGGATGACGCCGTCGACAGTCTGTGGAATGACTTGCTCCAGTGTCTCACATGAAGAAACCGACCCACGCGCCAATCTTGCACCAAGCTGCCATGCATGACTAAATATCCTACTTTCGGGTCGGACTAGTGCCGTCGCGATTGCATTGCCAACGAACGAAGGAACATGCCGCGATACACCACTGTCCGTATCGTCGTGAAGATCCTTAACCGACATTCGTTGATGACATATTGTTAGAGACTTCAATAGCGTCGCTATTCGCTGCGACCTGATCTCAGCCCCAATTTTCGGTTCAGCCACTTGTGACACGATCCAAGTCGTGAGTTCCATATGCAGCGTGCAGATGTCTCGCAGACATTTAGGCAATGCTTGTACAAGATTCATGTTTGGGTCCTTCCCCGGGAGTTTGTCCAAGAAGAAAAAAATATCCTGCAGTGCATCTTCATCGTCGTGAGACAAATGGGAAACCTTTGGAACGAAGAATCCCATAGGTTCTACGCTTTTTGTTTCAAGCAACTCGAAAGCGAACATCCAATCAACTAATTTGACTGCGCCGAAGCATTCAGCAACCCTCAGGTCCAAGATTTCAATAAACTCTGAAATTCTGCCAATATTCTCATGATGTGGAACATTTAGAGTGATATCTGAACCCCTCACACTAAGCGATTCATAAGCCGATGGGGTAAACGAAAGATTGGCAAACTTTTTCTTGATTCCATGCCACAACAGAGTTATTTCCTCCGCTTGTTTTCTCAATAAAAACTTTTCAGGAGTTAGTGATTGCCATATATGGAGCTCCTTATCAGCGATGTCGAAGAATGATATGAACGATTCTCCCAGATATTGATCGCAGTGAAAATCCATGTAGAATTCGCTGAGCCAGACATCAATTGCATCCAAAATTCCAAGATGTATCTTCGCAACTAAAAACCAGTCTATAGCTTCATCTTTGACTTGGTCAACTCCTGTCCAATCTGGAAATACTACGTCGTCCCTTTCATCACAAGAGGAACTGGCAGCAGATTTGGAGCCGAGCAACCGCTTCTTCAGGTAGTCAATGAGGACTATAGGGGAACAGTAACTGGACAAAAGTCAGCAAAATAAGTAATTGAAAGGTTAAAACATTTACCTGCGAAAGGTGGCAAAAAACGTGATTGTAAATACATCCATATTCATACGAAGCAGTGGTGATTTCGGAGCACATTGCCCTTCCACGCTGATCATTCGGCGACTGAAATTCTCAACGCCCAAGACAAGAATATCAACCAGCCGTTCTAGCGTTCCTCCCTTCGGAACAACAAGGATAGGTACTGGATTATCAACATCAAACTTTTCCCGCGCGAGTATTTGTACGCCGTTATCCCAATTGGTGGATGCTGTTGGAGAAACATTAGTACTCAACATTTGTGATCGCCTTCTGGAAACCAAACTTTGGCGATTCGACGTTGTTTCAATCACGCTGGTTGGCCGGGAATGCGACCCATCAGTTATGGACTTGAGAACAAGTTCTCCATCTTTGGAATGAAAAAGTTGTTGATTCACACCAGCCACATCACGGATTGCGCGAAGCATAGCATCGTCCCCACCCTGGAGTACCGCGGTGCGCTGCAGCGTTGTGAAGTCCAGGTCGTCATATCCAGTTGTTTGTGCAGAAGGTTTCGACGGTGGGAATGACCGAATCCGTCTGAGAGTCTGCTTTTGCTGACCGTGAGAAGTTGGGAGCCGTAAGCTCTGGTTAGATTGTGTACCTGCAGGATAGGCACCAGACTCATTGATGGGAGATCCCAAACCTGAACTCGGTGTTTTCTTATGCAATGTACCTGAGATGGCCAGCGTATCAGACCGGTCAAAGAGTGAAAAGCTTGCACGAATATCGGTAAAAATAAGTGGGATATTGGCACCAGTGCTGAGCGGAAGATTTTGATGATAATGTGACTGCAGGTATATGCCAGTCCAAGATGGTTCACACACTAAAGACTTCTCAAAATACAGGGAAGAGTTTATGGATGGCGAGTTTTGATTGTCGGAATTGAGAAAGTGAAGGCAACGCTGAATGTGCTCTGCCTCAGTGGTATCGATCCATTTTCTAGACAATAGACCAGGACTAGTATCAATCCAATCCTGCCGCCATCTAGCTAGGGACTTTTCGATTCCCTGGAGTCCTCGGACCATAAGAAAGTAATCAATACTTTGATCATGCCTAGCATATGCCTGGTCCATGCAATGCAACAGGTCGCCGAAGAAAGGCACTCCTTCGATGCAAGGAAATTCAACGCCCACACCCTTCGGAACAAAAGCCCAACCATCAGAAGTATCTGACTGTTCATTCAGTCTTCTCCTTTCTAGAATTCTCATCGCATTACCAGCTGTATCTTTCAACTCGTTAATAAGGTCAGGGGATATAGAAGTCCATGTCTCACGAAGACGAAGTATTGGTGGCGATAGGACAGCCATCATGATTGCCAGGTATCCAACCATATCACCGGTAATCTTCAGTAACTGGGCAACTTCAATCCATCGAGATAAGACCGCGACTCTGCGATCAATGTCAATCGTTGACTCTCCACATAGAACATGGTGAAGAACACGATGGCCGAGGAAGTGAATATTAGATGTGCTAAATACTAAGGGATTGCGATGACTCAGACGGGGCAAGTGTGGCGAGACTAGCAACAGTGAAATATCCTCCGCCGGGCTCCAAGCCCGGAAGTACTTTAAGTGAAAGAGATGTACTTGGGCGGCAAAGACGTCTGGATTAAAACGCAAGAAGTCTTCCACAGATAGTGATTGACATAGGCCAGTGAAATTATCAGTGAAAGCAGATTTGGGAGCTGTGAATTCATCAGAATATACACAAAAACTTCAACTATAGGGCATACCATCATGGGTATTAACTGTGTCTAACATCTGTTGAAGATGTGCACGGACGCTTTCGATTGTCATTTTCGACGATTTAGCTAGTTTTGGGTTGTAATGACCGATACCCTTTTCTGCTAGTAACTTTGCACGATAGTAACAATCTGGCTCCAATAATAACCCCGGTGTTGCAGTAGCTATTATGTTCAAAATCTCCCCAATACGCGATGAGGAATCTTGGAGGGCTGAAAGTTCTATCAAAACCGACAGCGCTGTTTCGGGACCCGTCCATCCTGATATTGAACGAGCTGACCAGTACACGTACACAGGATCACTGGTGAATAGCAGCTCATGGCACAAAGCTTCTACTGTCCCCCCGCCCACAGTTCCACCATCTCCAAGAACTAACTCTGGATGTCGAGAAGTACTTTTGTGTCGCAAGTGAGAAGCATTGAATACGGGAGAAGTAATGGTTGGTGCGCTTTGTGGTCTTTTAGGATTGGGAGATCCGATACCAAACTCGAACGCTTTGATTTGGAAGCTCGAAGGCGATTTATAGAGCAGCATCTGATCTTCAATTATCATCGCGTAATGCAACTTCCAAGAATCCCTCAAACTCGTGGTCTTTTTTATTTCCGAGTCTATTACATTAAGCCATCCTTCATGGATGACATGAACACAAGTCGCTGGTTCTCCATGCTGCATAACTGATATTGACGGAACGCTGCTAGATTCGGAGTACTTTGCGCGTGGTAGATCCGAAAAAATTTCACCTCTCCTATCTATGGCGCATATAGACGCACCAGAACTTATGGGGCTATCTCTATTTGGAGGTGACCGACCGCGTGAGAAAATATTTCCGAGATCATTCATTGACCTAGAAATGGTCCGATAGTGAGTACTGAATGGATTCGAAGGAGAAAGTTTCTTTTGCTTATGGGGGCTATTTTTAATCAAGACTGGAATGGCGATTGGTTCTGTCGATGTTTCGCCGGCCGCTGCGGAAGATGTATGCACAACAGAACTATCCGTAGCAGGCTCTGCTGCCCAATTCAAAGACTTTGATGGAGACAGTGCTGTTCGATTCCTCACATCTCCCCCTTTTTTGGTTTTCATAAAGAAAGTACTTGTAAAGGAATGGGATGCTTTGCGATTCCCAGGAAACATAGGGTCATCTGCGGGTTTGGTGGGTGAAGCCATGGGAGGAGAAGAACCTAACAGAGGTCAGTGCCCGCACACTTATCAGAAAAAGCGAGACACACAACTTCTATCTAGCTGCATCCAATTATCACTTACATTGTTAATGAAAACACACCAATATGTGTTTCAGAAATGTCTGGTAGTGCCAAACAATAATAAATTATCTCTGTATACAATCTTAGCAGTTATGATCCAAACAATAGGTATAATCAATGTAAAAAATAAACTCTATTCACTACAATGTGAAGTACACCCCCCATATGGTTAGTATTTGATAATTACTGCATATAACAAGGAATTTGGTTATTGAAAATAGCAAATTGTTGTAAAATATCCATATAAAGAGTATAACTATCCAATTGGGTACTGTAGTTTAATTAGATACTTACTTCATATTCACATGCATATGGTATACTGTAACAGTACAATTCCTCTGAATTCAATAAACTACTATATATGGTTTATATTTTAATTATTCAAAATATAAATAGAATAAACTATCAATATATATTGTTATCCATACTGATTAATAATAATTTGTATAAGTTGATCTAAAAACAGCATTTTTACTATTTTAAAATATTGAAACTTAAATTTATCTAGAGTATACAAATATAACCCCATAATTACAATATATGATTATTGTCATTTTATGTATTATATTCCGTTGCTGAACAACTAAAGTATATATTAAATAATTATACTCCAAATAAACTCATTTCTTAAATTAAATACCTCTTTAAAAGATTTTAAATAGAAGAAAAATTTATTATTCCACAAAATAATGAAATTATTTGTACAAATTTATTAATTAATATTAAATTTTTATTTTTTTTAACTTGCCTCAAATAGTAATGTTAAATATTTTAATTGTATTTTCAATACAAATTTAATAATTCAAAACAAAAACAATTTTTTTTAAATTATATGTATTGTTAAAACTTTTTTTGTATTTTGAAATAATTGTAATTTACTTATATAGAATTAATAGATTGAAATATATACATTTTTTTCCCTCAAACAATTATATCTATCCTTATTTCATTAAACGGATTTTCTAGCTCAAGGAAAGAAATATTATCCATTTCAACATTATATATTTCAATATTGTTATTTCTCTATTTTGATTTGTAGTTGTTGACAAGAAAATAGAAATAAACCTCAAAAATTGAGTAATGACAAATTTCAAACTGAGTTATAAATATATAGTGATAAGGTAGAAGCAATTTGATACTAATGTGATAGCAAAGTAGAAATAATATTATATAAAAATAAATGTTTAGAGTTAATTACAGTTATATTAAGTAATTATAAATAAATTCAATATAATTAAACAGTATAATACTATGCATAATTTTCAATTGATTTTTCCACTTTGAAATGTATATATAGCATAATGGAATGATTAAGTAATAAAATAAATGTTAATACAAATAAATAGAAGAAAAAAAATTATTGTTCCCTTATATGTAAATATATTATACAATGAATTTGTATAGATAATAACAGTCCAAAATTGTATATATAACATTAGAATTTTAGTACAGGATTAATTGATTCTTTACTTATTTTTTTATATATAAACAAAAAAATATTTTCAATACAAATGTCATTTACTTTGGCAATTCCTGTGAAGTCTTTTGTTTGACTTTGCTTTGCAATTCCATATACATAATTTTAATTGTTTATAAATCCTAGTACATTGAGTTTCCAAATCTTGATTGAAGAAAATGTTTATATTTAATTCCATTGGTTATATTAGGATTCTGTATCAATAACTATATCACTTTCAATATTATTAAAAATAATATTCAAAACTAATTTGTACACCTGGGTCCATTCAACATATCTAGAGATGGATTGTAGATCTTGATCACATAGAATATCTACAGGCAAGGCATTATCTATATCTGTACTAATATAATTTAAAGTACTATAAAAGTAACTTGGGTACTATATATTTTTAGAGTTGTATATAATTCCATACAGTGTCTTTTGATGTTGACTATACTGTATTCTCTATTTGGCTATTTCAACTGTACAGTGCTTGAAAAATAATAGCAATACAGCTACATCGGGAACTGTATTTGTACTACAGTAATTGGCATTTGTTATTACTGTTACCGCAGTATTATGGAATATTTTGCTGGTTACCACTTTACCACCTGTATCTTATGGCAGCGTATTGCAGCTGAATATGTCTTTTGATGTACCACTGTATATTTGCTTACAATTTTTCAATTTTCAAGATATAATCAAAAGATGTGTTCAGATTGTTCATATATAAAATGAGTCAATACTTGAGTATACAGTTTATGAGGATAACAGCTGCTTTTGACTGCAAATATCACAATTTCTTGTATTCTCACTGAGATGCACTTTCTCACCAACTTGAAGAACTGGTATGAATATTGGTACTGGAAATTGCAGTGTATATTGATTTTTATCTTCTGTATATTGATGGTTGAAAATATATACAAGGAGACAGGATGATACTTGATGAGAGATCGCTCTCATCTGTTATTTACATGTTGCAACTTTGACACACTGTTACAACTCTGACACTCAGAACTCAAACAAGACAACTCTCAAAACTCTGATATTTTCACTTTTATAACTCAGACATTCTTGTACTCACAACTTTGAAACACATATTCCGATGTGGGCTGGGAGAGGGATAAATGAAATGGCTCTGAAGTGGACTTGGAACAAAATGAATAAGGGAAATGACATGGAAACAGAATGAAGCGGACATGATGGCTTCAAAGTGGGCTTGGAGAGATATAGACCAGTCAGATAAGATGGCTCTAATATGGGCTGGGAAAGGGATGGATGAGATGAATGAGATGGATGAGAGAAGCTACACAAATAGTGGAGTCAGTCACTGAAGTAAGCTGCAGAGCACAACAGCTTGACAGAATACAAGCATATTTGGTATGCAACCTAATTCTAGAAATGTTAACCCATAATTCAAAATTCCGCAGGAGGAGAAAAGCCATACCAATGGTAGAGTCAGTCACTGAAGTTGGCTGCAGAGAGCAAGGATCAGATGGAACACAAGTTTAATTGGTATGTGGCCTAGCTTGGAAGATATTCATCTACAATCAGCAACCCGAGTACAGGAATCAACTGGAATAGGGACAAGATTTGGTGCTTGTTAGCCAGAGCATGTGGTGAGGGAGTTGGTCACTCAAGCTGGCTGCTGAAAAGAAGGCCATGTGGTATAAGAGTTATCAGCAGAGTGAGGATTGATGAGAGCCAGTTCAAAACTGTTGACTGGCAATATACAGCAGGATAACTCAAAAGTAGATAGGGCAATATTCAGGAAGAAGATGGGGATGCATAACAAAGAATGACAGAGAAACTGACAGCTGGAATATAGACTGATATGCAAAAACTAGGTCTCAATTAAGTATATTGATCCCATCATCTCATAACATTTTTTCACATTTGATATGTATTAGTATCAGTTCCAACCCAGCAGCTTCAGGTCAGATTGAGGTTGGAACTGAATCATTTCCAAATTGATACTTAAGATTGCAAGTAGAACTACACCAGAATGAGATGCCCACATTAACTCCACATTTTGGAACTGCCCAAATGTGCAGAGTATTAGACAGGTCCAAAAATGGGTACATACAATTGTATATGCAACTTTTGATATTTTCAATTGAATCAATACAATGATTCATATTAATGATTTTGACCATTATAAAACTTGCTTCAGTCAAATTCAATATCATAACTACAATTTATTAAATATGTATTATCACCTGGAAGTATAATTTGGTAATAAGAAGAAAGATGGCCAGAATGATAGTTAAACTTACACTGTAATATATTCCACTATGTTCCAGTATGTATCAATCACCACAAATATTTTAGTATCTATCATATATATCATCTTATTATTGTTTACCTTTTGTACATTCTATCCATATCGAATCTCATTGTACTTTGAAAATTAACATGAAAAATTTGTAAATAATATCACAATGGGCCTAGCATTTTGAATTCCTGCAATATGGTATCTTAGCTGCCTTTTCATTATATATATATGAAATACAAAATATTTCTCAATAATAACCAAGAAAATTACAAAATAAAAGATATCTATAATCAATTACAAGAAACAGAAAACCAAAAGACATAAAATACAGATTACCACTCTACTGTTACATTTTCACTTTGCCTTTCAATGTTTCCTGTATATTGACAGATATAGAACTCATAATGACTAAACATGCTGTATACCTTGACTTTCGAACTGTCGTGCTAAAGCCTGCAATTTCAGTGGCAGCATGTACATATGGCTTATCAATAACATCTGAATGATTACATATATCCATGCTATTTTCTTTGTCAGCCCTCGCATCATTGTCAATATTATTTGGATTGTCCAATTCACCATTCCAATGAAGCCAATCATCAGAATTGGAATTTGTTGCAGTAGAACTATCATTATCACTTTCCCCAGGATGGTAGTTAATACCACATATTTGCTGGATGTTGAAAACTTTGGTTTTGCCATCAGAGAAAACAATCTGTAATCAGGATGGTGGATGAAATAATATTGCAGTTATTTTGAAAGCTGCAATACCATCATGTTTAAAGGCTGACCAGAATGGTTTAACTGTTTCTTCAGTATCACAAATATAATCCATGGCAGGTATTTGTTTGTTCTGAGCATGAGATGCCTTTTGAGTGGCCTGTAGGTTTTCACTGCCCTGTCACATCTCCAAAAAGTCATGAATTCTAGCCATTCAGTGCAGCCTTCTTTTGTCAGCTTGTCTTTTTATTTCAAAATTGTTACCAAATATTGATGAATCTATTTGTGCGGTATCAATGGCCAAAAGACAATGATTACTTCTCGCAGCTACAGAACAACCACTGTTTCTCCAAGTGTTTTACGTGTTATATATGACTCCCTCTACCCACTCATATCTCAGCCAAATGAAAAGCTGGCTTCCACTTCAACTGTGTATGGCATAATTGAGAAGTTGTCCTGTACTATATTGGTTAGATCAGTATACTTCAAGTTTATTTTTTCCTGTTGTCACCACCAATTGGTTATATTCGGTAACCAGAAAGCCATTCTGATTTCTGTTCGATTAGAATGATAATTAACAGGATTGGATTGATTTGTCCCCTTTTTTTGGGAATTTTGAGTGGTGAATTGAAAAAGAGTATGGTGGCCATCAATGAATATGCTGCATGTTTGCTGCACCCTGGAGCACATGCTGCCATATTTGCAGATCGAAAATACTGATCATCACTGGACAAATTATATGGATCATAAGTCAATTAACCTGGCCTAGACACTGTTATTAAGCAGAATAGGTTGTAATTTGGTATTGTGTAAGGTTTTGCAGTGGTCATAAATTGATTGTTGATGCTGAATTTGAACTCCATATAGTATATGAATACATCCTTGTACTGGACACTAATGGAACCCTTGTCCTCAGAAGTAATATCCATAGCCTTGACTTACTTCCTAAATGATTGCAACTTCCAAAATAGATCAAGGATATGTGCTGCTATGGGAAGTATGTATATTTCTGGTGGGACATCGGAGTAATATTTGGACAGCATTTGATGTGCAAACTTCATAGCAAAGTATACATCCTGATTCCACTGAGTGTTCTTCTTTGCCAAAACATACATAATGCTATTTGAATGATCAAATATGTTATTATATATTGTAATCACATAGTGTAAAGTTACTATATGCCATTTTGACATTCAAAGTACTCAGTAATGAAATGGTTTCAACACCATCATTGCATCTTAGAAAATGATTAATTTATTATTGATTTGTAGATCAGGACCTGTAATTACTATAGTTAGGATTTTTAAGCCAATCATATATAAACTCTCACAATCTATATACCTACTTCAGTAATTCTACAGTTGAATTACACCAAGTTTTTCCATCCATGGTAGGTAGAGCTACAATGCTAACTTTCGATTTCTGGCACTTGAAAAATCCATTGCATCGTTTGGGAATCAGAACAATCAATACTGCAAGTATTTTCTACTATATCAAGAGTCAGTATTCAGAATAACAGTATAAATAACATGCAGTAACTATTTTTTCAATAATTTCAGCTTATCAGGGTATTATGGCTGTCATCTTTGAGATTTTTGAATTTTCTGACTTCTACAGCTTTTGGCTTTTAGTTAATATGGCACTCTAATTTTCTTCAAATTGCTCATCATGCATATTGGCTTCCAATAACTTCATTTGACCTTTGATTCCCAAACTATTCAATAATATGCCCAAACAAAGCTGAATAATATGTGCCCTGTATGGTATGTGGTTTGGTAATTTCAACAATTCAATTCCAGAGGCTTGAAGTGCAGATTGTTGCTCCCATATTATTGAATGGTTGGATAAGATATCATCAGTGGTTATTCCAAGCAATCAACTGTCAGCAAGGCCAAAATATTCAACTACCTTCTTCACATGCTTGGCCAGTTCACACATGTATGTTTGTCCTTAACCTATAGTTGTGTGTCAGCAGTACAATATATTGAAACCAAGTGGCAACAAACCTCATGAGTCACAAGCTGTACTTCATGAAGATACCAGTTGAGATCAATATAATGACCAATGACCAATAAAATAGCCAATTCATTGGTAGATGTCTATCAATTCAATGCTATACTAACTGGATTTTTTGTAAACAGATTTTTGATTACATCAATTATGAAGAAGTATTGTCAAGGTCCAACCGGTAGGCCCACGGGCTGATGACTTCGATGATTTCGTATGGCTCTAGATGATTCTAGTTTAGCCTTTTGCTTGGTCTCTGTGTTGCGATATTTCTAGAGTTTATCCATACTTTATCTCCCACTGCCATCTCCGTTCCTTCTTTACGTTGTTTTTCCACCTGTCCTGCTTGGATTGACTGTGCTCGGAACATTTCGGCTTACATCTGTTTGAAGATTTCATTCATCTTTTGGGAGAGAGTATTGGCATTCACTTCCCTGATATTGTTTCCGTTCTGAACTGGATGTTGACTGAAAGTCATCCTTGGATGAAAACCATAGTTGCCAAAGAATGGTGAGCAGCTTGTTGATTCTGAGGCACGATTGTTTGACGCAAATTCTGCTATTGGTAGCCACAAGGCCCAGTTGTTTTGCTGATGATTGATGCAGCTCCTTAGATACTATTCCATAATGGCATTCATTGGTTCTGTTTGGCTGTCCATTTGTGGATGAAATGCAGTTGCAAGTCTTCGTCCAATTCCGAGTCTTTCGCAGACATGTCTCCAGAATTTCGAGGCGAATTGGGTTCTCTGTCCGATACTATGGTCTCTGGTAAGCCATGTCATTTGAAAACATTTTGTATAAACATTTTGCCCAATTTCCTGCTATCTGTAACATCTCGACATGGTACCAAGTGCTTTATTTTTGATAGCCTATCCACTACCACCCATATGGCATTGTATCCTTTGCTTTCTGATAACCCAACCACAAAATCCATACTCTGACCCTTCAATGGTTGCTGCAGTATTTCCAGCGGTTTAAGCCATTCGTGTATCTTTTGATCCTTGGTTTACTGCATTGACATACATGGTAATTCTGTACATACCTATCCACGTCTGTCCTCATACCTGGCTATTCATGATTCCTTTGAAATAAATCCAAAGTTTTTGCTCATCCTGAATGTCCGGCTGTTGATGAACCGTGATGTTTCTGTATCAACTGTTGCTTGTTTGCTTCCTCTTTGATTTCCGTTGTGTTGATGCACAGTCCTTCACTACTATCAATTGGGCAGTTCTTGCATATGTTTTGAATCCTGTTCCCCAGCTCCTTTGGATCGGTTTTGTCTTGATTTACCACTTGCGCAAATGCTCCCACGAGTCCATATTGTATTCGCTTGTCGAGACTCTCTGTTTTGAGCACGATTTGTTAAGTTTTTTCTGCCCCCCCCTCTGGAGGAATGTCTCCTGGTATTCTGGTGAGTGCATCAGGCTTCTGTCACCGTTTCCTGGGCGGTAAACAACCTTAAACTTGAATCGCGACAGGAATTCATACTCCCTTGTTTGCCTTCTATTGAGTAACTTTGACGTTATAAAATATTCTAGGTTCTTGTGATCCGTCAGAATCTTAATTGTATGTGCTGACTCTTCCCATTCGGGTTTCCATTGTTCGAGGGATTTAATGATGGCTCCTTATTCCTGATCGTAGATTTCAAAATTTTCCTCGGCAGGTATATGCTCCTTGGCAAAGAATGCAACTGGGTAAAGAATTCTTTGATCGTTGTACTGTGATAGAACTCCTGCTGACACACAACTTGAAGTGTCTGTTTCTAGTACGATTTCCTTTTTGTAGTCGTAATGTACAAGGACTGGTGCTGTTATTAATGCTTCTTTCAGTTCTGAGAAGGCTCGTTTCTGATCAGGTCCCCAATGGAATGGTACCAGCTTTTTGGTTAGCTTTGTCAATGGTTGGACCACCCTGCTGTAATTCCTGATGAATCTTCGATAGAAGTGGGTGAATCCTAAAAATGCTTGAATCTCTTTGAGTTTGCCGGGTGCTTCCCACTCCTTGACTGCCGTTTTCTTTCCTGGATCCATTCTGATTCCATTGATACCAACTATTAGTCCTAGGTACTTGACTTCTTGTTGATGGAATTCGCATTTTTCGGCATTCTGGTGCAGTCCAGCTTCCTTCAACGTTGTCATTACCGCTCTGACATGATTCTGGTGTTCCGTCAAATCATCACTGTGGATGAAAATAACGTGCAGAAATGCCGTGCAGAAAATGTTCCAAAAGGGTTGAAGTGTATCATTGATGAATTCCTGGAAGGATGCTGGTGCATTGGTGAGTCCAATGTGTATAACCAGGGATTCGAATAAACCATAGCAGGTATGGAATGCCGTCTTCCATGCATTCCCTTCTGCGATTCTGATCATATTGTAGGCATCTCGGACATCCAACTCGGTGTTCCATCTGGCCTTCGCTAATCTCAATAAATTCTCTTGGATCAGAGGTTGAGGATATCGGTTTTTGATTGTTCCTTTGTTTAGGCCTCTATAATCTGCTCAGAGCCTGAGGCCTCCGTTCGGTTTGGGTGAAAATAATACTGGGGCCCCACATGGTGATGACGATGATCTGATGAATCCCTTTGATAGGTTCCTTCCAATCCATTCCTTCAACACTTGTGATTCCTCCCTCAATTAACTCTAGATTGGTCCGAAGGGAGGAGTAAATCCATCTTGGAGTGTGATCTTGTGGTCATATGGTCTATATGGTGGTAGTCTTTCAGCGATTACTTTGTCAAAGAGGGGGAGGAACTCATGCTATTCCTTGGGAATTAACTGTTCCAGCAGTTTTTCCTGAAGGTTCTTAACCTGTTGGGCATTGTTGATTTCATATAGAGTTACTGCGTACACCTTGACTTTCTCTTTCTCATTTCGTCTCATGAATGGTGTTGCCGCTATTGTACATATATCCAGTATCGGTTTGTCTGGTTCCACTATTTCCATATGATTTCCATATGATTCCCACATACCCACATGTACAAATAATGTTGACAATGACTCTGACAGCAATCGCTTCCGAATCCTATTAATTTCTTCTGGAATTTGACTGTAACATGGTGGAGTTGTAGCTATGGTAATCCTTGTACTATTGGACAGTATCCTAGTTTTGTGACGAACGCTGGTAACTGTTCCTGATATCCGCATATGCATTGATTTCATTTACCCATGGTTGTAATTGTTCCTGACTCGATGGGTCTTCCATCTATAACTTCCAATTTCCATGATTCATTCAACTCCCTTTCCTCAAATTGATGATGGCGGACGAAATCATTGTCAATAAATGCTATTCCAGTAGCTCTGCAGTCTCTCAAAGCGTAGGTATCAATGATTTTGTCCTCTATTTTCACCAAGTATTTCACGACGAGATGTTTTCTTTCCATAAAAGACACCTGTATTTCTGCACTTGATATAGAAAACTGCGAAATACCGAAACTAGCATTATCTGATAAAGGAGATACGTTTCCAGTGCAATTGCCAGCCTTATTGCACTGGACTAAACTTTTCCTGACTGTACTTTCTTTCCTGTTTTTGTTTCCGAATCTGTATCTCCTTCATTTGTGACTTTTTTGAATGGTGATACCTCTGTTCGTCCTGACGCTGCCTTGAATTTTCTTGGGCATGATGCTGCAAAATGCCTGCTATCCCCACAGTACATACATAGTTTTCCTTCCCTGAGTCCCTGTCGTTTCTCATGTGTCATCTTCTTTCCTTTGATCACCGAAAGGTCCATTGGTGCAGGGCCATGATATTCAGCAACTGTTCCTGCTTGTGCCGCGTCTGGGGCAGATGTGGTGTTGGTTGTAGTCTCAGACTTTTTATAGCCCACCCACTTTCCCGACTCCTTTTCAGCTACACGTCTCCTCAGATATGAATTTTGCTTTGAACAGAGTTTGACAAATTCAACTATGCTTTCTGGTTCCTCACTGTGTTGCAATCAGTCTTTGAGTTCATTGGATAACCCATTTCGTAATACGTCCATTCGGGTGTCTTCGTCCCACTTCATGTCCGCTACATATCTTTGGAATTCTGCATAGTACTGGGAGCATTTGCAGTCTTGTTGCCTGAGCCTCAAGTGTTCCCTCTTGGCCATTGCTGATTTGTCTTGATCTCCGAATGCTAGATCTAGCAGGTCAACTCGGTCTTTCAGTGTATCGAGATGGACTTCCCCAGAGATTTTATCACATCGTGGCATTAACTGTGCTTGGGCTACTCCCTTCAGGCATCCAACCACGTATCTCAGCTTCTTCTGCTTTGTGTTGAATGCTTCTGGTTTCGAGGCTATCTTCAGGGCCAACTGCACTTTCCATCCTTGGAGTTCCTTTCTATCTTCTCCTAAGAAGCTGGCAATATTATTTACCTCCTCTTCCCTTTCTTCCCTTTCTTCAGTTTCTGCCGTCCTTCTTTCGGTTAACCTCAAGATTCGGATCACCTGTTGTCGATTTTCTTCTGCCAGGTCTCTAAACTTCTTCATCTGTGCTTGGGCATCTTCCAGATCCTGTCTTAACTCTGCTATATCTGGATTCCTTTCCCCTAGTTGTTGTTCTAGATTCCGCACTTTTTCTTCCAGATCTCCATGACTGTATGCTTGAATTACTTTCTCCCTGCTTCCCATTGTTTGTTGTGTAAGCACTAACTCCTACTTCAGGTTGGCCCGTTCCTGGATAATCTTTTCTCCTTCTGCCAACAATTCCGATATCCGTAGTTCCATATTTTTCACGGAATGCTGTTCCTCTAGTCATTTGTTCAATCTTCTGGTTGTTGGAAGTTGAGCCAATGCTGTTAGCCCAGCGTTGATATCCTGTATGTGTTGCCTGGATTGTATTTTGTTCATGGTCTCTATATGTTTTGCTGCGACATTCTCCACTTCGAATTGTAGTGCGCTGGTCAGTGTGAGATCGCGAGTTGGTCTTGACGAACCTTCTGACATCTTGACTGTGATGTTGAGAGGCTGCTGTGAGGAGGTTGGCGGCTGTAAAGTTGGAGCGTGTTCTTCTATTCAGGTAGTCTTTTATCTGGTCGGTGTTTTCCTGGATTTGTTGAACTGTTGCTTTCACTTCTGCTTTTAAAAAGGGGCTAATCATCTACCAGAACAACACCTTGTGCTAACTCGGTGTGGTTACGATAACCAGCAGAGTTGGTATGGGGGCTGAATGTAACTCTCGATCCACTCCCTCTCCTTTGTTTGTCTTCCACTCGTTGTAATCTGTCCACAAAATCTGACTCTCTATGTGCTTTGGTGTTGCTTTGATAGTGGATTCTGATTTCTTAGTTTGAGCGTCTGCCGCTCTTCTGATTGTTGTATGTGTATCTCAGCAGTTATGTTGGCAGTAGCACAGTTCTTCGTCCTGACAGCTGACATGTAGACCATAGTACTTAGTTCAAAACTTCTTTAAAACTGGATCGTCGAGTTGGAGTCCTCCTCCGTTGCTTGCAGCTTCTGTCCAGTCGCTATTCCCGGGGGAAACTGTCTGTAGTTGGTCCCAAAAATATGCTTCAAGGGGTTCTTCGGTTTCGAGGATGATAGCATCGATGCTACCGAAAGCATTCAATCGTTCTTGTTCGAAAAGGTTGGTGATTTACACAGCTAGATCGAAGAAATTGACTCGAGATTGGTCAGGTTCATTGTTATCGTACACTGGTATTTACTGGCATATGCTGGATCCTTCTTGTGAAAATTTCCAGATGCACACCACGCAAATATATCTCCAGAAACTGTGTACTGTTAACCAGTTTTCGAAGTTGCCAACAGATTTAAACACCAGGTACTGAAGATTGCAAGAATGGTGACAAAAGTAACAGCTGCTTTGGTGGTGATAATGGCACATATACTAAAATGTAACCAGTAGAATCAATTGTAGACTCGTTCTTCTGTCAAGGTTTCAAAGCTCGGAGTTCTAGGGGTGATAAAGACCAACTAAAGAATGCAGTGATTGCGGGTACTACGTATCAAACTAGAGACTCAAATTCCGAAATCACAGAAGTGAACAGAGGTTGGTGCCGAAGCCATTGATTGTTTTGTAGACACGTAAACGAGTGAAGAACAAACCTATCCTCTGCAAATCCGTCGTCCTTATCTACAGCTAATGCGACAATCGTCACCTCTACTCACTTGTTCCGAAATACATCCCAACCTCACCTAACTATTTACGCAACCCTTTCAAACCGTAGCTCAGACAATAAATATCATGCCATATTTACAACGCAACCATCAAAACCTGATTCCTTCCATCAAAATCTGATTCCTTTCTTCAGAACCTGATTCCTTCCTTTGAAACCTGTTTCCCTTCGTATTCCCATATATCCTTCATTGATCCATTGTCCTCCTCTGATCGCCACTCGACACAACCGTGACAAGTATTTTCATTGGCAAATATCACTGAATGTAATGGTAGAAGAAAGAATTAAATTGTGTTGTAAAGTATTGAACATCTGTTGTAACTCTAGGTTTGTTATAGTATTATACAGAATATGTGCGG
Organism: Trichophaea hybrida; assembly: GCA_015178995.1. Taxonomy (NCBI): domain Eukaryota; kingdom Fungi; phylum Ascomycota; class Pezizomycetes; order Pezizales; family Pyronemataceae; genus Trichophaea; species Trichophaea hybrida. The sequence goes on from WHVE01000016.1 coordinate 366,384, forward strand.
AAACAAATTCTAGCATCAAATTGCAGTTCCAGATTTCTTCATTGAATTGAAGAGTCATGAAGCTATTATCTGCCAGTTTTGCTTGTTCTATCTATTAAAATTGTCAGTATAGTTTCTGATATTTGACCAGTCTATATTTGATGGAAATTACTTGCCAACATAATGCTTTGACTGCCATTCTTCTTGAGTAAAGCTAAAGCTTGCTTATCACCAGCCATACCCATTGATAAGATAATATCCGATTCAGTAAACTTATTCAGCCATGTATTGTGTGTCTTCAGCAAGAGATGTTTTGCCATAGAACTTGTTTCATCATGTGATGGATATTCAAGCACTTCATATTAAATGATACAAATGATGCTAGAGCAGCCAATTTCTGTTTTGCACAATGTTTGAAGAAATTAAAAGATGGCTGCATACTAGGAGCCACACTATACTATCATGGTTTTGGTTTCAACATACATACCAGTCTAACATTTGTTGAACACTATATGTACTATCTCATCAGTCAAATCTCATATCAACATTCATTTTTACATAAAGCAGTACATTACTTTGAGTCGGTAGAAATCAATGCCCTTTGCTGAAGCCATCGAAAAAGTATTTGAATGGAATATGAAAGCAGAATAAGAAAGACTTGGAACTGTACTGCAGTCAAAAATATCAATTTGTATATTGATTTCTTGAAGTCTTATATATCTGCTTCAACAAACCATTTGTAGGGAGAAAGAATAAACAGTATGTCAGTAAATATTGATTTGTTAATAATGGTTGTCAAAACTGCAATATAACTAATGCAGTGCAAAATACTCTGCATGCTAGTGATATTGTGTGAAAGATCATTGTGCAGGTTCCATTGATACTTAAATTGAGTCATGTAGAGAATATGTTTTGTTGCATGTATCTAATGTATATGATTGTAACAGTTGACTTTTGGATTTATTTCATATGAACTTGCCTTACAATACAGATGAATTGTAATTCACTTCCTTTAACCTGAGTTTCAGCAGTAGCTCAGTTAAAATTGATTTGTCACCAAAGGTAGTAAGAATTCAAATGATCTTTTCATAGCACAGATAATCGGATGTGCTAGAGATATATTGTGCACGTAAATAATGTCAACACACTGTTGATACTCATAATAAGTGTGACAATCTACATGTTAGGTTTCATTTATATAACATATTTTAATATACCTGATAGCATATCACTTCATTTAATGAGAACCTGTTTTACTATACCAATGAATTGTGAGTCCATTTCTGCAAGCTCTGTTTCAAAGGTTGCTTGGTTAAAATTCATTTGTTGATAAAGGCAGTCAATATTGAATTACAATTGAAACAGTATGCAAAATACCATGTGCTAGAAATATCATAAGAATATGAATCATTGACATTCTGTTGACAATCATTTTTAGTGCTGAAGTTTAAGTGTTTTGTTGCATAAACACAATTGTTTTCATTGTAACACCTGTTTTTCATGCATATCTGATAGGAATATACCTTCTGATATGAATAAATCACTATGTAATACCTTTAATATATTCAAATATGGCATTTCAAAGGGTACTCAAGTGAATCATTTATCAATAATTTGCCAATTCTGATTGTTATAACTCTAATCATATCAACGCCTTATGTGTGGTCCCTTATATGCCAGATGTTGTGTAACTCAAAATTGTTGACACTGCATTGACACTGATTTTTACTGCTACAGCCAATGGGTTTCATCATGTAATTGAATTGTAGTAATTGTGAAGGCTGGCTTTCATATGTATTGAGCAAGAATATACCTTACGATACTAATAAATATAATTAAATTCTTTTAATTCTAAGGCCAGATGGATGAATTGCTTGTGACTCATTTGTTGATAAAGGCAAACAATACTATAGTAACACCAATACAATATACCTGCTATTTCCTGTGTGAGATATTGTGTGACTAATAATTGTTGACACTCCATTGATACTAATATTTATACCTGTAGTACAGGTGTTTTATTCTAGGATTGCACTAAATATACTTGCGAAAGCTGGCTTTTATGCTGATTCAACAAGAATATAACTCACAATGCAGATAAGTTGTAATTTAATTTCTTTAATTCAAAAGTTACATGGATAAATTGCTTATAACTGATTTGTCGATAAAAGCAGTCAATACTTTGATAATACCAATGCAATGTACCTGTTCCCTTCTTTGCCAGATATTGAGTAACCAAAAATTGTTGATGCTTTGCTGACATTCACTTTTACTTCTGCACCCTATATATTCAATTGTATAATTGTACTCTGTTTGATTGTTAGTGCTGGCTGTTAAACTTATATGACAAGAGTATACCTTATAAAACAGATAAATTGTGTTTTGATCGCTTGAATTGAAAGGTTACTTGGATATATCGCATACTGCTGAGTTGTTGAGAAAGATAGTCAATGGTCTGGTAAGACTAATATAATCTATCTGTTTCCGCCCATACCCAATATTGTATGACCAAAAATTGTTAACACTCATTGGATACTCACTTTACTTTTGTAACCTACATGTCTTATTGCATGAATATATAGTATTTGATTGTGATGGCTGGCTTTACACTAATTCAACAGGAATATACCTTGCACACAGATAAATTGTTTTTCAATATCTTCAATAATATCTGATACAGAATTCTGTGGTTACTTGAATGAATCGGTTATAACTGATATCTTGATAATGATTGTTACTGCTTTTTCATTGCAGCTGCAATGCCTGTTTCAGTATGACCATATTCTATAAATATTACTACTATTATTTGATATTTAATGGACAGTTTGTTGGGCTGTTGAAACATATTTGGTAGTATAATCCCACTTTGAATCAGCTTTACACAGCATAGACCCAATGATATAGTTATGGATTATATTCAGCCCATTTTCATTGTCCAGCTGGTTTTGCCTAATATACATGGACACACATGAGGTCTGTACGAAATTACAATCATATATACAGGGCCTGAATGGAAGCTTATATAGTTGGAGTTTCATTTAAATTATTTATAGCAGCAGTATTTTAAATTGATCTACTATTTGATGAGAATGAAACTAGTGAAACAAATATCACAGCAATAAGGTAAAATTCAGGTTGCAAATAATGCGTCAATTGAGTTTTGACTCTCATTCTTAAAATGATCATTCTCACTATCATGATGCCAATAGACAGTGTATTCTACATATCTGGTATGGTCAAAGTTTGTACATTCTGTTCTATCTGGGCCTATGCATGGACAATAGTTTCAAGTATTGCTGAACACATAGCAAACTAACAAATACAAAAATTTACTGACATAAGCATTTGGACTGAACCCACAGACGAACATATCAATATTACAATCTATGACTATTGAACGATATATGCATAGTGGCCATCATGCTCTGTATTAATATATTCAACTTAATTTGATATCTCGACAACAATTGCTCAGGGACAACACATTCGAGCGCTAATTGCCCAATAATTCAACTGTTTTGACTGGTATAAATGTGTCAACAGGCTTTCAAACTCCTAGTAGTTAATAACTAGTTTTATGTGGAGAGGGTGGATGGGCAATAGATGATGTGGCAGGATTGGAAATTCAATTTGAAGTGACCACCCCCAGAACCATCAATTTGGCAGCGCCATACTTTCTGTCACACTTGCAACAGTAATCATCTGCATTTGCCAATTCCACAGTTTTATATTCCACAAGCTTTATTTTATTTATACAAATGATATCAAGCCATTCCAGTCCCAATTTATTGATTGTGTCAACAACCCACTCAGGGTCATTGTTATCACTCACCTCTGCATACTTATTGTCTTCTCTATCATCTTCTTTATCTTTATTATCTTCCTGGTCTGAAGTTGCAATATTGTCAACCCAATCTTCAATTTCTTCTAACACCTCATCATATGTCATTTCAGATTTTCCAGCTTCTGCTGTTCTCAATATGGAGTTTTTTTGTCCCTTTGCCACTACTTCTGCTTGCGCAACCCCTAGTCTTGCTACTGCTGTTTCACTTTCTACATATTCCTCAAACCACTTTGCTGATGCTTGGTTGTTTACAAAGTGTGATTTCATATTCCTCGAACCACTTTCCTGTTGCTTCCTTATTCACAAAGTTTGATTGAGGGTTGTTCGTACAGTTGTGTTGAGTGACGATCAAAGGTGGAATAATGATCGGTAAATGATATGAAAGATAAAGCATGATGAGAATGAACTCAGGTTTCGAGCAGAAGCTACAACACGACAAGAATGAAATCAGGTTTTGAATCAGGTTGAATGGGAAAATGATAGAATCATATAAAATGCGGTGTACAAAGAAAGCAGGAGTTTGGAGGCATTATGGAACAAGTGAATCACTTTATATAAACTGGGCGTTTGGTGGAGGAGAAGATTCTTTCTTCACTCGTTCCCTTGTCTATACAACAATCAATTAGCTTCGGCTTTCACTTCTTTCACACTTAGTAATTCTGGGTCGAGACTCTTCTCTACAGTCCTCACTTTTGTAGCTACAGGCTACCCTCCAACTTCTTAGCCATCCAGTATTCAGTTTTATAACACTTAGAACCTCAAGCTCTGAACCCTTGATACCGAGCCCTAAACTCTTGACAGCAGAATGAGTCAATGTTTAGTTCTACCAGTTATATTTTTAGTTTATATGCCAATACCCTTACCGTTCAGGTTGCTAATATTGTCACTGCACCTGCAACATTTCCTGCATCGTCCTTAAATATGAAGAAACTTTGGAAACAGATTGGTTATCCATTCCTATTGAAGACACATCCGTTCAGGTTGCCTGTGGATATTTCGAAGACCAACGAATCCAGATATATTTGGCAATCAGTGCCATTTTTAGATGAGCAACAAACCCACTGGTGAGTGTATATATTACTGCTACTGTTCGGAAGGATTGGGGGATCTAGATCACGATTATCCAAACCCAACCATTCACTGCATCTGCGGAACAATTCAGGATTGGGCTGTAACATCTACCTGTAACTGCGGTATATAGGAATACGATACTATTTTCAATCGCATAGAGGCACGCGGTTGTATTCTTTGTTCATAGTGCACCCTCGCTCTCGAAGCCCTGTTGCTTTGGTATCCCGCCAGGGGTTAATATGCTGGAATCTGAAGAAGTTCATTTGGTGTGAAACTCCTTGTGGCAATGACTGCGGGAAATACTGGCAAAACGATACCTGGAGGCACATCTGTGATGAGTGCCCTAAAGTAGTACAAATTGTTGGCTGGAGAATAACAAATACCTACACCAATCGCCATTCGAAAATGGCAGAGATGTCAGGAGAATCTTCAAGGGCAGCCTGCGATATAACATTGACTGGAGAACTCTAACAGGAATTCAAAAACATGACACGTGCGAATATGGAGGCAATAGATGATAAGCAACTCTGGGAACATATCAAAGAATTCAACACAGGACTGACAGCCCTTGCTCAGTTACCGACAACTAGCAGATTGCATGAATTGCTGAAGTCACAGCAATGTGTGAAACATGCGGAAGTACGAATATCGGAATTGCCTGCAGAAGGAGAAAAGGTCATCAAGGAATGGAACAACCTGAAACAGGAGCTGCTTTTTACGCAACAAAGGTTAAAAACCATGGAGGAAATAACTCCAGAATGCAATAATCAAGATCTGGAAGAAAACGTCCGGAACCTAGAACACCAACCGAAAGAGAATAACCCAGATCTGAGGGAATTGAAACAGGATGTGGAAGATGCTCAAGTACAGATGGAGAAGTTCAGGAGTTTCACAGAGGAAAATTGGGAACAGGTAACTCAAATCCTGAGATTGATAGAAGGATGGACAAGAGAAAGAGGAGACAGGGGAGAAAGGGAAGAAAGGGAAGAGAAGGTACATAAGATTGCCAGCATTTGAGAAAGACAGAAAGGAACTCTGCGGGAGGACAGTGCAGTCAGCCATAAGGATTGCCGGAAAACCAAAAGCTTTCAATACCGAACAGAAGAACCTGAGGTACACAGTGGGGTGTTTTGAGGGGGTAGCTTTGGCACAATTAATACCGTTATGCGATGAGATTTCCAGGGAAGTCAAGCGCGAAACTTTGGAAGACCTAGTTGACTTACTAGACCTAGCATTCAGAGACCAAGACAAAGCAGTGATGGCCAGAAGGGAACTGTTGAAACTCAAACAATGAGACCGTGAGTTTTCTCAGTTCGACTTGGAATTCCAAAGATATATTGCGGACGTCAAATGGAACATAGAAGCCCAAATGCATGTGTTATGTAACGGACCATCCAACGAACTCCAGGACTCCCAAAAACAGACTGAAGAGCCAGAAAGCCTGGTCCAATTCATCAAATTGTGCTCAAAAAGGGACTCACAAATAAGAAGACGAGCGGCGGAAAAGCAGTCAGGAAGATGGGATGGAAGCTACAAAAAGCCTGACCCTACAACCAATACCACATTCACCCCAGATTCAGCACCAGCGGAAATGGTAACAGGGTGCTTTGGCCCCGCTCCAATGGATCTCTCAGCAGTCAAAGGGAAGAAAATTAATTTGGAAGAACGCAAGCGGCGAAGTGAAGGAGGACTTTGTATGTTCTGCCGAAATAGTAGGCACTTCGCACCATCATGCCGAAGAAGATTGAAAGCAGCATCCGGACAGGTGAAAGTAACACCATTTGAGAAAGCAGGAAATGAAATGGACGCAGATTCGGGAAAAAGAAAAGGAAAGGAAGTTCAGTCGGGAAACGATTTGACCAGTGCAAAAAGGATGGCCATCGCGCTGGGCACAGATCTCTATTGTCTGCACTTGTCAAATTCTGTTTTGGAATTTCGTAGTTTGTGAAGACTAGTGCAGCAATTAAACAGTCTTGAATGGAAAGCCAACATCTTGTTGTATAATGTTCGCTGAAAATTGGAGACAGGTTGATCACTACACCCTGAGCAACTGCAGAGCCACGGAAATTGCATTTGTGGATAATGATTTTGCTTGCCATCATCAGTTGGAAGAGAAGGAATTACGAGAGTCAAGAGAGTTAGAAGTTATCGATAGAAGACCCATTGCATCGGGAACCATTACGACCATGGCCAAATTAAACATAGGAATACGATCACATCAGGAACAATTACCAGCGGTTGTAACACTGTTAGGTTATCACCCTAGCAGGCTGAGATTACCATGGTTACAACTCCACGATGTCACTGTCAAATTCCAGAGCCGATTGATTGGCATCAAAAGCAGTTAGTCTCAACAGCACTGCCAGCATCATTCCAGCGTATGGGTATGGTGCAACCATATGGAAACAATAGCCATGGATCCGGAAGGGCCGAAATCGGATATTTGCGCAGTCGCAGTATCACCTTACATGAGGAGAACAAAAAGGGAGAAACTCAAGGTTTACGCCGTCACACAGTACAAAATCAACACAGCCTTGGGAGTAAAAGACCTCCAGGAGAAACCCCTCGAAGAGGTCATCACCAAAGAATATCACAAGTTTCTGCCCTTGTACAGCAAGGCAGTCGCGGAAACGCTACCACCGCACGAACCCTATAACCATAAAATTGAGCTGCAAGATGTGTTCACACTGCCGTTTGAACCTATTCACAGCTGAGCTCGAGAAGAGCTACAAGTTTTAAAAGGATGGATAGAGCAACACTTGTCCAAGGGATTTATCTGGTCGTCTTCATCACCATGCGGAGCCCCAGTACTCTTTGCAGTAAAGCCAGCAGGAGGCTTAAGACTGTGACGATTACTGAAGCCTAAATGAAAGAATGATAAAAAACTGGTACCCTCTACATCAATCCAAGAAACCCTGTTGAGACTTTCGAAGGCCCACTAGTATACCAAGCTAGAAGCCCGCAATGTATATAACATGATTACTGTCGCAGAGGGGGACGATTGGAAAACAGCTTTCAGGACCTGCTATAGACTTTTTGCATTACTGGTTATGCCCTTCGGACTTACCAATATACCAGCATCCTTTCATGAATTCATCAACGACACATTACGCCAATTTTTGACTCATCCTGCACAGCCTTTTTGGACAACATCCATATTTATAGCAATGATCTAAGAGCACATCAAGAGCACGTCCGAGCGGTAATGTTTTTACTCAAGGAAGCGGGCCTCTATCTAAAAGCCGAGAAATATGAGTTTCATAAAGAACAAGTCAATATCTATGGTTAAATGGCAGAGTAAACGGAATCAGAATGGATCCAGGAAAAGTCCAAGCGATTGAAAACTGGGAAGTACAGAGAAATTGAAAGAAGTCCAACCCCTTTGAGGCTTTGCTAACTCCTACCGACAATTCATATGGAATTTCTGCAGAGTGCTACCGCCGCTAACAAATCCTGTTAAAAAGCTAGTACTTTTTCACTGGGGACCTGATCAGAAAACAACATTCACTGAACTCAAGCTAGCTTTTATAACGGCACCAGTCCTAGCCCACTTGAATTATGAAAAAGGTACAGTCCTCAAAACTGACGCTTCAAGCTATGTGTCGGCTGGAGTCTTTTCTTGGTACAACTATCATGGAATACTACATCCAGTGGCCATCTTTTCCAAAAACATTTGCCTGCCAAAGAGAATTACAAAATTTACGATCAAGAACTAGGTGCGATTGTCAAATGTTTGGGACCATGGAGGCCTGAGTGCAAATGCTCAGCACATTCGATGAAGATACTTACTGATCACAAGAATCTCGAAATCTTCATGACGTGGAAACTGTTCAATCAGCGTCAAACAAGGTGGTCCGAATGTCACTCCCATGTCAAGTTTAAAATAGTCTATCGAGCAGGCAAACAAGGACAGAAGTCCGACCCACTCACAAGCATGCCAGGAGGCATTCCTCCACAGGGGGGGGGGGCAGAAAAACCACAGCAAATCGTGCTGAAAACAAGAGATCTCAACCGAAAAGTACAAACGGGGTTAATTGTGGCATTGGCAGAAACCGTTATCTTTAATAATGATTGAACAAGCCCCAACCAATTGTGGAATTGCGTAAGAAACATGTGTCAACATGGTCCATATGACAGCAGTGAAGGGACATGCAAGGAACAACTGTTGGCAATTTCCAAAGCACATCAGGCTCAACCAACTGACGAAGCAAAGCTCAAGTGGATCCAAGAATATCACAATTCATCCATTGCAGGACATCCAGGCCAAGCAAATACTTACAACCTGCTAAATAAGAACCATTCCTCGAACCAGATGAGAAAAGACATGGACCAGTAGGGACGCAACTGCCACACCTGCCAACGGAGCAAGACAACCCACAGACAAAAGAATAGTTTGCTACGACTGTTACATGTACTGGTGCAACCATGGAATCACTTGAATATGGACTTTGTAGTCGGACTGCCAGAAAGCAAAGGGTTCAACACAGTATTGCTAGTGGTCGAGCACCTAACAAAGATGCGACATTTCGTAGCATGTGTGAATAAAATGGATGGAATGAAGCTGGAAGAAATGTATGTGAAAGAAGTGTTCAGACTGCACGGACCATCCAAAACAATTGTGTCTGATCAAAGACCGCCATTTGCTTCGGAATTCTGGCAACACATCTGCAAAATATTCGGAATTGAACAAAGACTGTCAACCTTATTTCCTCCTCAAACCGATGGCCAAACTGACACAGTCAATGCAGTAATGGAACAGTATCTCCGAAACTTTGTGAATTATCAGCAGGCCAATTGGGTTAAGTGGTTACCATTGGCGGAGTTCGCAGCTGACGATCATACCTCGGAGATGACTAATTGCTCCACCTTCTTTAGCAACAATGGTATTCACCAGTAAATGACCTGCAGACAACATCCAATTCAGGATACCAAAATTTTTTGTGAGGTTAATGTCCAGCAGATGGCCCAAAGAATGTAGCAACTTTTCAGCAAACTTAGAGCAGAGATGAAAAGGGCCCAAGCCATACAGTCCGAACATGCCAACAAATCACGAAGGGCCAGAACGGAGTTACAAATAATGGACAAGGTATGGATGGATGCCGGAAATCTATCAACAGCTTGACCCAGTTGGAAACTTGACTGGAAACGTATTGGACCCTATCAAATCATAGAGGTTATCAGTCCATGGGCCTATAGAGTTCAACTACCAAATAAACTATGCATTCACGACGTTCAACTGATTTCTAGATTAGGGAATGTTGCCCAGGATCCTCTCCTGTATCAAAAGCAAGATCTACCACCACCGGTAATAGTGGACGGAGAAGAGGAGTACAAAGTTGAGCAGATAGACGATTCCAGGCTGCTCCAAAATTGCTGCAGTATTTGGTTAAATGGAAGGGCTACGACATGCGCAGCTGAGAGCCCGCAACCAATGTAGATGGACTTAAAGTTATTGACGATTTTCACCACGAACAACCTAGCAGGCCCAGATTGTGAACCTTGTAGGTACTCGCCATTGGAGAGGGGGGAGCTACTGTCACTCTTGTACTGAGTGATGATCACTGGTAGAGTGATGATTGGTAAATATTATAAAAGATAAAGCATGATGAGAATAAAATCAGGTTTCGAACGAAGGCTAAAGCATGACAAGAATAAAATCAGGTTCCGAATCAGGTTGTTCGGAAAAACAACGGAATGGAACCAACAGCAGTGTACAAAGAAAGCAGGAGTTTGGATGTATCATGGAACAAGTAAATCACTGTATATAATTCCGGTGTTTGGCGGAGGAGATGTTTCTTTCTTTACACATTCTCTCCTCTATAAAACAATCAGTTAGGTTCGGCTTTCACTTCTCTTACACTCCGCGATTCTGGGTCGAGTCTTTTGTATACAGTCCTCACTTTCGTCACTACAGGCTACCCTTGGACTTCTTTGGCATCCGGCTTTCAGTTTAATAACTCTTAGAACCTTGAGCTCTAAACCCTTGATACCGAGCCCTGAACCCTTGACAGTTGTGCTCTGCTGTGTGCCTTTTGTTGGCAGGGAGACTATGCAGAATGCCAGGTACTCAGACCTATTTTGGCTTGATACCAGTCTTGCCTTGGTTCACTATATGATGTTGCTTTGTAGTATTTATCATGCATTTACTTTATATTCCACCTGGGAAGTTTGAAAATTTTTGTGTAGGTATATGGACAATATTTGTTGCTCATTCAAATGATTTGTATGGACATTGTTTTTGGAGAACATGTTGACTGTTGGACAGAAAGAACAGGTCTGTCTTTATGGTTGTGTCATACCTAGCAAGTTTGCAGTGGGGTCATATATGATCACCCACGATTTCCCTGATTGAGTGTTATTAGCTATCACTCGTCTCAAATGCCAGAGTCAATCGTCGATGACAAATGGGCAGCCAACAGACAGCTTAATGGGATCGGCCAAAGAAGCTGACAATCACCAAGAAAAAATGGACAGCCGGCAACCAGTGGAATGGTGCCATCCAGAAGCCGAGGACCTAAGATTATGTGCCGATAGTAAACAGCGAAGCTGCCTTCTATTGAAATATGCTTATTTGTCTGGAGGTCATGAGATCAAAAGAATACCGGTGGTCCAGAGGCAGAAGTGTGCGAGCTTGATTTCATAAAGAAGACCAATTGCCTGATTATGATATAATGACAATACAGACGTCAGAGAATCAAGAGATAGAGGACTGCGGTAATTGGTCATGAGCAGGTATTGGTTCGAAGTTACGGGAGCTCTCGAGACAAGTTTAGATAGAAGTGTTTGTTTGATTTGAAGTTAGAGGTATAATAATCTCTGAGTTCTTCAAAGGTAGAAAGGTATCAACCTGCTCAGCCAGGAGATCAAGCCTTATCAATATACGCATTGGAGAAAGCCTATTCTTTTGTTCAGTATCTTTTAGTGATTTCCACATCCCATGTAAAACTCCCATTCTACCTTCGAAGGAGTTCCAAATTGAGCATGGTTACCACTTGTCCAGGTATACTTGGAGTGACGCTCATGGTGTTAAATATTATTGTAAGGAAAGAAACGCATGGGTGGAAGGTATTATTTCTACCCACATCTATACATCCAGCAATCTTGATGCCATACAACTCCAACTGCCACCACCAAGTCAAATTCTTCGATATAGCTGGTATTCCATTGCCGCTTGCTGATGCAGAACCTTTCAACTTCTTCCATAGCACCGACTCTCTCCTCAATGCAACAGAAGAACAACTTGAAGATAACTTTTGGGACACATGTGATATACTATATCCATGGAACCTCAACTAGACAGATGCAGCCAGACGAGGAGGAGGTCTAAGTACTGACAATCCAGTCAACACTGATGATCTGACTTGATTCAAAGGCTTGCACTTTGATTGCAGAGATCAGGCAGTGTGTTATTGTGAGCACAATTGCGGAGGAACCCACACAACAATCTGAAGCACAGCAGCTACTCTATCAACCATCGTTACCGCCAATTACCATTGGAATTGGTCAATGAATTTGGATGATATACCATCTCTATTTGGTTATCTATTTGCATTTGGATGGTTGTTAATTACGTATGCTTCCCACCCAGATTATGAGCCATTGGTACATCTGTGGCAGTAATCTCGAGCTGAATTGTTCTTCCATCTTACCATCCTTGTTGAGCAATTTTTCATTGTCCTGGAATGGTCGGATAAGACACCAGCATGACGTATGCCTACATGGTGGTTAGATAGAATATTGTGCTGATCGTATCCAGTGACAAGGATAAGCAGGTGACACAATACCAGCCCATCACAAGGAATGATATGCCAGACTGGGTCATTGAACTTCTGGAGCGAATCAATATGAAGCTTGAACGAATGGATACTACTATTCAGAAAGCAAGGGAGAAAACTTTCGAGATGCAGACTGCCCTCCCAGGCTTGGCCAAAGCTTATGAAAGCGTCATCATTAGGCAAAACAGGATATACGATGATGTTTATCTGGGAGTAAACAATAATGAAAAGGCTCAATTTGGGAAACAATCCGATATTGTTATTCAATCCCAACTATATGCAGCTATCATCCAAGCAGCATGTGTTCTTTTGAAGGCCCAATCCACCAAAGCCTACGAAGAGCTGCAGTCAGCCCTCAGCAAGCAAATTCATTGTTCTGGAAATGCCTGGGGAAACCTGTCAACTCTGCTCAATAGTAGGAAATGAGCCCAAGAATACTTTGCACTGCCAGTGCATACCAAATCCAAGGAGCTGTCAAATGATAGGATGAAAGTCAAAGATGATGGCGAACATATGTCTGGGCTATTCAGAATGTCTCGGCAGGAATCAAATTGATACAAGAGAATGTTCAGAAAAAGAGAGACAATGCAGAACGGGAAAGGAAAGTGGTAGAGCAAAAGATAAAGACAAACTTGGAGCGGAAATTCAAAGGCTGCGCTAGAACCTTGAAGACGAAGCTTTCAAATGAAAGAATGAAAAGATCTGTACACTCATTGGCCCAGTCAGTTACTATACTGAAGGATGGAGATACCAAGCAGGTTGAGCAGGAATTCCACCTTCAATATACTGTAAGTGATGGTATTGGAATGTTCATCAAAGAGGCTGTGACTTCAGAACTAAGTGGTATTGGAGACAGCGCAGGAGGCTTTGCAGAAGACCCTACAGGCGAATCCGAGTCATTCAGTTTCAGCTGTTCGGAGAGCGGAAACGACAGTCTCCCACTCCTAGTATTAGCAACGGTTCTTTGTTTCCCAGCAGCGGTCCGGGTCTGGGACCAGACTAAACCCGAACCGGTCATAATTTCCGGTTCCAAACCTGGAACCGAACCGGCCAATCCGCAGATTCCATCGGGTTTGGTTAGACCCACTGGGTCCAACCTCCAGGTTCTAAAAATGGGTTCTTGGGTATTTGGCAAATGGAAAGCATTGCACATACGTCTATAGAGAGATAAATTTAATAGTTCAATAACATTTCGCACTTTCTGTCTGATTTTTCATTGTATATGATAAAATACAATATTCTGATAGGTTCATTACTTAGGAAACAGTGCTCATACTCCAAAATCAGTTACAGGTAATCTCGACTAGTTATTAGTTGCTGTTTTGTATTTGATAACTGTCAAAGGATCTTTAAAAAATATGATATTCATATATAACATAAGTTCTGCGCTGTTTCTCAGCGATCTGTTGACGTTCCGTTGTTGCTCACTTTCAGTCCTGTAGCCTACATGTATGGTCAGGTGCAGGTTGTATATTCAATTATAAAGAATGACAATAAGCTACATTTGATTAGAACCCATTTTGCAATACTGATAAATCGCAATTTAATAATTGCTGATACTTACTTTCAGAGATAGTATGGATACATCATTACAAACTATTTCATTGTAAGAAGCAGTCGCAATTTCAAAAGCATGAATGACATATATACAATCCGTCAGGCTGAAGGTGTTGTGCCACCAAAAATCGTTGACGCTCCGTTGACACTCACTTTTAGTCCTGCAGTCTACGTTTCTTATTGTGCAAAAACAATAGAGAAGATTGTGATGGCGGGCTTTCATGCTTATTCAATACGAATATGCTGTGCAATACAGATTAAACGTGATTTAATTCCTTGAAGTTTGGTTGCTCAAGTTCATCAGTAAAAATTGATTTATCGATAAAAGCAGTCAAAACTGCAATTATACTCTTAAAGTTTACTCAATCTGATGGGCTAGAGATGTTGTGCCACCAAAAATCGTTGACGATCCATTGACACTCACCTTTAGTCCTACAGTCCATATGTCCAATTATGTAAAATTAATAAATCTGATCATAACGACAGGCTGGCATAGATATTCAATGAGAATATGCCGTGCGATACGGATTAATGGTGATTAAATTCCTCCAAGCTTAATTGCTCAAGTGCATGAGTAAAAATTGATTTGTCGATAAAGATAGTCAAAACTGCAATTACACTGATGGAGCTCACACAATCTGACGCACTAGAGATATTGTGTGACCAAAAATCGTTGACGCTCACTTTTACTGCTGCAGTCTACGTGTTTTGTTGTGCAAAAACAATAGATGTGATTGTAACGGCAGGCTTTCAGGTATATTCAATAAGAATAGGCTGTATGATACAGATTAATCGTGATTTAATTCCTCCAAGCTTGGTTACTCGAGTGCGTCAGTAAAAATCGATTTGTCGATAAATGCAGTCATAACTGCAATTACACTCATGGAGCTCACTTGATCTGACATGCTAGAGATGATGTGTGACCAAAAATCGTAGACGCTCCATTGACACTCACTTTTACTCCTACAGTCTACGCATTTTATTGTGCAGAAACAATTGATATGATTGTAATGGTGGGCTGTTATGCATATTTAATACGAATATGCTGTGCGATACCGATTAATGGTGATTTAATTCCTCCAAGCTTGGTTGCTCAAGTGCATCAGTGAAAATTGATTTGTCGATAAAGGCAGTCAAAACTGCAATTATACTTTTAGAGCTCACACAATCTGACGCGCTAGAGATGTTGTACCACCAAAAATCGTTGATACTCCATTGACGCTCACTTTCAGACTTGTAGCCTAGTAGTATGGGCGCACATTTTCAACATATTCATGCGTAAAGGCAAGCATTGATTCTTATTAAAGTAACGAATATTGTGCGATACTGATATATCACGATTCAATAATTGCTGATACTCACCCTCGGAGAGAGCATGGAAGCATTATTAAAACTCACTTCACAGATTCAAATCAATTTTATTCACCATTTTATTGCCAATTTTGACAGCAGAAACTGAATAAAGGATTGAATATCGAAATTATTTAAGTATGCCCAATAAACCCACTCGCCCATTCCTCTTTATTGGTAATATCTTCATCATTACTGTCATTCTCTTGGAAATGATAATCAGTCATTATTCATGTGAGAGGGGGGAGTGCATACCTGACATATCCTCAATGCTGTCATCAGTACTGGAGCCATCCTAATTACAATCGTCTTCGTCTTCTGAATCATCCAGTGGGGAAAATTCATTCAAAAGCCTGAGATGAAGCACTCTTTGGGACAAAGTTGTGCTGCTCAGGCTGCAGATGGTCCAGGGGTTGCGGATACTACTGCTGCTGCCGACACTGTTGGTACTGTGGCGGTCCCAAGCATGGTACTTGTGCGCCTGCAGCAAGTCGCACGATTTCGAGGAATCTCGTTTTGGCAACGATGGTAGCCATTCAAGTGATTTTCAGAGGTCATGGATGGATGCTTTTCAATGACCGCTTTCACACTCTTATTGCCTGGCAACTGAACACCCCTTCTCTTTTCTTCTCGAATCTCTGCTCGAGGCTTTGTAATCCAATTCTTTGTCTCTTTTATTGCAGCGTGCGATATACCATGTTTGGCCATATTTACCATATTGAGTGCGATGCGCATGCCCGCCTGATCGAGCTGTACACACGCACCTTGCCTGGCCATTGTTGCGGACATGTTAAATACTTACTAAAATTCAGTTGCGGTAATTAAAATTGAACGTTGGAAAAAGCAGTTACTTCAATCATATACTCTTCTGTGGCCTCCTCTAATGCTCTTAAAGATGCTCTTATCCACTCCCGATGTCGTTTGTCAGAAAATTCGTCTGCAATAACTCCGGAGTTGACAACATTAAGGTGTTCAATCTCACGGACAGTTCGGATGAATACGTTGGTAGACCACCAAGGATTGCCTGTTCGGCTCTGGTTGAACTGTTCACGTGCTTTCGAACGAATCGCAGCTGATTTTATCTGATCAGTTGAATGTCGTTCTTACAGATTATGTATCATACATTCTATTGCATGGTTTTCCCTGTTTTTCTTTACTCGAGTTGTGCATACAATTTGCAACTGTTCGTCCTCATGCATATTTCTTGTTCCAATATCGGATGCAGTTTGGTAAGGATTCTGGGCGCGACATTGGAGAAAAGGGCTTTGAACACTTGTATTCGATGTAGAGGTGAACATTGGTGTGGATACATTCTCCAATTGACTGCTGGAAGCAGTTGCTTGTAGTTGAGCCATTGCTTGGGAATATGGAAAGTGAAGAGAAAAGAATTCGAGTTTGGAGAAGAGGAAGAACCTGAAGAATATATATGAATTGATGCGAATATCAAGTTGAATCTTAGTTGTCAACTGTCAACATATACATTATTGCATTGTAGTATTTCACAATGGACACTGCTGTGGAAGGCTGCAGAATCGCAATGATATTGGCCTGTTTCAAACGTACAAATTGTTGGTATTTAATAATACATGTAGCTGAACGGCTGGCAATATAAAACCTTGAAGATAGTAGCCGGTGGTTGAATGATCGGGGTAATAGCCATTAAAACTGATGCCATGTCATGTGCAACAGTGTCTGTAGCCAAGTTGAACGGATGTTGGATTAAGGTTGAACATTTTTCCATGCTGTTGCAGTCATAGTGCCCGCCTGTAGGATCATTTTGGAAGTATAACTATAACCATAAAGACCCACCTTTCCACCTTCGTCCAACTTCTAACATCTCCTCTACAAACAAAGTTCACACAAACGACACCACAGATCAACAAATATAGTTCAAACTCCTAAACAAATCTTTTCAGCACTCCCTGTTGGCAAATATGGCAAATCAACTATGCCCGCAACAACATAACGTCATGAAGCAAACCAAGGCAAGACTGGTGTCGAAGCAGAACGGCTACGAGCGGTTGGTGCTCTGCGCAGTCTCCGTTCCAAAAAGAGGTGCGCAGCTGAGCTCCGACCTGAATTAAACCTTGTGAGCAAAGAAGCAAAGGAGAAGTAGATTGAGGAATTTGTACAGAGTGAAACAGCAGCAGCAAGACAGAGGGTGGCGGAAGCAGAAGCGGCAGTGGAGAGAGAGCAGGACTCTGTATTAAGAAGAGCAGCAGCTGGTACAACAAAAATGTCATTTGAAGTGATGCTGGAAGCAATTGGAGATAGTATTGATGATGTTGCAACTTCAGATGAGGAAGATGATGAAGATGAGGAAGAGGATGGAGAGCACAATGACAATGCAGAGCTCAGTGATGAAAATGAATCTAATTGGGTAGTTGACACAATCAACAAATCAGTACAGAAATGACTCGATACTTTTCGGACGAAGCGGATGAAACTCGAGGAATTGACTATACCAGGATTGGCAGATGTTGAGAATTACTCTCGTGAGCGTGATAAAAACAACGACGCTGCTGAATTGATGATTCCGGCGGTGGTTACTCCGAATACCATTACAAATTCAGCCAATGCAGTTGCGTTCGGTCATTTTATGGATGCGACAACTTCATCTATGTCCCAACCTCCCTCTCCATCTGGAAGTAGTCATTTGTGACTAGGGGTTGGCAAACCTAATGAGACTATTTATATATTTACGTCAGTCAAAACGGTTGAATCGGTGCGGAATTAGCTCTTGCAAGTATTTTCCTCTACTAACTATTATCCAGATGTCCAATTTAGCTGAAAATATCGGTACGGAGCATGGTGGCCTGTTGATATAGATTGTTGTATAGTGATGGATTATCATATTGGTGTTTTCGACAGTGTTTTATATGCAAATGCTTTTTTTGCACTATTTTATATTTATTAGTTTTCTATAATTTTTGTGACAAGGTTGTGAAAGATAAAAAAAATCATCTATGCATGTGCAAGGATAGTGCCGAATGCATGAACTTTAAGTACACCCAATATAGAGAATACACTGCCAATCAGCAAGATTGAGTTAAGTAAATTCGTGTTCAGAATGAAAGTAAAAACGTAATTGACACATAATCTGCCACCAGAATTTTACATCAGTATTGTCGTATTTGGGTCACACATTGCGGCCTGATCTCATACCTACTCAGGTCAAAAGACCATCATTATACGTAATTCAAATCAAACTTCAGCTGACTAACCTGCCACTCAGGCCCAGTACACATGATGGCAATCTCACAAAGATCTTAGGGAGACCATGAATATGTGGCACAACCGGCTGGATGACGAAAGTGTGCTATATATAATACAAACTTAGGTCATTATCCTTACACTGTGTAAAGCCGGTCGTAAGCGGTATAATACTAAAAAACTGTGTTTCAATAGCTACCCAAACTGTCCATCACATGTCAAATAGTAGTGCCATTATGCATAGTATATAGTCATATTGAAACAGATAGTACAACAGATTTTAAATAATCGAAAATGTATATTCTTATCGACTACACATGAAACCGGCTGATGCAATCAAATATACTGCATTCGCACGACAAGAGACAAACTGCACGACTAGATGTGAGCGTCAACGGAGCGTCTACGATTTTTGGTCGCACAACATCTCCAGCGCATCAGATTGTGTGGACTCCATGAGTATACTGGCAGTTTTGACTGCCTTTATTGGCAAATCAATTTTTACTGATGCACTTGAACAACCAAGCATGGAGAAATTATTTCACAATTGATCCGTATCGCACGGCATATTCCGATTGAGTAAGCATGAATGCCTGCCGTTATAATTGTAGTTATGAATGTTGCATAATTAGACATGTAGACTGTACAACTAAAAGTGAGCTTCAACGGAGTGTCAACAATTGTTGATGGTACGACATCTGCAGCAAGTCAGATTGTGTGAGCGCCATATGTGTAATTGCAGTTTTGACTGCCTGAATTGACAAATCAATTTTTACTGACGCACTCGAGCAACCAAGCTTGGAGAAATCAAATCACGATTAATCCCTATTGCATGGCATATTTGCATTGAATATGCATGAAAGCCTGCCCTTATAATCATATTTATTAATTATGCATAATTAGACACGTAGACTGTAGGACTAAATGTGAGCATCAATGGTGCATCAACAATTTTTGTCGCAAAACATCTCTAGCGCGTCAGATTGTGTGAGCGTCATATGTGTAATTGCAGTTTTGACTGCCTTGATCGACAAATCAATTTTTACTGATGCACTCGAGCAACCAGGCTTGGAGGAATTATATCACCATTGATCTGTATCGCACAGCATATTCTGATTGAACAAACATCAAAGCCTGTCATTATGATCATATTTATTAATTTTACATAATTAAACACGTAGACTGTAGGACTAAAGGTGAGTGTCAACGGAACGTCACGAATTTTGGTCGCACAACATCTCTAGCACATCAGATTGTGTGAGCTCCATTAGTTTAATTTGAATTTTGACTGCCTTTATCGACAAATCAATTTTTACTGATGCTCTTGAGCAACCTAGCTTGGGGTAATTACATCCGATTAAACCGTACGCTAGGCATATTCATATTGAATACAGCTGATATCCGCTGTTGAAATGAGACATATTCTTTGTGCACAGGATACATGTAGATTGCAGGACTGAAAGTCACTGTGGATGATGTGTCAACGATTTTTAGTCATACGACATCTCCAACACAAGGGGATTGGGGTAAATTGCCAACGTTATCGCAGTTTTGAATGTCATAACTGCCTAATCAGTTCCAAATATGCGGATCATAGCGAGTATCACTTTTTGAGCTGAGCATATATATGGACTTAACAACTAATTCTAAGTGCTAATGGAGTATCAACACATTGACATAGTGCTGAGAATGCTACTGCAGTTTGATGCAGCTGATCTGGATCAGAACAGCCAGATGGACTAATTCTATGCATGAAAATACTTCGCTCATATTCAAAATTTCATTTACCTACCATTTCTCATGTTTATTATGTATTCTACAAATGGTCCGTGGAAGTTGGTATTTAAAACATCAAGATATCCATACTCTAATCGATTTTTTTGACTGCAGTTCACTGAAAATCTCTTCAACTCTACTTTCATATTCCCTTTGAACTGTTTTTCGATGGCTGCTGCAAAGGGCATTGGTCATCTTCACTCAAAGTGATGTACTCTTCTAAGGCCGATCGTGTTATTATTCGAGATTTGACTGATGAAATATTGCAAATGATATTTGATAAATGGTGGACCTCAATGAATGTTCAAACAAAACTACGATTGTATGGTGCGGCTCCCAGCATACACCAGCTTGGCGATTGTACAAACTGTGTGCAAATGCGTCAAAGGCAGCCCTGACATCATTTGTATTTCTGTCATCAGTTTCTTGTATATCCATCTGAGAATTGAACAAGTACTATGGGAAACACCTTACATCAAAGGGACACAAAGCACAGCTGGAAAAGTCAACGGAGTTTGACGTTTCTTTATTGACTGGTATGGCTGGTGATCAGCAAGCTCTAGTGGTACTCAAGAAGAAAGGCTGTCATGGTGTCATGGTGGCAAGTTATTCCCGTCAAACATAAATTGATTAACAATCCATGATAATACTGATGATTTTGACAGACAGAACGTCAAAATTGGCAGATAGTGACTTCACAACCCATCAATTCAACCAAGAAACCTGGAACTGCTATTTGATGCTAGAATTTGTTTCTGTACATATCCCATGGAAGGCTATTACGAACCTCGAGTTACGACGAACGTTCAATGCTTAACGATGTAATTTGGTTCTGCCCTCAGCCAGTACTTTCAGTAATATCTGCTGAAGAGAATACTCGCTAACAATTGATGCAATTAAAAAGCAGTTGCAGACAAAGAATAAAGTCAGTGTAGCATTAGATGGATGGACAGCAACAAATAAATTGGCCATTTTGTCAGTCATCGTGTACTATATTGATCACAACTGGTGCTTAGGTGATGTACAGCTTGCATTTGACGAGGTTAGTGGCTGCTTGGTTTTAATATTTTGTACCGCTGACGCAGAACTCTAGGTTAAAGGCAAACACACAGGTGCACGATTGGCTGAGTATATAAAGGAAGTACTGGAACGTTTCGATCTTACTGACGGTCGATTACTGGGAATAACTATTGATAATGCCTCATCAAACTATTCAATGACTCGGAAGCTACAATCTACACTTGAAATCTCGGGAATTGACTAGTCGGCATTACGAAACCATATACCATGCATGGCGCATGTCATTCAGCTTTGCTTAGGGGCATTCATGAGTAATCTGGGAGTGAAAGGCCGAACAAAATCATGGAAGCCAATCAACATAATGAGCAATTTGGACAGAATGAGAGTGTGGCGTTAACCAAAAGCCAACAGCTGCAGAAGTCCGGAATGCAAGAATCCCAATGTGGCAGCGATGAAGCCCAGATTAGCTAAAATTATTGAAAAGGTAGTCACTGCATGCTATGTACACGAATATTCTGAATACTGACTCTTGATATAGCAATGAATGCATGCTGTATTGATCACTCTGACTCCTGGAAGACGTAATGGGTTTCTCAACAGTCAAAAATCCAATGTTCGCATTGCAGTACTGCCTACCATAGATGAAAATACTCAGTGTAATTCAACTCTGGAATTACTGAAGCGGGCATACAGATTGCGAGAGTTTACACAGGAGTGGCTCAAAAACCCGAATTACAGTGATTACCGGCCTTTATTCACCACAGAGAACGAATGGATTATCATTCAATATGCAATGGAGGTCCTGAGGCCATTTCGTTACTGGACACTTTGGATGTCGAAACGGCTTACAGTCACCTTGCACTTTGTCATTACAATCATTTAGGACATATTCGATCATCTGGATGGCATCATGCGTGCTGTGGCAAAGAAAAACACTCTGTGGAAAGAGGATCTGTACTGGGCTTTGAAGTTGGCATGCCAAAAGCTGTCCAAATATTAATCCGAAGTAACACCAGAGACGGGCATGCTCCTCATTGCAGCACAAATCCTCCATCCATTTCGGATGTTGCAATCATTTAGAAAGTGGGACAAGGCTATAGATGTTAATCCTGAGGTCGAGGGTTCCTTCACTGCTCAGTACAATGATACATTCATAACATATGTCGAGTACGAATACTGCACCAAAAATTCAGTTACGACTGACAGAAAATCAAATATAGTACTGAATCACAATCCTTTTATTTATACCAGTGTCTGGGCCAGGTCAATCCACTTATGATCCATATGATTTGTCTAGTGATAATGAGTACTATACACCCGCAAACACAGCGCAATGTACTCCTGGGTGCACTGATCGTGCAGCACATTCATTGACAGCCACCATACTTTATTTGAATTCACCACCCAAGGTACCCAAAAATTGGAGACAAATTAATCCCAATTTTAATGATTATCATACCGACCCCACAGACATCAGCAGGGCATTCTGGAGGCCTGATGTAACCGATTGATGGTGACAACAGGAAAAGATGAACACAAAGTTCACTGATCTAGCCAATATAGCACAGGACATCTTCTCAATTATGCCACACGGGGTTGGAGTGGAGGCCATCAAACACTATGGGTGAAACACTTTGTGAAAAACTGGTTGTTTGACAGTTTGCCAGAAGCAATCTTGGTCTTTTGGCCAGTGATACAGTTCCAATAGATTTGTCAGTAGCTGATAATGATTTTGAAATCAAAAAAGAAGCGGAGGAAAGAAAGCTGCACAGAATAGACAACGTTCTTGACTTTTTGGAGATGTAGCAAGGCAGTGGAAACCTACGGGCAACTCAGAAGGCATCATGCGCTCAGATGAAGCAAATGACTGCCATGGGCTACATTTCAGATACTGAAGAGACAGTTAAAGCATCTTGGTCGGCCTTTAAACATGATGGTGTTGCAGCTTTCAAATTGACTGAAAGATCACCACTCGCACCGTCCTTATTGCAGATCGACCTCCCTGGTGGCAAAACTCAAGTCCTGAATATCCAACAAATACGTATGATCAACCGCCATGCTGATGAAAGTGATGATGAATGTTCAGCCGAAACTAATTCTGATACTGATGATTGGCTCCATTGGGACGGTGACTTGGATGATGCACACTATAATGAAAACGATGTCGAGGCTGACGATTAGGATGATATGAATTTCTCTGATGATTCCAATGTCATTGATGAGGCAGAACAGCCAGATGTACATGCTGCCCCTAACATTGCAGGCTTCATTAGGCCAGTACAAAAGTCGAAACGTATTACAACTATAGTCGTTAACCACTCTGGGCCTGTCATTACACACGAAACACGAAAAGCAAAAGGGTATAAACGACGGTAGAGCATTGATCTGTATTTCATATTTCTTTTGGTTTTCGGTTTCTTATAATCGGGCATATCATTTATTTCGTACTTTTCTTGGTTATTATTGGGGAATGTTTCATATTTAAGCATATATAATGAAAATGCTGTTAATACAGTATATTAGTGGAACACAAACGCTGGGCTCATTGGGATGTTGTTTGTACAATTTTCATGTTAAGTCTGAAGGTCAGATATGTTTAAGATGAATAAAAGGTAGGCAATAATGCGACAATGGATATGGTCGAAACTATCATATTTGTGGTGATTGACACATACCACAACATACTGGAATTTACCACTGCATAAGATTAAATACAATTTTGGCCATCTTTCTTCTACTTACAAAGTCAAACTACCATGTTTCGATACAAAATTAACAAATTGTACTTGTCATATTGAACTTAATTAAAACGAGACTGGTAACGGTCAACATCATAAATATGTATAGCTCAGTTGACAAAATTCAGGATTGCAAAAGTCGCATATGGAGTATTGTGCACGCATTTTTGGACCTGTCTAATAACCCGGTAATTTGGGTGGTTCCAAAACGTGCAGTCAACCTGGACCATTTTTTCTGGTTCGGTTCTAGTGGCAACCCGCACCGTTGATTTGGAAACAGTTCGGTTCCCACCCAAATCCAGACTGGAGGCTCCGGGTTGGGACCATTGCTCACACTACCCACCACATCCACCACCAGCAGGAATGGATTATAGCGAATCACCATTGGTTCCGCCACAAGTACCACTACAGCCACCAAGAACTCCGAAATCATGCAAGAAGCTATAAATTGAACTTCCCTGCAAGTTTAAGACAGATCCAACGGACAAGAAAGAGTGCTACCACCAGTGGATTACAGGAGTGGATCACTATCTCAGATACTTCAAAGATAATTATAACGATAATGACAATAAAATTATCTTTATTGGAACTATCCTTTGAGTGAACGCTTTGGGCTGGTACATCAACTGAGAAAAACAGCTTAGAAAACATGTTCAGGTTGACATATGGTCAGCATTCACCAGCACTATGGAGGAACGATTTATCGACCTGCAAGAAGAAACGAAATACCTCCAAAAAAATGAATACCTTGCAGTTCAAGCGAGACATTCAGTACTACATCGTAATGATGGAGGAGCTGTACTACCATGCCTGACTATCAGTGATTGCATGGCAACAGGCTCCACACAGCGGACTCAATGAAGAAATTAATGATTGAATACTGGTTTTGAAGATTACACCAGACCATAACACGGAATGCGAATTACTACCCAAACAAGTCCACCATATGGATGAGAGGCACCTGCAAGAAGAGCACCAGCCCAACGATCACAAACATTAAAACAAAAACAACAAAAAGAATAAGTGTCATGATGATGGCGATTAGAGGAATCAAGGAAACATGAACTTTGAAAAAGATTCTGACTCCAAGTAACCTTGAAAGGAGAAGAAGGGTCCTAAGCCAGTCAATACGGACAAAGGTGAAGCCCTCAAAGGCATTGCGGAATGATTGCTGGAAGCATGAGCCAAGCGGAACAAGTGCAAGTACTGTGGTGCTTCAGAGCATTGATGGGTATTCTGTAAGAATGCCATCAGGATAACCTCCAGTAAGAACAAAAAGAAGGATAAGAAGCCTAAGATGGAAACGCCAGAAGTAACCACCTTTTTTCGAAGATCAACCCAAGCAGTCTGGCTGTTCGAATTATGAAACTGGCAGCAGTCTCAAGTTTTTGTGTGCTTCACAATGATAATTCCGATTGTATGGGGATTCAAGGATGCAACAAGTTTCTCTTGTTCTTGCTTTGTTCTATCGGATAGTGGTCTTTTTTATGTGTTTTTTCAGGTATATGACACCTCCGGTTATAATGGGTACAGATATTCATATTTATTTCGGGTTTTCATTTGGGTCTTACTAATGTGGTCATCGGTATTGCTTATAGATATTGAAATTCAATATACTTTCTTTTCTGCTGTTGAAGAAAGGGTGCCTGAGAATTAGTTAAATACTTGCAATATGCTGGTCATATAGCATGGAAGCGTGACAAGTGACAAACGAAGTACATTCTCATCAACCACAATCTATTGCAGGCTGAGCTGTGTCGAAAGGTAGTTCAACATGGTTGTTAACCAAAAATGATGAAAACGCAAGGCTGTGGCCAGCGGACCTCAGCCTGTATCCCCGAAACCAAAGCAACAATTACCACCTGAACCTAAGACAGGTTCAACACCCACTGCATATATGTTTGCAATTTTTTGGGACAAGAAGAATATTCTTATATGGGTTCTCTTTGATATTGGGCGCGATACACCGATGATGTCAAAGCAGTTGGCTGCTGCACATAGTGTTTCATTGGTGACTCGAATGGAACCAAAGATAGTCAAAAACTTTCATTGAAACAGAGTAGAAAGAGTGGGTTGGCAGTACAACTTCCCTGTCACACTAAATTATGAATCCCATCAAACCAATCCAACGTTGGAAATTGTTCCAATGGTGGATTCATCTGATATTATGATACCTCACTGGTGGATCATCAAGCACGGACCACTGGCTGGTGTTACCGATAAAAATGATCAGCCCCAGTTTTTGTCGAAACACTGCCATCAATATTGCTTCCATGCAGTGGTATCTTCGTTCTCAATTGAATATGACGATTACTATTTGAAGTTTTGAACAGACCCGCAATACATCGGAGTCATTGGTTCAATGCACATCAATATGGCCCACGAGATTGAAATCGATTAGGTAGAGTTAATTCATTGGCAATACAGATACCTCAAAACATTATAAAACAGGAAAATTGCAAATGCTTTTCAGTCTTATCGATCCTACGATTATGCGATTGACTTGAAAGATAGAGAATATCCTCCATAGGGTCCCAGCTGTGCGCTCCCAAAAAAGGAGCTTTCGGTCTTTGAAGAATATGTGCAGGAAATGCTTGATTGTGGGAAGAACCGTACTAGCAAGTCATCTACAGGTACACCGATACACTTTGTTCCAAAGCCACATAGAAGAGGCATACCATTGTGTGTCGATCACAGACATCCACATTGTATGACAATTATGAACTGATATCCATTGCTGCTTATGAACGAACTTAGAGACAGGGTTGCTGATTCAAAAATTTTTACTAATAGTGATTTGAAGGCATGGTACAACCTCCTTTGAATGAAACCCGGGGATGAATGGAAAACAGCATTTCATACAAGATATGGACATCATGAAAACCTAGTCATGCCCTTCGGATCAGCAAATACACCAGCTACATTCCAACTTATGATGAACGAAATCCTGTGCGATACAATATATCATAGAGTAGTAGTCTATATCGATGATAACTTCATCTTAACAAAAAATAAAGAAGAGCATGTGCCATTGACTCGAGAAGTCCTTCGTCGACTACAGGAAAATTTTGCTATTGCTCCTGAGTAGTGAGAAAGGCACCCGAAGCAAGTTGAGTTCCTGGGGTATCATATATTGGAAGAAGGTGACAGTATATCCGAAGACACGATTGACACTATTCTTACATGGGAGATTCCGGAGTCTGTCACGCACATTCTGTCTTTCCTCGGCTGTGCCGACTTCTATTGAGGCTTCATTGAAACATGTTCAAAGATATGCTATTCCTCAATGGAGTGAACCAATTAAACAAACAAAAAGTTCAAATGGAAAGCAAATCTACGAAATCGAATAGCCTTCGATATACAAAAAGCACTTTACCGATGCATCCATACTACGGCAGTATGAATTGGTTTGGCCCATGGTGATTGAGATCGACGCAAGTGATTTTGGAATCGGCGCAGTGTTCACCCAAGTCATTAATGGACGATTGCACCATACAGCGTATTTCTCCCAAAAGAAGGATTCAGCCGAGATCATTTACACAATCCATGGTGATGAGATGGTTTCCATATTGTCCACGCTTAAAGAATGGAGACTTTATTCCACAGGTGCAGCTCATCCAATGAGTGCTTTCACCACTCACAAGAATTTTAAATACTTTACGATTAAGACGATCTTGAATCGGTGATTTGCCTGCTGTGCTCTAGAGTTGGTGGCATATGATTTGACAATATTTAACCAACCTGGTGGAGCAAATGGGAAACTGAATGCATTATCAAGGCATTCGGAGTGCCGCCCATGAACTGGTGGAGATAGTGCCGAAGATAACGAATATGAGCCTATCTACCGGATTTTGAGACCCGATCAGTTGGTAACTTCCGATGGAGAACCAGTGCAAGTGACAGCGATGAAGTAATGAGGCAAACCGATTGCAATTGCTTCTGCAAAGTTGAGAGTAATTCCAGTAGTCAAGTTCGATTCATGGCTGTTAGAAGGGGTGGTCAGCGCCGCAGCTAACAACACTGCATGGCAAGAATAGTACATCTGAGCTATGGCAGGTTACCCAAGCTCAAACATTTCATTCAAATATGAATCCCTGCATTATCAAAGCAGACTGTGGAATCCGGATGATCTTCAGTTGAAGAAACAGATATTGAAAGCGGAGCACCATGCAAAGATGGCTGGACACCTGGAGCAGGATCAGACAATTCAGCTGGTTAGACGAAACTGCTTTTGGCTGGAAATGGAGATATTCATTGAAGATTTTGTCTGCTTATGCCCTGAGTGCCAAAGAAATAAAGCTGCTCGCCAGGCTCACTACAGACCCCTACATTACCTCGAATTGGCGTAGCACCCATGGGATTCAATTTCCATGGTCTGTATTATCAAACTACAAATATCAGACAGATGCTCATCAGTATGGTTAATTATCAACCGATTCACCAAACTGGCTCAATTCATTTCGTTTAAAGACAGTGAGATGAAGGCTACAGACCTGGTCAAATCTTCCACAAAGATGAATGGAGACTGCATGGCCTACAATCGAACATAGTGTCAGATTGTGACTTCAGGTTTACCTTCACATTTTGGTCCTTGTTGGTGGAAGTAGTTAACATTCGGCCAAAAATGTCTTTGCCATTCTGCCCACAAATAGATGGACAAACTGAAAGAGTCAACTGAATGATGAAATGTTATATGCAGAATTACTGTAATTACAAGCAGGATAACTTGTCTGAGATGTTACCAATGGCAGAGGATGCTTATGATAACTCTCTCACCACTGCTGCATGAATATCACCATTCTTTGCAATCTTTGGGTTCAATCATCGAACAAATTGGCTATCGAAGCAGAAGCAAAGAATCCAGTATCGAGGAATTACGTTAAGTGGATGACCAGAGTGCATGCACCCTGCCGTAAGGGCTTGAAGCAAGCATGGTAGACAATGGGGAAGTACCAAGATAGACATGCTGAGGAACCTCCAAAATATTTTGTCAGTGATATAGTATTGCTAAACGGGAGGAACTTCATAACGAAAAGGCCATCTAGGCAACTGGATGAGAAGGTTCATGGACCCATCTAGGTCTCAAAGGTATTCTCGCCCACCACTATTAACCTGAGTTGCCGAATTCATGGTGTATGCACAATGCATTCCATGTATCACTCATCGAACCATATCAACTCGCCACCAACCCCACCAGACCTACACCCCAGCTTGATCACAAAGCAAATGAGCTTGGTCATGACTTGCATGGATATGAGTACAAAATGGGTTATGAAGTTAAAGAGATCATGGGCAGTCAGTATAGCACAGATCGGAAATGGGTTGTATATCTCGTCAAGTGGCATGGGCATTTGGAATATGCAGATTCGACTTAGAAATGTTATGAGCACTTCGATGACAAGAGACTGTTGAAGGAGTATCACAGATGGAATCCTCAGGCTGCAATTGATAACAGTATTAAATGAACGGTTGAGCTAGTACCCTTTCCCCACGATGGGTTTTCACTGACTAGCAAGACATCGGACCCAGGATTTGGTTTTTAAGGGCACAAGACGTAATGATTTTCCATATCAAAAGAAAGATGGATCAAGATAAAAATGGATTGGGTTATAAGCACACAGGAGGTCAAGATTCTTCCAAATCAAGAATAAGAAAGCAAAGTGTTTTAGCTGGAGGCACCTGATTGATCGATTCTGCTTGCTGCAATATGTCTTATCTGGACATAAGCAAACTGCTCAGTTGACTGTGCTTGCATATCTCAGCTGGCAATAAGGAAGTGGTCGAAGTAAACTGGCCTGTGCGGGTCCACCCCATCGAGGATTTCGCATAATTTATTTCACTACGCTGGTTCATATTTTGACAAAAGCAACGAAGAGCAGATGAGTATGGTCATTATTAGGCGAACTATCGTAGAGAGGGGGTAGTGTTACACCTAGCAAGTTCACAACAGGGTCATGTACGATTACTTGCGATATCCCTGTTTGAATGACATTGCTTATCACTCATTTTGGATGCCAGAGCCTATCATTTCAGATAGCTAGACAAGAAACACCCACATTATCGATAAGCATAGATGGCTTGTTAGTGGCCACAGTCGCTTCTGCTTTGAATTGCCAATATCAAATGGAAAGCCAACAGGCAGCTGAATGCCATGGGCCAAAGAAGCTAACAATCGCTGAAAACTAACAGACAGCCGACAACCAGCTGAATGGCGCCAGCCCCAAGCTGACATCATAAGAATATGTGCCAACTTCGAACAGCAAAGCTGCTCTCCATCGAAAGAGGCCTATTCATCTGGAGGTGATCAGATCGAAAGAATACCACTTGTCCGGAGGAACGAGTCTGCTACCTTGGTGTCATATCGGATACCAATGGTCTGATTATAATTCAATTACAAAAGTAACAATAGAGAATCGAGAGATGGAGGACTGTGGTGGTTGCAAATGATCGGGTATTGGTTCGAAGGCGCAGGAGCACTAGAGAAAACTGTAGATAGACGTATTGGTTGGATAGTAAAGATAGTGCTATGAAGACCTCTGAGTTCTTTGAGGGTAGAAAGGCATCAACCTGCTCAGCCAGGAGATTATGCCTTCACAATATAGGTATTGGAGAAAGCCTATCGTTTTTGTTCACAATCATTCATTGATTTCCACATCCAAGTGCTACTCCTAATCTACATTCCAAGCAGTCCCGAATTAAGTATGGATACTACTTGGCCAGGTAACCCTGGAGTGACGCTCCCAGTGTTACATCCAATATATTTTGTTCTGGCTGTATCTGCAGCCATTGCTGTGGTCACCATTGTCACTCCTTTTGTAGTCTTTTCACCAAGTCTGGCTGTATTTTTAATTGTAATCAAGTTAACTTGGTTGCGGCCATAGGTATTGGTGGCAATCAGCAGGCTCCACAGATTATTCAGTCTCTGGATACTATTATTGGAAAACTGGTTTGTCAGATATGTCCATGGTTCTGGTCACTGTAATACATTATGTTTTTGTTTAATTTGTTGTTGTACAAAATCAAAACATTTGAATTCACTATTGCAATACTTAGGCCTGTGGTCTGCACAGTAATACAAATAATATATTCATCTATTGATAGTTTAATTTGTTGCCCAACAAGTCAAATTTTGACAAATTCTAAAAATCATATTCCATTCCTGTCCAACAATATCTGTAATATCATTCTGTCATCAGTATATCTTGGGGAATATACCTAACATTCAGACAAATCATGTTCTATCTAGAAGTTATAGAAGTCTTCAAAATAATTGTCATTGTAATTGTCAAGGATGACTTTGGATCACTGCAAAGCAGTTGTAGAGTAATACAGATATTTGTTTGCAAAGTTCAGAAGAATAAAGAGATACATACAGTAGATATAGTAGTTAATTGACTGATGATAAAATTGAATAAAATGAGTGTATAGAACGATATAATTTTGCCCAGAATGGTTCATTTGAAGTTCCTTCAAATTCTGTTAGAAACTTTGATACAAATGTAATGATATTCCAGGTGATTGTCCACTGATATTATTCTGACTATAGGTTGTTGCTAGAGCTTGTTGTCTTTCTATATGGAAAACAGAGATGTCCTTTTATGGAAAAGCAGAGGCACAGAATATTCCATATCAAAAGAATATATGAATGTTCTGATAATGCTTTTTTGTAAACTATAATGCAAATATTTGTACAATGCATCTGATTGTTATGTTTCAGCCAGTATAGAAAGGAGACTGACAATTTTTTGTATCATGATTCTCATTATTGCAGCAGAACTGATCATGAATACTATGACAGGGATGTTTATATAACCAGGTTAGTGCTGGAGCATCATGAGGCATTCCAAACATCATTATGCACCTGCAGAATGTGTGCCAATTCTGGTTTTGGCAAAGGATTGAAACTTATTTTCAGTACCTACATTGTGTATGCCATGCAGCATGCTGGGTATTAGTAATATGGCTGATCCAACAGTCAGACCACAACTTTGTATCTGTTATTTCATGTTCATTTGAAGTCAAATTGTGAATGACTGTGATTGATAATCAACAATTTGTTAAATTTATAACTAACTAACCTATTGCTACATAACTATCATCCTTTCAAACTTCTTTCTAATATGGTTTGTGTGCTGTTTTTAGCAATGTACAGAAACACAAACACACTAGGGATCAATTGATAGTCAAATACATCTATCCTTTACATGGAATTTACTATCTGGGTACAGTGAATGTAGATTTATTGATATTGTCTCAAGAAATTCTAATATACCTTTTACTGGAATTGTATTCAATATGGAACCAAATTTGAAAGATTGCAAAAACCCAACAACTAGTATGTCACACAATGTACTTGAAAATATAACTCGATTATATCGTATACAGATTGCACAACAGATGCAGAGATTTCTGACAATTTGCCATATATCATTGGCAGTATGACTGATATTATATCATTTCATATTTGTACCTGCTGAATATGTTATCTATACATTCCTGTCCAATTCAGAATAAATATTGTTCCCATATGAATTTGTCAACCCATATAAAAGTTGTTTATTGGGATATTTGCAGATGTTTTGGTTGTGCTATATTGAGTCTCCCACTTTCTAATCAGTAGGAATGTCAGGAGTATTATTTCTATCCATTCTGAAAGGGTAGTATGTCTGGCTATACCAAAACTGACAAATATTATATCTATAGTATGAGTAAACCCCTAATATTATCTTCCTTTAAGCCTACTTGTAATCAATCTTATTAATATTCTCAAAGCCCTCCTGGCAGTTATTTTGTACATATTTTTTTCCCCCAAGTCTGTTTGATAACTTATTTTTGTATTATTATTGCATTCGTCCACCAGTATATATTCCATCAATTGTTAGTTATTAATAGAAACTACAATTTGAAGTAGCTATATCTGTTCAAATTCAACACAATTACATTGGTAGTTGTACTTGAGTATCAATGAGTTTTAAATATTTCAGTTATACATAGGAAGTTCACAGCAGGGTTTTGTATAATTACTTGCAAATATCCAAATTAAGATATTATTAGCTATCTCTTGTCTTGGATGCCAGAGCCATTGTTTTAAGATCGCTAGCAAAAGATCATCCACACCTCCAACATACAATAAAGACTAGTTCATGGTCTCAATTACTTCTCCATCAATTGCTGATAACAAACCAACAGTCACCAAATTGAAGCATACTGTCAGCCATAGTACTGAAGAGTTGGCTACAACAAATTGACAGCTGGCAATAAGCCAGCGATGCTAGTGAAGAATATGATAACAGATGGAGATTTATGAATATTTGTCCCCCTTAACCAACAAAGTTAATCTATATTGAAAGTGATCTATTTTTTCTGAAAGTCATCAGATTGAGATAATTCCACAGATAAGTCAATACAAATGCATGAGGTTGATGTTATGGAAGAGACTAGTAGTTTGATTATAATTGATTGACAATAAACAAAGACCAGGATCAACAGATCGAGGTCTGCCATCATTGAGAAGAAAAGGGTATTTTTTTGAAGGTGGTAATAATGCTGGAGCTCTAGGCAAAAGTATAGTTAGATATTTTTGTTAATTCAAAGATGAAGATATAATGACTGTGGGTTATTTAAAGGTAGAAAGGGATTACCATTCTCAGTTGGAAGAACAAGTCTTTAAAATATGTATATTGAAAAGATATTCTTTCAGTGCAGAATCATTTAGGGATTTCTACATGCCATATACTGCTCCTAATTTACCTGGAAAATACTACTGAATTATTTATAGATACTATATTGAACATATATATTTTGAATGGTACTCCCAGTATTACAATATCAGACAATTCACAACAATGTGCCAGTCTCCACCAAGGTACCAAAATCATATACTGATACTTTTGAAAATTTAGGAATATTTTACTGGTACCCATGAATAGTTCAGAATCTTGTACCAGTATTCAAAGACGATTTAAAACTGTGCAATTGTATTTCCAGAATATTTAGAACCATACTGGCACTTCAACAGGCCCCAGAGAAATAGAGTTGATAAAAAAATATGTAGGTAATTTCATCTGCACATACCCTTACAATCTCTATCTACAAGGAACACAATTGTGTACTACTTTACAACAATAATTCTTAAAAATACTTAAAATATACTACAATGTATCTAGTTAGTTATAATTATATTCTAGTATAAAAAAAGATATTCAAAAGGAAATACATACTTTAGCACCTTTCATACTATCACTTGGAATCATTGACAGCTGCAATATAGTCAGTCTTATATTTCTACAGCTTTGCAAGAAACACTTTATACTGCTGCTTCCAGATGTAACGTAGAACTTCAGTGAGTTGAACAAAAATCTGATCCATGCCTTGTTGGTGTTTTTCATATTTAGCTACCTTTGATTGATTGGTTGTTTTAATACTACCCAGATAGGTTTGTTAGAATTGAAATCAAGTATATAAAAAGTCTAGTCTTGAACTTGAATATTGTTTATATCAAGAAATTCAAGATCTATCTCACCTTTGGGTACTGGTATATGATATTGCAAAATAATTGGATTGATAATGGTATTGTAAATATGATAAATAACAGCTAGAAGAATATATTCAAGAAACTTGATGTGGATAAGTTTGTAAATTGGTTTAACAATCAAAGAATACAATGTACTATGAATTTTGCCCAAAAACATCACCATACCATTTAGAAATCACTTTTCTCTTGTTTCTTGGGACAATACTGTCTTAAAACTACTTTTTTTGCAGGTATATACAATACCCAAACTTGTCAACCAGTATTACTCATTTCTACACAGTATTTATCATACCAAATAGTACCTTTCTACTGTTTATTTGCCCAAGGCCTGTGTTATAAACATCATGTAAATCATTTCTTTATATATTCAAATTTTGGTTTCAGTCTCTTTTTGGCAAACTTCTTACAATATTTATAGTCCAAAAGAATGTCATTATTGGTAGATAAAGGTATAGTTGGTATATATAGATTTGAATTTCAGTATGTACTATATTTTACTTCTTTGAAACTAATCATAATATTAGTATTTGTTGATGTCATGTAGCTATTGTAGGTCAACCGCTACATAGATGGTTTGCGACATATAGTCTGATGATAGCACAAGGTATAAAAATTTGAACTGTTGACCATTGTGGACTCACAATTTTACTTATTGGCACAAACACGAAATTTAAGTAAAACAAAACAATCATTGTATCCTTGTGAGCAAAGAGGAGTGTACAACATATCATGGTTGTAAATAGTAAGTACAAAGTCACAATACAAATTTTGGCATAGAAGTATACAGACAAAATCATGAAAACTTGTTCGTATTAACTGTATACCAATTCTTCCAAACATGTCAAAACCTTGTAATTGCATACCCATTTACTGAAACATTTTGAATTTCTTTATAAAGAGTATTTAGATACTTGCCCAAGTACAGATTATTCTACTTCAGGTATTTTGTAGGTTTCAGAATAGCCCTCCAATGTTCACAACTTTACAACATCTTATACATACTGCAAACAGCTCTGAACTGCCTCAATACCCGCAGGAGCCTCTGGAAGTATTCCTCAGCAAGATATGCTTTAGTCTGATTTGTTCCCAAAATTTAAATATTCAGATTAGAATATACCTAGCAAAATGCAGGTTGGGGCAATAGATATTAAACTTCAACCCATTAACAATTATAACTACAACCCCAACCACCTCTGCCAACCCTGTATGGGTGCCAGTAGAAGCAACAGTATACTTGATTCAAACCAATTGAATTCTGATAAATCAAAGCAAAAAGAATTATATGAAGAAAATAAAAACATTAATAAAAAAAAAAAATACCATATATATACTGTTGGAATCCAATATTATTTGCAGCAAGTTGCCAAGCAAGTTAAAAATAGCATCAGAATAAAATCCGAAAAATCTATATATGTAAGAAAAAAGAAATAGAGCAAAATAAAGAGTAAGAATTTAGAAAAGTATATAGCAGTATGATAAAAATATATATTGTACTGGAGCAAATCTACTATTTTGGTTAATCTTTATTGCAATTTTGGAATGTTGGAGTTTTCTATTCTGAACACAGCTATTCAACGATGTTCTAACTCGTTATTAAAAATTACTTGTTGAAAATTAGGTGTACAATTATTTGTTCATATACTTTTATTCACTGTAGAGCCACTAGAATCATATCCAATAATCAGAATTTTGTTTGTTATCATGACGTATATCAAGAAACATCAAAAAATTTTAAAACAACCCAATAGTATTGATAGTAGACCTATCAGTAAGGAATATTTCAGATCATATCAAAATTCACTACTTTATGGTCATTAAAAATTACTAAATATGTGCATTATAAAACAATGGTGTATTAAATCGTATTAGAACTCTCCAAGCTACAGCTGCATGAGGTTAAAATTATATCCCAAAGTTAAAGAATTGGGGTAAAGAGTATCCATTGCCAAAGATATAGTGAATATCATGTGAATATATATATAGAGAATATCTCTATTGGGACCAACAAAAACCTGGATGAATTGAAATTAAATATATAATTAGTGACAGTGGTTCTGATTATATAATATACTATAAAAAAAATATTCAATATTTGCTGAGTAATACTAGACACAATCTAGGAAGACTTGGAATTAATATATCTTCAGAAAAACAACTCAAATAAGTTATACCATATTGGGAAATTCCAGAATACAGTCAAAGTTGCTGTACATGTACTATTCTTTTATATATTCAACTCATTTCAGTTGATATTTGCTGCAGATATTCTTTTTAATGAATTTCTGTTCCATGTATTTTACTTGATTCTTTGTATTTCATGATAGAAGCTATATTATATTAAATTTATATTCTAATTGTATTTTATTGTGTATTTTATTTTTTGAATATCTATCTGCAATTCATTTAGTATATGTATTTTCTTTCTGCCTATTCCATACTGTATTTGATTTAATGATTTTTTGCTTGGAATCATTTCAGAATATATATCTTCTTTCTGCCTATACCATATTATATTATATTTAATGATTTTTTCTTCCCCAATCTTTTCGTATATGTCTTTCTTTTTAGCTTATATCTGTAAAACTCATTTCATGATTTTGTAATGGCAATTGTTTCTGTATAATGCCTTCTTTCTGCCTTTTCATTTATAATAATATATTAAAATTTCCTAGAATCAACTTTTTCACTATATGTACTATTCTGTGCATTTTTCTCTGAGTCCTAAATCACAATTGTGTATTGTCAAAACTCCAGCCATTTCCAACTGATTA
Organism: Trichophaea hybrida; assembly: GCA_015178995.1. Taxonomy (NCBI): domain Eukaryota; kingdom Fungi; phylum Ascomycota; class Pezizomycetes; order Pezizales; family Pyronemataceae; genus Trichophaea; species Trichophaea hybrida. Next base: position 404,012 of record WHVE01000016.1, read on the forward strand.
TTTTGTAAAATGTATATTAATTATCTATAACATTCTACCTGAAGTTTAATTTTTCATCCATTTACCTGCTTTGATTGAGTATATCCCTGTATATATTCTGTGATTGGTTGGTATTCTATTTAGTAGTATTTTTTAGTAAGATTTGAATCTTTGTTTCTTTTATCAATTTTTTATTTTTGTTACCAATATTGTTGAGCAAGGTTTTCTTTTCCAATTGACTTCCACATTCATCTTCTATCTGCTGGTAATATATTTCTTAGTTGTTCATTTCCATATTTGCCTGGTATTCCTGATATTGCATATCTTTCTGATTTGGTACATAACATGTGCCGGATATTATATAGTCAATTATAATATTTGCATTGCAGTGGGTCATTTGGTAACCATATTGATTGCATCTGTATCATTTTAAAAATTGATTGGGTTTTTGAACAATAATCTTCGTGAAAAATATAGCAATAGCAATAAAGTATTGGAATTCTTTTTGTATATAAATATATGATTCCTAACAAGCACCCAGAAAATCTTGTTATTTTCTGAAGTATTTTACTTATATTTTGTACCATCTCTATAATCTGAAAACCACAAAAATTATGTTTCAGATAAACTGACAAATTTCTGTGTATCCAGATCTTGTCATTGATCAGTCCGCCAGGGAAGGACAGTTTCACTTGAAATCGTCTAGTGTAAATTGAATGTTGTTTTCTTCCATTTAGCGGGTTGAGTGGTATCTGTACTGTGATTGACTTGAACTGCTATCTTTTCGACCTTCCAGTTCTTCAATGACAATATCTCTGCAGCTAAAGAATTTGGTCAGAAATATACCTAAGTATTCTTCAAGTGAGCAATTGCAGTCTGTAAGTTGTATCTGGCTCATGAAAATTATCTATCTACCTAGTGTCCAAAAGCTATATCTTGACAAAAATTGGCTGTGGAGTGGAAAATAAACTGGTAGGTTTTGAGAAATCAGATATTGATATCAATTGAGCTTGTTGACTATGATCTAATCCCTGTAGCAATATATACCAAGTATATATCATATATGAGCAGTGTATATATAGTACTTATTTTGGATGTATTGCTGCACATCGTGTATATTGAAATTCACTACGTGAAGGTGGTTATTGTAAATTAGAATCTAGTTCTGAAACTACATAATATAGTTGCAGTTTGGTATCACACTATTCAACAGGATCTTGGGCCATATTTCTTGACAAATTTGAGTTGTGCAATAGCAAGTTTCCAATTGCCTAGATGGCTTCCATTGGAATTATATCTGTGTAACTAATTACAATTATAATATCTGTGTATGGGTGTTATACTGGTGCACCATGAATGTTATTAGAAAGGAAGATATATCCCTTGGATCATAACTGGTTTCCGGACAATACGGTCTGCCCACACAACTGCCATGACCATACCCCAAAAAAGACCACCAGAGTCTCTCTTTTCAATACAGTCTTCTCCAGTAGCAAATATTACTTTTGATCTATTCAAATTGTTAATTACATCAAGTGTGGCTTTGTCAACCCAGCTACCCCTCCAAAATCCACCCCCTCTAGCTATCACCTCACCTCCTCTCCCTGCATAACTACCCATCCCACCCCTTTACAGCTGATGGAACTCAACAAAACAGTTCCTTTCATCATTGAGACACAGTGGTCAGTTACATTGAGTGCAAGCCCTGACATATTCTTTTGGAGATTGCATATTTATTGTGGGACTGTCTCTCCACTTCAAGCAGCGAAGCCAACACCCCAATCACTATCCTTCCTCAAGATTGACTGGAAGGTGCCCACTGTCCCAGCTTCAGACCAGGGATAAAGTGGTATTCTCATCAACGTTTGACAGGGTGGATTTGGCCTTAGTTGACTGTACAATCTGTACAGTGCAAATTGGTCCACATCCAGCCAGTATCAAACCCAAGCACACTGCAGGCGAAACCCCATTATGTGTAATGGTGTTAGAACTCTGAGGCATATCCTTGTGGATGAAATAGACATTTGTGACCATGGTATCAAAAGCCCAGAAGAGCATAGGCGACCATGTACCAAAGGAGGTGAGTTGTGTATCATAGTAGCTGCGTAGTTGATCTGCTATATCTACACACCCATGTCATGATTGTAGTCATCAATGCAAAGAGGGATTATCATCTGTTGCTCCTGCAAATCACCAAAGGCCTACCAGGCCTTCTTTGCATTGGTTCTCATCTTCCCTGGCCACGTTCTTAGCCTCTCTTGCTGAGATTTAAAGTCATATCCAGTACTGAGAATTGTAACTGGCACATTATCAAACCACAAATGTGCACCCACCAGCTGGCCAAAAATGCTGTCCTTAATGGTAATCACTTTCATGGCATGGTACTCATATTTTTCAATATCTTGTTTTGGAATTTTGAGTACTGGAGAAAATCCAGCAGAGAAAGGGTGTCCTGTTGCACAGGTACCCATATGCAAATCATGACGCAATGTTCCCAACAAGGAAACTGTTGTATTAAAGTTATCCAGGTAGACTGTAAAGTACATGGTACTGGGGAGCTTCTGTAAGAGATGGTACACAAATTCTCCTGTTGCAGTCAGGCTATCAGTTGATGGAACTGAATCAGGACCAGCCTGGTTTGAGATTGAATGGAAATCCCACATGTAACTGTGGTCAGCAAGGTAGTGAAACTTAAATTCTTGTTTGATGAGCTTGCTTGGCATCTTGGATGTGTCAGGGGACAGCCCAGTTGCTCTTATCAAACATTCATCCAACGCAATATATGTTGAAGGCCTGTGGTATAGCTGTGAACGTGTCTGAAGTTGGTCCAAAATAAGATCAACTTTACTGTGCCATAGTCACCATCCTGTTGGTGCTATTTTTGGGAGATCAGGGGAGGATACATAAGAATATCTTTCAATCTCCTCAAATCATGTTTGGCCCATATACTCGCAAATAGGGTGGGTGGGATTTGGTCTATTATACCTCCAGTAGTTCCACACTGCACATCAACTATATACCCCCATGTACAATACAATTCCAAACCAAACCCCTAGTTCTGATGCAGAGACCTCCTCCCACTTTCTATCACCCTCCAACTGGTGTTCATGGGCTTTCGCAGCAGCATATGCATTGCTATGGGCTGCGATATCCTCCAACGTTGATATTGTCAAAAATAGACGTAATATCCTGAAGAGTTATACTGAATACTGATAATAGATCTTGGATGGTAGGGTATTGTAAGCAGTATGTGTTATATCTTGAGACGATAGGGTGGAAGGTGGGATGGCCCTGAAAAATCTGAGATGTGGGGAACTGGATTTGGGGGTCCGCAGAGGTGGGCAATTGATTTTGTGATTCGTCATTTTTTCAATACTCCATGATCCTTGGATATTGTTGATAAAGGAAGTTCACCAGCAGAGGCTTCTCTATCTTCTCTGAGAGGTATAAGTTGGTAGGAAATATTGGGATCCCACTGTTGCAGTATTCTGGTTGACATTTCTGGTCGTTTGAAGAACAAATCTGAGGATTATACCCCTACAAGAACAGCTCTATTCATTACTCCCTCAGTGTGGCAGACTCTCTAGAACTTGTCAGAATATACCTATAATACAATTAAACAGCTTTACAAATTCTCAGGTTATCATTCCATACATTAGTTGCACCACCATGCTTTCAGGATGGAGGGAGCCTGTTGGCATTGTCCAAACGGTCTGGTGATCAAAAGTTACGATCCAGGGGATATGTCCATAATGATATAATATAAGGTACTGGCAAAACCACTCTTGGTGCTATATATTTACAGGGTTACATATTACACAATACAGGAGATTGTGATATTGAATGGACTTTGAAAGGGTAAGTACAGGCTAATAAGACTTCGTACTAGCTGGTATGTGAATTGGATCGGTATGGTTACAAACGAGAATAAGGGATTCAGTATGATTGTGCATATATATATAATGGCAGCCATTCAAGGGCAGCCATGCAGAGTGTATTTAAAGTTGGAGTTTACTCAGCCTTGGCTCTGAGTCTTGCCAGCAGATGCAATCCTTACTACTCAGGCCTAACCTATGCCATTACATCATTCTCCTCTCTCAGCGCAGACCTCCTGGGCTGCTCAATATATGTACATGATGAAGAAGCAAGATCCTGGTTTGTGCACCTTGGTGTAGACTTTGCACATCATCATCAATACCACAACCAATCAGAGCCAATCAGGCAGCCTCACAGCAGATTCAGAGTACAGGGAATGCTACCTGCAGTGATAGGTGGTACAACCCATAGTGACGCCATGTATACTGGGCTGAAATGCATAAGAAGAGAAGTCTCAAGAACAGGGGAAACTCTGGAAGTGCCAATTTCAGCCAAATTCCTCTATATTCTCCAAATTCTTCAATCGACTAGTTTGGTGGTTTTCTAATTACCATCTCGGTTTATCCGCATCCTTCTGATAGAACCTGTTGACTAGCTCCTGACTATTCTTGTGTGCTTCAGGGGGCTCCCAGCATGTTCAGATGTAGTTGTACCCTGCCCACTGACCCAAGTAGGAAAAATATCGATAGCATCATTTAGAGTCAAGTATTTGTTTGCCCACCCATTGATCAAAATTGTCGACCATCATTGCCTGAGGCTCTGATGGCAGCTAGCCGGTAATTAGGAGAGTATATGACTTGAGCAGACAAATATGGAAGTCATGATGAATTCATATTATTCTGGGAATATTTTGTGTGTAAGCATTTTTGTTGAATATGTTACATACTGTATATGGGCCTGCTCCCATGTAGTTCTGTATTTTAGATGGTGTCATTATATGGATATTTCTTGTTGGGAGCCAAACTTAATCTCCAACCTCAAAGGTGACTTTGTTGCCTCTGGCATTCTTGGCTTGCTACGCTTGAGTTTCTAGGACAATTTTGTGTAACCTTTGGTGTGTTCGGTCTAGGGTAGCCATCATCATATTTGCATGGATCTCTGACCTTATATTCCAAGGGGTTTTGGGAGCCTTGCATTGCAGAGGTATATGGTAGTTATAATTGGCCCAAAAGGGAGTCACCCTGGTTATGTAACGTGTGGAATTTCTAGTACGCAAATTTGTCCAATGGAAGAAGCTCAACCCAGTAATCCTGTTTGTAGTTGCAAAAGGCTTGGAGGTACAGCTATATTGTCAGGTGCTACCTCCCCATCTGGCAATCCATCTGTGGGTGGAAGGCTGTTGAGAGTTGGTGGTTAGTACTCACATGGGAATATAATCATTTCCAGAATCAGCTTGTACATTAGATTTCTCAGTTGATGACACTATTGATGGGATATACCATGCTTCCAAATGACATAATCGAAGACGTGCCTGGTAAGTTCTGGCAAATCAACATCCTTTTGCAAGAAATAGGTAGATGGCTATTTTTGTAAGCTGATCGACAATAACTAAGATTTCGGTTTTCTTGGGTGCAGATGATTTTGGGAAGTCTGTGTCAAAATGAATTGTGATGCCTTCACAAGGCTGCAGTGGGAGTTCCAAGGGCCTCATTGTGCCATGCTGAGCATACTGGGTGGCTTGGACACAGCGGCACACTTTACTGCCACTTACATACTCCCTTATGTTCTTATCCATTATGGGTCAATGAAAATCCCTAGCAACAAGTCCTGTGTTCTTAAGGTTCCCAAAATGACCTGATTCATAGTTATTATGGATGAGAAATATTTCACTGGCATGAAGAATTTTGTCTGCCGGAATGCATATAATCCCTTTATCAGTCAGAGCTCGAATGATTACATTCTATTGGTACTCATATTCACATGTGTTTGACATGGGCATGTTGACTAACTTCATATTTACGTCGATGGCCAATTTGTTGGTAGAAAAGACCTTCTGTATTGCCTGTAGGAGATCATTCAATGGTTCAACTTCAGGTATAAATGTCTTCACTACCAGGATTGTTAAGAGTCAGCCATTGGGCTTCTCATATCCTTGCTTGTACTTGGGCTGTCTATATGGGCCGTTTGCAAGATTTCTGATGCCTTCCAAATGTTTGATTCTGAAGTTGTACACCAAGAGAATATCCAACCTCCTAGCTTGTTATCATGAAAGTACCTTGGATGTTTGGAAATTCTCAAGTTTTTTGTGGTCACACCAGACTAAAATCTAGTGCCTGGCTCTTTCAATATAGTGACGCCACTGCTTCATTGTCTCAACAATGGCTAGGAGCTCACAGTTGTATAAGTCGTAATTCTTCCCAGCTGGAGAGCACTTGCAAGAGTAATAAATGACTGGCTGGAAGGTTCCAATGCTGTCAAATGGAGTCAGGATGCCTGCAATTGCAAAGCTGCTCACATCAGTCAGGAGTACGATGGGCTTGACCAAATTGCAATACTGCCGAATTGGTTCTCCAGTATAATCACACCCCATTAATAGCACAGAAGAGAGTCATTCTGTGGGAGTGCAATTGCACTCCAGTATGAATGTTACATACACACTTCGCTATTATACTAACATATCCATCATTGCAACCATATCTATTCTTATACTCCTATACCAGGCTGGACACAGCTGTATGCTCTTACACTATTATCATTCTTGATCAATTTGATATATTTTGCACACAGAAATTCATGAACCATTCCCTTTCAACATGTCGCAACACATCCGAACGGAAAATCATACCCATTTGAAAACCACCAATTGCATGAGCAACGAGTCTTTTTAGGTATAACCTGTTGAGGTTGAGAGTAGCAGAGATGATTTGGAGTCGACTCCGGAGGCCAATTGGCCAAAGATGCATTAGTGACTAACTCACGCCAAGTCATCACGATCATACAAATTAGAGAACTTGAATGGTTTGAATAACAAAGACCATGAGTTCGAATAAGTTTACAATCCTCCATTTGAGTTAAATGATAGTTACTGGAATGATTCCCAAGCTGATGTGACCTGAAAGACATGTTACCGGCATTGCCAAAACTGGCTCTACTCCAGAGATTCTCTCCAGGTTCATCGTACAATGCAATCATATGCAAACTATTGAGACGTGTCAGATACTATCGAAGGTAGTCAATTGGGCACAAACGGCTGGGGAACCTATCATCAACAACACTTCTGAACATGTCGATGTTCGAAAAATCAAACACTATATGAGATTGATAAGGCCGTATTTCACGATTTACGTACCAAGAATCATTATCTGTCAAGTTGATTTACATTGTTGAGGCTAATAGAGCCGAGTAGGTCGAAGGTCTTTCAATTTACTGGGGGAGCCAAGGATTATGTCAAAATTATTTCAGATGCTGGAATCAGTTTTCAGCAGTGGCTATTGAAGTTTTGGAGGATTCTACACGGCCTTACAAGATTAAACAATCATGTATAATCGTAATGAGCCATGGAGGCAAACGAAACCCGCGGCTGTATGGCTATATCTGTGAATGAGTCAACAGGGCAATGATAATTAGGGCCATTGTTTGTTTATCAACAGATCCAGTTTTAAGATAGTGGAGCAGCAATTGAGGTCGTGCTGTATTTCCAAATGGGAATTATACCAAACCCCAGATATTCTAAAGTGGCACACAGATCATTGTAAAGATAGGAACCCAACAGTGCCAACACAAGTTCATTTTGTCAAACAAGTCAACAAAACCATATGGCCAAACGAGCGAATGCAGATATATGAGCCCATACAATGGTATCCGAAGCGGATTACTATGTATTCGATCAGGACGATTCAGTTCAATTATAGTCAGGCATCTGAGAATCCATGGGGCTGTTGGTGGGGAAACCATCTGGGCACTCTCTGGAGACCTACGGATTGCGTATATATATGCAGTTTGTGGAAGTGAAATTCATATTTGTTGTATCCCCATGTGGGAATACACATTGTGTTGTAAGATAGTCCCAATTGGGTGAGACAAGTACGTTGTCACAGTTGTGCTGAGTGATGATCGATGGTGGAGTGATGATTGGTGAATAATACAAAAGATAATGCACGACGAAAATGAAATCAGGTATTGAGTGAAGGCTACAGCACAACAAGAATGAGTTCAGGTCTCGAACGAAAAGCTAAAGCACGACGAAAATGAAATCAGGTTTCCAGTGAAGGCTAAAGCACAACGAGAATGAATTCAGGTTTTGAACGAAAAGCTAAAGCACAATGACAATGAAATCAGATTTAGAGCGAAGGCTAAAGCATGACGAGAATGAAATCAGGTTTCGAGTGATGGCTCAAGAACAACAAGAATCAAATCCAGTTTCGAATTAGGTTTCACAGAAGGAGTACGATTTGTGCAAAAAAGAAGTGTACAAAGAATGCAGGAGTTCGGATGTATTATAAAACGAGTGAATCACTGTATATAAACCTGGCATTTGGCAGAGGATAGGTTTCTTTGTTCACTTGTTCTCTTGTCTATAAAACAATCAATTAAGCTTCAGCTTTCACTTCTTTCACACCCGGTGATTCTGGATTAGGTCTCTTGCATACAGTCCTTGTTTCGTAGCTAAAGGCTACTTCAAGATCCCTTAACCACCATGCTTCCGGTTTTTATGACCGCTGGAACCTCGAGCCCTGAGCCCTCAATACCGAGCCCCGAACCCTTGACAGAAGAACGAGTCTAAAAACGATTCTACCGGTTATATTCTTGTTTTATGTTTCATTATCGTCAGCGTTTAGGTTGCTATCATTGTCATCGCATTTGCAATGCATCTTGCAAGGTTTTTAAATCAGCAAACAATTTCGAAAATAGATTGGTCATCCAATCTTTCTGGAGACACATCTGTTTATCTTGCTTGTGGACTTTTTGAAGACCTACGAATCCAGATATTTTGGCAACCAGTACCACTTCCCAATACATGAGCGAGGACAAAAGGACCTGCAACTGTATGTATTTTTGCTACCATTCAAAAGAAGAAGAAGATCTAGACCACGATTATCCAAACCCAACTATCCACTGCTGCTGTGGGGCAATTCAGAATTGGGCCGAAATACCTACCTGCAACTGTGGCATAGAGGAATCAGATACTATTTTTGTTAGCCTCGAGGAACACAATTGTATTCTTTGTTCACTGTGGACCCTCAGTCTCGAAACCCTTTTGCCTTGGTATCCAACCAGGCATCAATGTGCTGGAACCCGAACAGCTGTGGTTGCTGCGATATACCATGTTCCAACAATTGCTGGATTCACTGGCCAAACAACAAATGGGAACACATCTGTGATCAGTGTATAGAGAAAGAATGCTTACTAGGTTTTGAAATCAATAACTACCTTTATCAATCACACTTCAAAGATGCTGATAAGCTTGTCAAGCAGCAGTATAAGCGAAGGGCTTTGAGATATTGAGATCGCAAGAGTGGATCAATATATAATGGCATGAATGATATCGGTGGAATTTACGATGCTGAATCAATGAGATGTCCTGACTGCAGCCAACGAAATGAAGAACTATATAGCAGGCGCAGCAGGAGCACCAGCATTTCAAATCGAGAATCGAATAGAGCAATTAAATGAACAAATCACCATCCAAGGAGCAAACTGTCACGGTTGTGTCGAGTGAGGATCGAAGGAGGAGTATGGATCAATGAGGAATATATGAAATTACAAAGGGAATCAAGGTTTGCTGGAAGGAAGCAGGTTTTGTTGGAAGGAATCAGGTTTCAACAGTTGCATTGTGAATATGGTGTGATGGTTATGGCGTGAGCCACGGTTTGAAACGGTTGCGTACATAGTTGGGTGAAGTTTGGATGTATTTTGGTACGAGTAAGTAAAGGTGACGACGGTCGCATGAGCTGTATAAAAGGACGATGGATTCACGGAGGATTGGTTTGTTCTTCACTTGTTCTCTAGTCTATGAAACGATCAATAGCTTTGGCACCAACACCTGTTCACTTCTGTGATTCCGGAATTCGAGTCTCGAGTTTGCTACTCAATACCCGCGATCACTGCACTCTTAGTTTGGTTTTTATAACCCCTACCACTCTGAGCCTTGAAACCTTGACAGAAGAACGAGTCTACAATCGATGCTACCGGTCATAATTTAGTATATGTGCCGTTATCATTATCAAAGCGGCTGTTACTTTTGTCATTGTCCATGTAACCCTTAGTGCCTGGTGTTTCAATCTATTGGCAACTTCGAAAACCGGTTAATGGTACACAGTTTCTGGAGACACATTTGCGTAGTGTGTATCTGGAAATTCCAACAAGAAGAAGCCAACATATTCGAGTAAATGCCAGATTACGATAGCAACACACCTCAGCAATCCCAAATCAATTTCTTCAATCTAGCGGGGCGAATCACAAATTCATTTGCACAAGAACCACTGAACGCATTCGATAGCATCAACGCTATCATCCTTGAAAACGAAGAACCCCTCGAGCCATATTTTTGGGATGAACCACCAGCAGTTTCCCCCTGGAATATCCACTGGACCGAAGCCGCAAGCAATGGAGGAGGACTCCAAATCGACAATCCGGTTTTGAAGAACTTTTGGACCAAGTACTACGGTCTGCACGTCAGCTGTCAGGACGAAGAACCATGCTACTGCGAACATAACTGCGGAGGCACACATACAACAATCGAAAGAGCAGCAGACACTCAAACCGCGAAATCAGCATCCACAATCAAGGCAACACCGAGGGACATAGAAAGCCAAATTTCGTCGGCAGATTACAACGAAAGGAAGGCAATCAAAGGAAAGGGAGTCAATCGAGAATTACATCCTGCTCCGTTATCAACCTTGCTGATCATTGTAAAAACACCCCGCAAACACGAGGTGTTTTTCTAGTAAATGGTCAACCCATTTTTGGAGGCAGAAATCGAAGCAGCAGTTCAACAAATCCAGGAAAACATCAACCAGGTAACAGACTACCTGAGTAAATGAAAACACTCCTGTTTTACAGCTGCCAACCTCCTCACAGTAGCCTCCCAACACCACAGTGAGGATGTCAGAAGGTTCCTCAAGACCAACTCACGATGTCACGCTGATCAGCGTGTTACAACAGGAATTGGAGTACATGGCAGCAAAGAATACTGAGGCCATGAACGAAACACAACTCAGGCAACATGTACAGGACATCAACCTCGGGCTGACAGCATTGGCTCAACTGCCAACAACCAGCAGATTGAACGAATTGCTGAAGGGACAGAAATCTGTGAAAGATGTGGAAGTACAAATATCGGAGTTGTTGGCAGAAGGAGCAAAAACTATTCAGGCGCAAGACAATCTGAAGCAGGAGTTGCTGCTTATGCAACATGCATTAGCATCGAAAGAGGAAATTCCTCAAGCATGCAGCCCTGGAGATTTAGAAGAGAAGCTCCGGAATCTAGAGCAACAGCTGGAAGAGAGTGATCCAGAACTGGCGGAATTAAAACAAGACCTGGAAGATGCTCAGTCACAGATAGAGAAATTCAGGGACCTGGCGGAAGAGAATTGCAAACAAGTAATCCGAATTTTGATATTAACAGAAGGAAGGACAAGGGAGACAACTGGAGTCAAGGGAAAGAAGATTACACCGGAGGAACGAAAGGGATGCAGAGAAGGAGGACTATGTATGTACTGTGGGGATGGCAGGCATATTGCGGCATCATGCCCACGGAAGTTGAAGGCAGCATCAGGACAAATGGAGGTAACATCTTTCAGGAAGGCAGCAATTGAAGGAGATGCAGATTGGGAAACAAGGAAAGGAAAAGAAGTTGAGTCGGAAAAAGTTTAGCCCAGTGCAATAAGGATGGCAATTGCGCTGGAAACGAATCTCCTTTGTCAGTTAATGCAAGTTTCGGTATTTTGCAGTTCTCTATATCAAGCGCAGAAATAAAGGAATTTTCTATAGAAAGCAAACATCTCGTTGTAAAATGCTCGCTGAAAATAGAAAACAAAATGATTGATACCCACGCTTTGATAGACTGCGGAGCGACTGGAATAGCATTTATTGATAAAGATTTCGTCCGCCATCATCAATTGGAGGAAAGAGAATTAAAAGAATCAAAAGACTTGGAAGTTATAGATGGAAGACCCATCGAATCGGGAATAATCACAACCATGGCTAAATTCGACTTAGGCATATGCGGACATCAAGAGCAGTTACCAGCGTATGTCACAAAACTAGGTCACTATCCAATTGTATTCGGACTACCATGGCTACAACTCCATTATGTTACAGTCAAGTTCCAGAAGAAAAGAATAGGATTCGAAAGCGGTGACTGTCAAAAACACTGTCAATACCATTCGAGCATATGGGTATAGGGCAATCACATGGAAACAACAGAATCAGGTAAACAGAAGTTGGACATATGTGCGTTAGTGGCAGCCCCATTCATGAGACGCAACAAGAAAGAAAAACTCAAGGTGTACGCGGTAACTCTATATGAAATCAACAAGGCCCTGGAACATAAGAACCTTCAGGAAAAACCACTGGAACTGTTGATTCCCAAGGAATATCATGAGTTTCTTCCCCTTTTTGACAAAGTAATTGCTAAAAGACTACCACCACACAGACCATATGATCACAAAATCACACTACAAGACGGTTTCACCCCTCCCTTCGGACCAATCATCAGCCTATCAAGAGCAGAGGTTCAGGTCCTGAAAGAGTGGATTGAAAAGAACTTGTCAAAAGGATTCATTAGATCATCTTCATCACCATGTGGAGCACCAGTTCTGTTTGCACCAAAACCAAATGCAGGTCTACGATTGTGCGTGGATTACAGAGGCTTGAATCAAGGCACGATAAAGAACCGATATCCATTACCACCGATCCAGGAAACACTGTTATGACTGTCGAAAGCCAAGTGGCACACCAAGCTGGACGTCCAAGATGTCTACAATATGATTCGAATAGCTGAAGGAGGCGAATGGAAAATGGCGTTTAGAACCCGCTATTGCCTGTTGGAATCTTTGGTCATGCCCTTCGGACTCACCAATGCACCAGCAAGCTTTCAGTAGTTTATCAATGACACCCTCCGTCTGTTTTTGGACAGCTTTTGCATGGCATTTCTGGATGACATCCTCATCTACAGTGACAACCGAACGGAACATAAGGAACACGTCCAGGCAATAATCAAAACGCTGAAGAAAGCCGGAGTGTATCTGAAAGCTGAAAAATGCGAATTCCACCAACAAGAAGTCAAGTACCTAGGACTAATAGTGGGTGTCAATGGAATCAGAATGGACCCAGAAAAAGTGACGGCAGTCAAGGAGTGGGAAGCACCCGGCAAACACAAAGAAGTCCAAGCAATCTTAGGATTCGCCAACTTCTATTAAAGATTCATCAGGAATTACAGCAGGGTGGTCCAACCATTAACAAAGCTAACGAAACAGCTGATACCATTCCATTGGAGATCTGATCAGAAACGAGCTTTTGCGGAGTTGAAAGGAGCGTTTACAACAGCACCAGCACTCGTACATTTCGATTATGAAAAGGAAATTGTCCTTGAAACAGATGCCTCTAGTTACATGTCAGCAGGAGTCCTATCCCAGTACGACGATCGAGACATCCTTCATCCGGTTGCATTCTTTTCCACAAAGCATACACCAGCCGAGGAGTATTACAAAATATACGATCGGGAATGAGGAGCTATTGTGAAATCCCTCGAACAATGGAAGCCGGAGTGCGAGGGGTCAGCACACACAATCACGATATTGACAGACCACAAGAACCTCGAATACTTCATGACATAAAAGTTACTCAATAGAAGACAAACAAGGTAGTCTGAATTCCTGTCGAGATTCAAGTTCAAGATTGTTTACTGCCCGGGAAAACAGGGACTGAAGCCCGATGCACTAACTAGAATGCCAGGAGACATTCCTCCCAAGGGGGGGGCAGAAAAAACCCAACAAATTGTGCTCAAAACGGAGAATCTCGACAAAAGAATAAGGCAAGGACTCATGGCAGCGATTGCGGAGGTGGTAAATCAAGACGAAACCAATCGAAAGGAGCTGTGGAACTGGATTCAAAACGTATGCAAAGACGGCCCAATCGACAGTAGTGAAGGACTATACATCAATGTGGTGGAAATCAAAGTGGAAGCAGACAAACTACAGTTGATACGGGAACATTACGATTCATCAACAGCTTGACATCCAGGACGAGCCAGAACCTTGGACTGACTGAAAAGGAATTTTCAATGGCCAGGCATGAGGACAGACATGGAGGGGAATGTACGGAATTGCCATGTATGTCAATGCAGCAAACCAAGAAATCAAAAGGTACACGGATGGCTGAGACAACTGGAAATACTGCAACAACCGTGGAAGGATCTGAGTATGGACTTTATGGTTGGGTCACCAGAAAGCAAAGGTTATAATGCCATATGGGTGGTAGTTGATAGACTGTCAACGATGAAGCACTTGGTACCATGTCGAGACGATACCGATGGCAGGAGACTGGGCAAAATATTTATAGGAAATGTGTTCAAGTGACATGGCTTACCAGACACCATAGTATCGGACAGAGGACCCCAATTTGCCTCGGAGTTCTGGAGACATGTCTGCGAAAGACTTGGAATCGAACGAAGACTCTCAACTGCATTCCATCCACAAGCAGACGGCCAAACTGCGCGATTGAATACCGTTATGAAACAATATCTAAGGAGCTTCGTCAATTATCAGCAAAACAAGTGGGCCTCGTGGCTACCAATGGCAGAGTTTGCGTTGAACAATCATACATCAGAAACAACAGGCTGCTGACCATTCTTTGGAGATTACGGTTTTCAGCCAAGAATGTCCTTCAGTCAACATCCAGTTCAGAACGGAAAGGACATCAGGGAAGTAAATGCCAATACCCTCTCCCAAAAGATGAACGAAATCTTTGAACATATGAAAGCTGAAATGTCCCGAGCACAATCCATTCAGGCAGAACAAGCGGACAAACGACACAGAGAAGGAACAGAGATGGCAGTAGGAGACAGAGATTGGATGGACACTATGAATATCGCAACACAGCGACCGAGCAACCAGCTAGACTGGAAACACCTAGGACCATACGAAATCACCGAAGTCATCAGCCCATGAGCTTATCGTCTTCATTTACCAAAGGACCTCCACATCCACCCAGTACAACCAATATCCCGTTTGAGCAAAGTTTTGGAGGACCCCTTACCAGGGCAAATCGAACCTGCACAACTACCAGTTGTCGTGGACGGAGAAGAGGAATACGAAGTGGAAAGCATCGAAGATTCCAGTGTGTTCCAATGCCAGTTGCAGTATTTGGTTAAATGGAAGGGCTACGATGAAAGAAGCTGGGAGCTGGCAGTCAACGAGGACGGACTTCAGGCTATCGACATATTCCACACAGAACAACCTGGCAACCCAGGGTGAACAGCCTCCTAGGAACTCGGCTGGCAGGATGGGGAGCTACTGTCACGGTTGTGTCGAGTGAGGATCGAAGGAGGAGTATGGATCGATGAAGGATATATGGAATTACGAAGGAAATCAGGTTTTGTTGAAAGGAATCAGGATTTGTTGGAAGGAATCAGGTTATGAAGAAAGGAAACAGGTATGATTGGAAGAAATCAGATTTCAACAGTTGCATTGTAAATATGGCGTGATGGTCATGGTGTCAGCCATGGTTTGAAAGGGTTGCGTACATAGTTGGGTGAAGTTGGGATGTATTTTGGAACGAGTAAGTAAAGGTGACAACGGTCGAGTTAGCTGTATATAAGGATGATGGATTCGTGGAAGATAGGTTTGTTCTTCACTTGTTCTGTAGTCTACAAAACAATCAATAGCTTCAGCACCAACCCCTGTTCATTTGTGTGATTCCGAAATTCGAGTCTCTAGTTTGCTCCGCAGTACCCGCGATCACTGCACTCTTAGTTTGGTTTTCATAACCCCTTGAGCTCCGAGCCTTGAAACCTTGACACAAACATCGGAGCAGCCCAAGAACAAATCACCGAGTTGTTAAAAGAATGAAAAAACCTCGAAAAAAACAAGCCAAACACCGACAAGGAATTGGCATTAACACAACAAAAAATCAAGGACTTGGAAGCAAGAGTACCGGCCTGTACACACGAGGATTTACCAACCAAAGTCACCGAATTGGAACAACAACTAGCAACCAGAGCACCAGAAGGGATGGAATATCGCAGACAGGAATTCGAGGAAACAGAGGAACAGTTAACGATCTGTGGAGAAGAAAGCAATGATTATCAGGATCAGGTCAGAAGAGTGCTCGCGCTTGCAGCGAATAATGGTAGCGGAAACAGGGGACATAAAGGCAGCAAAATTCTCTGATTCTCGGGAGCCAATAGGAGAGCACTGGGAGGATACATGGCACAGTTAGCAATGAAAATTACAGATGAACCAATATGATTCTTCGACGAGCAGTCCAAGATGCGATATGCAGCAAATCGACCGGATGGCATAGCATTTAATGAGATCCAGGCATACATCAGCAGAATCATGGGTAATCTCGAACTCGTATTGTTGGAAAAATCATTGGACCTGTTACAGCGAGCCTTTGAAGATAAACACATACGAGATACCGCCAATTGAACACTCCTTGAGTTTGGAAAGCAGATCAAGAATTCTCTCAGTATTCGGATGAATTTCAACAATTGGTACTGGGTATCGATTCAAACACAGCAGCACAAGTGAACATACTAAGACAAGGCTTATCTAAAGAATTGACAGATTCATTACAATATTGCGACATCCCGGAGGACCTTGCAGAATTTGTCAAACTCTGCCCCAAATGAGATTCACAGATCTACGCTCAGGCGGCTGAAAAAAAATCAGGAAGATGGAGAGCAGGATTCAAGAAGTTTGAATCTGCGCACAACAGCACACCTGTCCCATCAACCTTGGAATCAGCTCCTGCAGAAACCGTGGCAGGATATCATGGTCCCGCTCTGATGGATCTCTCAGCGGTCAAAGGGAAGAAAATTACTATGGAAGAACGCAAGTGAAGAAGGGAAGGAGGACTTTGAATTTACTGAGGAGATAGCAGGCACTTCGTGGCATCGTGTCCGAGAAAATTGACAGCAGCATCAGTACAGGTGGAACTAACACCTTTTAAGAAAGCAGCAAATGAAATGGACGGAGATTCGGGAACAGGGAAAGGAAAGGAAGTCGAGTTGGGAAACGTCTGGGCCAGTGCAGTCAGGATGGCCATTGCGCTGGGCATGAATCTCGTTTGTCTACAGTTGTTAAGTCATGTTTTGGCATTTCGCAGTTTTCAATCAATAGCGCAGAAAATAAGGAGACTTTAATGGAAAGCAAGCATCTTGCTGTGTAATGTTCGCGGAAAATCGGAGACAAGTTCATCATTACGCACACTTTAATTGACTGCGGAGCGACGGGAATAGCATTTGTGGACAAAGATATTGTTCGCCATCATCAATCAGAAGAGAAGACAATAGGAGAATCAGGAGAGTTAGAGATTATCGATGGAAGGCCCATCGAATCAGGAACCATTACGACCATGGCGGAGTCAAATATAGAAATACAATTTCATCAGGAGCAATTACCAGTGTTCGTAACAAAGTTGGGGCATTACCCGATCGTACTAGGATTACCATGGTTACAACTTCACAATGTAACAGTTAAATTCCAGGCATGAAGGATCGGCTTTGAAAGCAGCTACTGCCAACAGTATTGCCAACATCATTCGAATATATGGGTATGGGACGATCACATGGAAACACCAGCAGCAGATCTGGAAAGACCAAGATTGGACATCTGCGCAGTAGCAGCATCACCTTTCATGAGAAAAATCCGAAGGGAGCAACTCAAGGTTTACGTCATCAGACTGTACGAAATCAACAAGGCCTTGGGAATGATGGATCTACAAGAAAAGTCGCTCAAAGAAGTCATCCCCATTGAATAATACCAGTTTCAACCCGTGTTCAGCACAGCAATTGCTGAAACAATACCACCGCACCGACCCTACAATCACGAAATTAAGTTACAGCAAGGCTTCACACCGCCGTTTGGGCCTATCTACAGCTTATTTCGAGAAGAACTACAAGTTTTAAAGGAATGGATAGAGAAGAACTTGTCCAAAGCATTCATCCAGTCGTCTTCATCACCTTGCGGAGCCCCAGTACTTTTCGCTCCAAAGCTGGGATGAGGCTTAAGACTCTGTGTCGATTACCGAGGCCAAAATGTAGGAACAATAAAAAACCGATACACCCTACCATTGATCCAAGAAACCCTGCTAAGAAGCTCGAAGACTCACTATTGTACAAAGCTAGACACCCATGATGCATATAACATAATTAGAATCACAGAAGGGGATGAATGGAAAACGGAGTTCAGGACCCGCTATGGAAATTTCTAATCCCTGGTTATGCCTTTCGGACTTACCAACACACCAGCATCCTTCCAAGAGTTCATCAACAATACTGTACCACCATTCCTGGACATATTCTGCACGGCCTTTTTAGACGACATCATCATCCAAAGCGATAACCTGAAGGAATATACAGAACACGTCAGGGTAGTCATGACCTCACTCAAGGAAGCCGGCCTCTACCTGAAAGCAGAGAAATGCGAGTTTCATGAGGAAGAAGTCAAATATCTAGGATTTATTGTTGGAATAAACAGAATCAGAATGGACCCAGAAAAAGTCCAAACAGTTGAAAACTGGGAAGCACCAGGGACACTCAAGGCAGTCCAAGCCTTGATAGGCTTTGCCAATTTTTATCGACGGTTCATACGAAATAATAGCTAGGTAGTGCAACCACTAACAAAACTTATGAAAAAGCTCGTACCCTTCTGCTGGTGACCAGATCACAACTGGATGTTGGCAGAACTCAAAAGGGCCTGTACGACAGCACCAGTACTAGCCCATTGCAATGATGAAAAGGAGACAGTCCTCGAAATCGATGCCTCGAGTGACATATTTTGGGAGTTCTCTCTCAGTACGACAATCAAGGAGTGCTATACCCAGTGGCTTTCTTCTCCAAGTAATATTCACCCACCAAAGAAAATTACGAAATGTACGACCAAAATTAGGCGCGATGGTCAAAAGCCTAGAACAATGGAGACCCGAATGCGAACGTTCAGCATATCCAATTATGATTCTTACGGATCACAAGAACCTGGAGTACTTCATGACATCGAAACTGTTAAATCAAAGGCAGACCAGATTGTCCGAATTTCTGTTGAGGTTTAAATTCAAGATAGTGTACTGGCCAGGAAAGCGAGGTCAAAAACCCGATGCACTTACCAGAATGCCAGGTGACATCACCCCGAAGGGGGGGGGGCAGAAAAAACGCAGCAAATCATGCTAAAACCGCAAAACCTCGACGGGAGGGTACCCCAAGGGTTAATCATGGCATTTGCCGAGACAGTTAACCTGGATAGCCACCCCATAAGCTCCGAAGAGTTATGGAACTGGATAAAAAATATATGTCAGCATTGCCTATACGCAATAGTAAAAGGCAATATATGCATAAGGATCAGTTTGCTGGAAATCTCAGAAATACAAATACAACCAACAGACGAGGATAAGCTCAAGTGGACCCAAGAATGCCATGACTCCCCAGTTGCAGGACATCCAGGACAAGCAAAAACTTATGACTTGCTAGGCCAAAGTCACTCATGGAATCAGATGAGGAAGGATATGGACTGCTATGTATGAAATTGCCACACCTGCCAGCGGAGCAAAGGAACCCGCGGAAAGACTCATGGCTTGTTACAACCATTAGAAGTACCGGAGCAACCATGGAAGGACTTGAGCATGGTCTTCGTGGTCGGACTACCAGAAAGCAAAGGATTCAACGCGGTATGGGTAGTGGTCAATCGTTTGACGAACATGCGTCACCTGATACCTTGTACAGACAGCGTGGACAGAATGAAATTGGGGCAAATGTACATTAAGGAAGTGTTCAGACTGCATGGACGGTCCGAAACAACACTGCCTGATCGAGGGCCGCAATTCCCTTCGGAATTCTGGAAACAAATCTGCAAAATGTTGGGTATCAAACGAAGACTGTCAACTGCATTTCATCCTCAGACCGACGGGCAAACTGAAAGCATCAACGCGGTAATGACATAGTATCTCCGAAACTTTGTCAATTATCAGCAGAACAATTGGGTCCAGTGGCTACCATTGGCAGAGTTTGCAGCTAATGATCATACCTCGCAGACAACCAATTGCTCCCCGTTCTTTGGTAACTACGGATTTCACCCACAAGTGACTTTCGCCCAACATCCAATCAAACATCCCAATAACATTCGTGAAGTCAACACTCAGCAAATGGCCCAACGAATGGTGCCTCTCTTCGGCGAGCTCAGAGCCCGAGATGCAAATGTCCCATGCTGTACAGTCCAAACAGGCCAATAAGTCCCGAAGGGTCAGCACAATATTAGAAGTTGGCAATAAAGTCTGGCTGGATGCACGAAACATATCAACAACCCGACCAAGCAAGAAATTTGACAGGAAACAGATAGGTCCATACGAAATCCCCAAGGTCAGTAGTCCCTGGAACTATCGAATCACACTACCCAACCAGCTACGCATTCATGATGTCCAACCCATATCTCACTTGGAGAAAGCCGCTCAAGATCCCCTCCTGAAACAAAAGCAAAAACCTCCACCACCGGTGAGAGTCAAAGGAGAAGAGGAGTACGACGTCGAGCGGGTGGTCGATTCCAGGCTTTTCCGAAAACAATCACAATATCTCATGAACTGGAGAGGGTATGATGAGTGCAGCTGGGAGCCCACGGCCAACGAGGTTGGACTTATGGCTATCGACCACTTTCACACTGAACAACCTGGCAAGCCCGGGTCGTGAACGTTGTAGGTACTCAGTGTTGGACAGGGGGAGCTACTGTCACGGATATGCTGAGTGATAATTGATGGTAGAGTGACGATTGGTGAATAATACAAAGAATAATACAGGACGAGAATGAAATCAGGTTTGGAGTGAAGGCTAAAGAACAACGAGAAAGAATTCTGGTTTCGAAAGAACAGCTCAAGCATGAAGAGAATGAAATCCGGTTTCGAGCGAAGGCTAAAGCATGACCAGAATGACATCAGGTTTCGCATGAGGTTTCACGGGAGAAGTAAGATTCGTGCAAAAATGAAGTGTACAAAGTAACCAGGAGTTCGGAGGTATTGTGGAACGAGTGAATCAGAGTATATAAACCAGGCATTCAGCGGAGGATAAGTTTCTTTCTTCACTCGTACTCTTGTCTATAAAACAATCAATTAAGCTTCAGCTTTCACTTCTTTCACACTCGGTGATTCTGGATTGAGTCTCTTGCATACAGTCCTTGTTTCGTAGCTACAGGCTACCTCTAGATCCCTCAACCACCAGTTTCCGGTGTTTATAGCCCCCAGAACCTCGAGCCTTGAGCTCTGGACATATGTGATTGGAAGTGTAAGCTTATTCATATATCTCGTGGCAGCCACGGTGGATGCACTGTGTAAAGCTGGAGCCTGGGTTGCCTTGGAACAAATCCAGGAATCCTGATGTCGGCTTGCAAACACATTTGACTTTTGGCTCTGCCAACCCCTGGCTGAGCAGAACAGGTCCCAGTGGACCATGTAGACCATCAGGAATTCCCTGGGAATGTACCTCGATCATGGCTAGGGAGGCAGTGCATTGCAAAGGAGGCTGAACTCGATATATATATATACAAATACTTGATGCTACTGCTTTAGATGATCTATTGGTCAGGGGGTCTGCAGCTAGAAAAGAGGATGATATAAGGGCGGCTGGGTAACTGCCCAGGATATAGTCACTTCGCAGGAGTGCAATTGCACTCCAGCGCTAATCTTACATACATACTACACTATTATATTCACATATCCATATTTGCAACTGTATCTACTTTTATACTCCCACATCAGGCTGTACATGGCTGTATGCTCTTATATCCAGTAAACAACTTTTTGAGTTTCTGGCAAGCCCACTCAGCCTCCCGACTCCATTTCTATTTGCTCTTTGCAATAACTCCCAACTTTCTGTACTGAGGTCGGTTTGACAAAGGCCACAATTTCTCGGTACCTGAGGGGTTGTTTACTTATTTGAGTAACTCTGTAAGGGGGAAGGTCACTGTAGCATAGGTATTGTTGAACCACCATTACAGGTTTCTGAATCCGAGAGGTACTTGGATGTCATGAACTGACTCAGCAGTAAGCCAATCGTCAGTTTTGTTATTCAGTTCAACTCGATGTTGACTCCTTCAAATCTGTTTATGAATCCAAGGTAGACCACCTCAGAGACTCCAAATTGGTACTGTTCTATCTTATAATACATTTCAAACCCTGGGAGTCATTCCAGCACCTTTCATAGATGTTCATTGTGATCCTTCTTGTTCGTCAAGTAGATGAGAATAACATAAAGATAGTACATGGCAAAGTCATCAATGTCAGGACAATGACAATTGTCGATATATGACAGAAAAGTAGCTGGTACATTAGTCAAGCCAAATGGCATGATATTGTACTTCAATTGATTATATCAGGTTCGAAATGCCATCCTGAACTTGTCACCCTCCTTGATTCAAATGGAGCAATTGGCTCCACGAAGATCAATCTGTGTAAAGACCCAGACATGTCCTGCACTGTCAAGAATCGCTGAAATCAATAGAAGAGCGGACCTATTCTTTACTGTCACGGTATTGAGTGTGCGGTAGACTACACCCCGCCTCAATCCTCCATCATTCATTTCGGCAACAGGTATTGGTGCCACCGCAAGTCATAATGACTGCTGAATGAAGCCATTTGCAAGATTCATCTCAATGTAAGCCTTTTGAGTCGTTCACTCAACCCCTGCCAGGTCATTGATGCACCCATATGGTAGTGTTAAACTGGGTTTGAGATTGATGGTATGGTCAATTGGGTGGTGCAGGAGGAGTGTCTTGGCCTGAACCTTATCGAAAACCTCCACAAACTCAAAATACTTGGCCTAGATGGGGCCTCGACTGTCAGTGGTTATAGTTTCTGACCTCGCTCCATCCAATCTTGTTAGCTGTGTGCTTTCAACTTTGGCTGATGGATGGTAAGGAATTCTGGAAATGTGGAAACAAACGGTTCGCCTATGAAAGAGACAAGTACCACTATCCAGTGACTTTCGTTGTGACTCAGCAAGCCAGTTGCAGTCATTCAACCCCTGCATCGTTGGTAACTGTTCTGCTGTAACTACTGCCACTGCTCCTGCTGGCTTGTCCAACTTATGGGGCTTCTCCCATCTTTGTTGGTGGTACCTTCCATGGAAGCTCCTGGCGACCCTGTACAATCATCAAATCATATGGCAAAAGCATCATCTACCTCATTTCTTGCTGGTACTTCATTGAATGCAGTGGCTTCAAGTATGTGTATGTCTGGAGGGTAATTTTCTTTACCACCATTTGGCAGAGATCCATTGCCTTCCGCAGTTGAAGGTTTTGATATCTCGTTGGTGACTCCCAGTATATTGGCATCACTGCTTGGAGCCAGCAAAGTAAGAAGTGGTCCAGAATTGCAGTCAATCTCTGGGTTTCTTGTCTTGAACCACAGCAAGCCCAGCACTAGGTTGTATATTTTCATCACGATAACTACCACCTCCAATTCGTCAACAGGGACCAGGTGTTGTAAATACCAAACCAAGAAGCTGGTTATTTGACTCTCTTTGGCAGACATTATTATTAGACCTTTGAGGTCCAGGGTGGAGGTAAATGCAGGTTTGTGTCTTAGTCCAAAATGCTTGAGCAGCCTTGGTGTAGTAAAGTTGCTTGTTACACCACAATAAAGAAGTGCTCAAACATGCTGTATGTCATTATATCAATCCCAAATTTGGACTTTGTGAACAATGTGCCATATATCTGGTTTCTCTGTACCACATAGGTATTGACTTGAAAAGAAACTCCTGGGTGGCTTCAAAATAACTCTCAATTTGAGGGCTAATTGGTAGGGTTGGATCCCATCTATTGTTGCCAACAATATCTTTATTCATAACATCTCCCGCCCCAACTGAAGCCTGTCCAGCCTCTTCCACCAGGCTAGGTACTGGGAGTAGTATGTGAGTTTTTTGACTACTGTGTGTCAAACAACTTTTGATGTTTCACCTAGCATCTGCATCCACCTCTGCCTGGGTTGCAGTCTAGTTCGAACATATTTGACTGACTGACTGTACCTGGTCCGGTGGTGAATGTCATGATCATTGCTTCTGTACCATGTGCACTGCTGGGTGGCCTTTCAGTTCTCTCAGATGTCTTTTGAGGTCCTGAGTGCCAGCAGTAAGTTGAAATGATTGCATCCCCCACTGGTATTTCTGTGTTTGTAGGACTTGCCGCCACCAGCATCTGACGATTTCTGGGTCTGTGTTTCCTGATGGTTTGGTGATAGACAGCTGGCATATTTGTTTTCCACCTGTATTCGACAATTCCTGCTTCTGTTGACAGCCGGGTTTCTTTCTGTCGCTTTGGGTATGTATCTCTTCTGATGCTGTGGCCTTGTCAAATGCTGTTCAACAGCTGTGAATTATCCAGATTTTGGAGTTGTTAGTCCAATCATACTTTTCAGATGGTGCCACAGGCCTCACCAGTAGTGTTAGCAATGGTTCCAATCTGCAGGATCCGCTCAGGGTTAGGGTTGAAACCGAACCATTTCAAAATGGGCAGTCTCGGTTGCCAGTGGAACCAAACCCGAAAGAATGATTCAGGTCCATGCTGGAATTTGGAACCGCTTGAATTTCCATATTATATTACGAGTTGTACAACAGGTTTATAATACACTGCATTCAAATTGAGCAGTCTCGTATTTGATCACATCTGTAATTCATATCGACTACCTTGTCTGTCAATGATTTCATTTCAATACAACTAAGTATGATTAACATGATATATTGAATTGATCCATATTTTAGTCGATTCGACTGGTATCTACAAGAAAGAAAACTTCAACACTATTTAAACTAATACTAGTTTTACATTCTGTAGTGTATAATGAATATCAATCACCATAGATAATATAGTCTCAACCATTGTTGTTATAAGGGTATTGCCTACCTCTTGCTTAATTTTGCCATAACAAACAGACACCTGATGTGCAACTGGACATGACTAGTAGATATACAATAGCTCAATGCACCCAGCATATATGAACTAGTGTATGGAATTTTGGAAATTGTTGAAGTAGAAAAAAATGAGTACTATTTACTCACAAAGTGCCAGCGGGTTTCATATCGAATATATAGGGAGACCTGTGATCAATTTTAAATAGAACTATGACTAGCTATCCCATATCAGCTGAAATACAACTAATATCAACATGTCATAGTAATTACAATTCAATTAAAGTTATTGGGTTACAGTCTGCAGGTGTTTTTCAAGAATATTTCAAATCAATTGGATGCCAACAAACAGTTTTCATGGGTACTAGTGATAATAAACATATGAATCACCAATTCAAAGAAAAGATAATGTACTACTGATTGGTCGTTTGGAACAATAATGATATTTCAATTTACAACAATTGATGCTTCAAGTTGAATACCCCAAAGAGCAAATGAACTCTTGTTCAGTATTATGGACTGCCTTTTGTGAAGGTATATGCAATGAAAGACGATCTATTGAGCAGTATGTGTGCTCTTAAATGAGTGTCAACAGAGTGTCAAAAGCAGCTGACAATATGGCGCATAAGGCAAATACACACTTTTGCAGCAGTATCAACTGTCTTTCAAAAAAATATATTCAATGAAGAACAATCTATAGTGAAGTATAAATGCTCTAATATGTGCATTGACAGCACCTCAACACCAGTTTAAAATGTGGTTCAAAAGGCAAATGAATTCTTTTGCAGCAGTATTGACTGCCTTTTGTCAAGATATATTCAATCCAGACCCACCTATTATTCAGTATGAATGTTCTAAGATAAGTATCAACACAGCATCAACGCTTTTCAGTGCAGTACATTATTATTGATTATAGTCGCATTTGTGGAAATAATCAAATTGGATGTTTTGACTGACTTTATCGAAAGATAATCATTGTGCAGTGCTTCTGAGGTGCAAAAGAGTGGAACCACTATTCTGTTTACAAAGTCATTATACATTTCAACTCATGTGGAATATATTATATTGACCGCCTTTCACATAGATATAGCTTAACTATCGTGCAGTATGATTGCTCTAAAATGAGCGTCAACAGAGCATCAACAGAGTGTCAACAGGGCATCAATAGTGGCTTAAAATGCAGCTCAAATAGCAAATGCATCGTTTTTCAGCAGTTATGACTTCCTTTTGTAAGGATGTATTCAATTTAGGGCACACTATTGTACGTTATGAATACCCTAAAACGAACGTCAATGGAGCGTCAATGCTCTTCAGTTCAGAGAATTATAATTGGATAGAGTTGCATTTGTTGAATAATCAAATTGGATGTTTTGACTGACTTTATCGACAGATAATTATTGTGCAGTGCTTCTGAAGTACGAAAGGGAGGAACCCCAATTCTGTTTGCAAAATCATTTTACATTACATTCATGTGGATATGATTTTAATGTCAATTTTTTCATTAGATATAGCTTAGCTATTGTGCATTATGATTGCTATAAAATGAGCGTCAACAGAGCATCAACAGAGGCTTACAATGCGGCTCAAATCAACTCTTTTACAGCAGTTTCGATAGTCTTTCATCAAAATACATTGAATCTAGAATGATATATTGTGCAGTATGAATGCTCCAAATTGAGTGTCAAATGAGCGTCACTACTTGTCAGTTCAGCAGACGATTATTGGGTATGGTTGCCTGTATTGAAATAATTAAAGGTAATGCTGTGAATAGCTTTATCGGCAAATAATCATTGAATGGTGGTTCTGCGATAGAAAAGAGTTTTATCACTAACCTGTTGACAAATTTCTTAAACATTATGATGTATCCTTAACAAGGTATTATGCCAGTTTTTTAAAGAGAAAGATCTTTGGTTTATCAATATGTAAACATTCTGATATGGACATCAAAAGAGTAACAATACTGTTGAGTTTGCCACAATATTATTGGATATATACAAAAGTCTCCAATTGCATTTGAAAATATATGCTGAAGTCGAATATTTGAATATCATGGTAGTAGGATTGATTATTAACAATCGACAGAATGAAATAGTCATGACGTAAGAAAAGTAAATGTGAAATGTGGAGCTGGAGATTGAACCCGCTTGGTCCAACTCAATCTGGCGAAATCTGCAGAAAGGCCTGTTCGGTTCCAGGTTTGTAACTGGAAATTATGCACAGTTCAGGTTTAGTACGGTTGCAGAACCGGACCATGGCCTCGGTTCCGGATCCAAACTAGACCACAGCTCAATAACCTCGAACCATGGCTTACGCTACTTCCCAGACCTTATTGTAGTGAGCTATCTCCAGCTCTGGTACATTCCAACCTGCCTGCCTTCAATTAGCTTTCATACGCTTTGTATAGACTCTCACCTGGTCATTTGGCAGTTGAATATATTCATCCATCATCTTCATCACTGCATAAATGCAACCTTCTGTGTCTTCCAACATCCATCTGATCTCTCTGGAGAAGAGGTCAAAATTCTCTAAGCACGGATCTGAATCTCCATATCGGCCACTGGTTCATTTGGTCAAGTCTGTGAGTGGAGTCCACTGTTGAGTAGGGTCGTGATAGTTACCGAATCAATTGAGCAGAGAGACCGCATATTGCACTGGAATGGGTCCAGCACATGGGATTAAGTGTTTGTGCAAGTTGAAATTGGAGTGCAGTGCATTGCCAAATGTGTGTAATGCTTTTGCTCCACTACAGAATTGCATGGGGGTGACCATATCAAAAGTCTCGGGTTTTGCAATGCTGGCAGTCTCTGGTTTGACATGTTTCAAGTCCAATAATTCCCTTTTGAAGGCCAATTGTTTTTTCTCAGCTCTCAACCAATTGGTTTGTGGATCCATCATGGCTTTAGATAATATATTCTATACCAATATCTCTGGGAAATTTTCGTTGGTAATCGCTGATCGGATGATATTGTACTCATGAAGACCAGTAGAATACTGGCAGTCTTGATCTTCATCAGCCGCATTGTCGTTGACCTCAGTTGCCAGTTCAACAATCAGTGTGATGCAGATTCTAGGTCTCTGTATTCATTGGCTTCCCACCACAGAAGCTGCTGCTTGGACTGTTGATTCACTCCATCATTTATCAGTGACATATATTTGAGTTCTAGTAGGTATCTTGGGCGGCATTTTGATACTATTGTGTAAGAAATTGACATATTGAAATCTTTTTGAGAGTTTTCAGAGGGTTTTCAAGGTGTTGTATGTGTATCAAAGGCATCAACAAATGCGATACATGTCACAAATTCCTGTGAGTGAAACATCACCACTGACTGAAAAGCGATTGCAGGGTAAGGGCAGGAGTGCACTATTAAAGCTTTGTACGAGCTAGTATATCAATACAGTTGGTACAGTTGCAAACAAGAAGTGATTTAGTATGATTGTGTATAAGTAACATAATTGCTGCGATACAATTTGCAGCTGTGCAGAATCTACTGAAGGTTAGTGCTTACTCAGCCTTGGCTCATAGCCTTGCTGGCAGCCACAACCCTTACCACCAACCCCTGATATCTGCTGTTACAGACTGATTTTTGCGTTTTTATTTTCATCACATTAAATTGGTTCTCTGCTTGCTAGGTTATATCTTTTTTCTTTTCCTGATTGCAGTGCAAGTGACTAGTTTATCAACACCGAGTTTGTCAATCAAGTTCACAACAGAGATTCAAAAATCAATTCTTGCCATTATGGCGAGATGCTTGTTACCGTGGCCAGCTGGACAGAATGGCTGCAAATGAAAAAGGTCCAACTCACTTCAAACATCGGCGGATACCACCACACTAGTTGGTTCATCATCTTCGAACTAGCAAAGAATTATATGATATTATGCAAGAACTAGATTGAAGATGTCAGCCACCATATTGACCTATGGCGGAATATCATATGGCTGGGACAGACAGTTTTGAGTGGCCAGTTTAGGTATCGTCTCAATAGCCTGACGCAAAATGAAGGAGACCAGAGAAGTGAAGGAGCAATGATAGCCACATCGGCGAAGTCAATTGCCGCAGTGTCAAACGATACAACAAATATATAGGACTTGGATTGTGACCTTGCAGCGACAACAGCACAGCATGAGAAGCTTCCAACCGCAATGGCACAAAGGTCTCCAGTAACAGTGGAGACTTTAGTTGCCAAGATTGTTGACAAAGTGACAGTAAAGCTGAAATGTGAAATGCATTGGGCAGAGGTGTTCAGTTCAGCTGCAATGATCACCCATGAGAATGCAGTTACTAATATTCTGGAGTTTGAACACCGCATCCATGCCTAGTACCAAGATTTCTTCCAAGAACAGATGGTCCTCCCCCCTATAAACAAAGATGGCAGTTTCTAGATAAACACGATTCCAGCCATCAAGCCCACTCACAATGTAGTATACCCACTTACACCACATGAATGGGAGGAGTACTAGATGGCCACCCAGAAGCTGCTGATGATATGGCTGATCCGATGGTCAAACTCCCCATAAGCATCCCCAGCGCTATTTGTTTCCAAGGGCATCAATACTGAAGAGAAACCACAGTTCCAGATAGTAATTGACTATCGCACTGTAAATAAGATAACAGTCAAAGACTGATTCCTGCTCTGCAACCCTGCAGACTTCATGGCCAAGCTCGAAGGCATGCAACAGTTCTCTGAACTTGTTTGCTTCTTTGGATACCATCAGCCCCATAACCACCCTGACTTGATCAAGAAGAAAGCCTGTATTGGTTGAAACGGACTGAATGAAATGTTAGTCATGCCATTTGGTGTTGTGAACGCCCCCAAGAAGTTTATGTGTCTGATGATTGACCTGCTGCGTCAGCAAATGAATGATGACTACTGTATTGAATTTATTGATGATAATCTGATCTACTCGAATGATGAAGAAGTGCACTCTCCCCAGGTTCAAGCAGAATGAGACACCATCTGCAAGGCACGCTTCCAGTTGCAAGAGACCAAGTACACTCTCAGGAGGACAAAGGCCCCCTTCCTTGGATTCAAGATCGATGGAGATGATGACAATATCCACATGACATATCAAAAAGTCAAAGCCATCACCGACTGGTGGCATCTGGAGACCCCCCTGCAACCTGAGGAGCTTTGTAGGCCTGAGAGGGGTATACTGCTGTTTCATTCTGTACTTTGAATGAATTTCCACCCCATTACTAGTCCTCTTTACTGTTGACCAGCAGGCATTTGATGCATGCCACACGGATCCCAATCAATGGGTGGCAGTCTCACAAGCCATACACTTCCTGAAGGTGGCAATCATTTGCTGGCCAAAACTCGCACTGCCCAAGAAAGGCAATTACGAATACCTGGTGCATACTGATGCTTCAAACTGTGTGAACATAGCCACACTATGACAGCGGCAAGAAGGCCCAGCTGAGGACGGAATTATTGCATAGTTTTCGAGAAAGCTCTACAATGCCAATGCATATTATTGCAACTGAAATGATCAGCTTCTAGCTGCACAAGACATGATCAAACACCAGTGAATGTATTCTACCAGCGGCCACAAGTTCATATTCCGGATGGAGCATTCATCACTCCCGCATATTCTCGGCCAGCCAAAGCTGTCAGGGAAACCAGTGCAACTGCTGGGAACACTGCAGGAGTATAACTTCAAAATTGAGTTCTACCCAGGTGGAAAAAAATTGATTCAAGATGCTCTTTGATCACGAGTAAATCATATGCACCCACCAGTACCCCATGCAGCACAAAAGACTGTAGCCAAGGCCATAGTCAAAGAGACAGCAAATGCGGCATATCCTTAAGCCCAACTGTGGAGTGGCATCAAAGCAGATGGCTGGCTTGAGGATACCTGAACTGCCAATCAGTGGTGCCCATATTTTGAGGTGATACCGATAGCACTAGAAGCGTATGGGACACCTGAAGTGTCACCATGTACAAAAGCATTGGCAAGGAGGAAGAGATCACCACAATCCACCCTGGAGGATGGACTAATCAAGGAAGAAGCAATGGGGAAGTGAGGTGTACCCAATGCACTCTGAAAATAGGTAATTCAGGAAGCTCATGACTTAGCAATTGGAGGCCACTTCAGTGCTCAGTGGGCTACTGCGCTACTAGCCAGGGAGTTTCACTGGACAAGTCTAGCTCAGAATGTCAAGCAGTACATGCAGGGATACTTGGCCTGCTACAAAGTGAAGTCATCAAACATATAACTGTATGGTCTGCCCCAACCGTTTGACATCTCCAGTATGCAATGGAAACTGATCAAGGTGGACTTCATCACTAAGCTGCCATCAGCAGTTGACAACAGAAGGGTGATAGCCATAAATACTATGATTATTGCTTTCATCAACTTACTGAATGAATGAGCCCACTGGGTAGCTGCCCAAGACGCTATCCTAACTACCATGCAATTGCTGACATCTTTGTTGACAGATACTGCCATCTTCATGGCTTACCTGTAGCCATAGACTCGGACCGCAACAACCTATTCACCTCAAATTTTTGGCAGCCCCATACTACTATCAGGCAAGCCGAAATGAAGATCGCAAACGCCTTCCACCCACACAGATACAGGCAGGCGGAGAAGGTAAATCCAATCTTTGAGAAATATCTTTGAACCTTCACCATGGTACATGACTGCTGATCAAACTACCATCTTGGCCTGGCACAATTCAGTTATAACTCCCATGATCACCAAGCACATGGCATGTCCCCTTTCGAAGGTAATCAATGATTCAACCCTTACATGCAGCTCAATATGATGGCAGTAGAAATGAAACCGCAGCCTGGAAGTGGCTCTGTAGCAGTCAACTTCGCAATAAAAAAAAATTACATTCTTGACCAGTTGATGAATGTACTGAAGGTTATGCGAGCCATACAGGTGCAGGAGGCCAATAAGAAGCAACAGTTTGGCAGATTACAGCCAGAAGATTGTATCATGCTGAACACAAGTGATTATTGGCTGGAGTACACATATGCCACAGTGAATGACGTCAATGGAGTTGATACTGATGGTCAGGGCACCCAACTTAACAAGGCCCTGCAGCAAAAGTATATTAGTGCATTCGCCCTAGGATATTAGTATGGACAAAACACTTTGGAGCTGGATGATATTCTGGGCCACATATGGGTACAAAGGATATTCAATGTCGGCCAGTTCTACCAGTGCAAAATTGACGACACATGGTATCAGGCACCACCCCTGCCAATCCAGGTCATGAAGAGCAGAGCTTCGGAATACAAGATCAAGCGAATTACAGTCGAGAAACAGAGTACCGAAAAAAGCAATGTACACGTTCTAATGCACCAGAAAGACTACCCTGATGCGGAGAGCACCTGGGAGCCCATCCACCACATCACACATTTCAGTGGAAAGAACTCCATTCCAGATTATTTAGAAGTGGTCAATAGCGATGAACTGTATGGCCTGATTCCAAAAGTATACTTCCCAAGAATGGGGATGTGGAATGTTGGGAATGGTAGAAAGATGACAGCCTTGGAAAATACATGCAGTTAGTGTTTTCAGTGTTAGCATGTTACCTTGTCATGGGCATAGATTTTCTTTTAGGGGGAAATAGTTGTAGGGTTTTATATGTGGTTAAATTAGAGTACGGCTTGGCAATACGGCTCTGTGGCCTTGGATAGAAGGAAAGTCTTATCTCAGGAATAGATTTGGATTATATACTTTATACCACAATGGTGAAATACATATAGCAACTCCATTGAAGAGCTACATATTATTCAATGTATTATTAAATATGGGCTAATAAATAACAAAAGTAGCCACAAGCAGAAAATTCAGATAAATCACTTATCACTTAGATATATTTTTCACCAGCTGATGCCTACTGAAAGGCAAATACAACGGTTGGAGACCTTGCAGATATACAACCTTGATATTGGATACCTCTCAATTGCAAGTGAATATATTTAAAATATTCTTCAGCCACAGAACAAATTACAAAAATCCACTGCTATACCACTTAGAAATAAGAGAGATAGTCAAGATTATAGCCAATAGAACTGTAAATTTAGTTCAAGCAGAAGCCAAACTATTGAGTACCATCCAAATAAATAACTAAGTTAACAATATTTCAAAAGTCTACAAGTGGCAATAATATTTGGGGAATATACTTATAGCACTGGAAGTGAAACTAGATATGAAAGAGTTAGTGAGAAGAAAGGGAGCAATATTAGCAAAAACTAATTTGCTTTCCGAGACAGTACGGTACGGTCAATACTATTCTGAACGTTCTAAGCGTTACTGAATCTTGTCCCCGTGCTACCACCATCACCATACAAAATTTGTACTCCAAGCATTTCAAATAGTTGTGGCCAAGTTGGCAACTCACATAACAATACTCATTGTCAATTCTTACGGTTCTCGCTTAAGATTTAGTTCACACTTATCCTGATCCCATGATAATATCAACTTATGTTATCTTTATCACATATTATTGTACGCAATGCCATATTTCGTCGTCAGAGCGGCACATTTGGCACTGCTATGTCTGATATTTACTAATATACAAATTTCTTCCACGAATAAAAGTGATCGACTTATACAATATATGCAACAACAATTTTAAGTGTTCTATCTACTAATACAATAAATTGAACGCTTCTAAGTCAATAGTATTATTTAAAAATCATTGACTATCATCTGGATCAGAAGAAAATAGAAGCATATTGGCTGCACACTGAATCATGTGTAAAGGGATGACATACATCGATCCAATGCCAAAAAGGGGTTTTCGACGATAACTACCATTCTCCAAAGATAATGTACGTGTCTGATCTTTATGCGCAACAATCACCATTGCCGGAACCTCGTGCATTGGGCCCGCAACAATTGTGGTGACAAGGGCCAAAAGTGATCGTTGATTTGACTCCGAATCCGCAATAAAGAAAAGACATTGTAATCCTGCTGGAATTCGTCCTCTAGTCGACTTGAACTGTCCCTGCGTTCCATCCCTGAGGAAAACTGTATCATTTTAGGAAGGCTTATGCTTCCTCGATTGGTTCATTTCAGTGCTTCGTACGATGTGAATCATCTGCTTGTCGTGTTGAAATGATCTCACTGGAATGGCTGCGGAAGCATAACGACTGTATTTTGCGTTGTGTAGACAACACAATTCTTTGTCGTTATCGACATATTCGGTGTAGTTACCATATCTTCCGCATCACCATGCGATGTGATTTTGAAGTTCCCCTTTTGGCATTCCACACCAGAATGGGAGTTCTGCTAGAGACTTGATTCCTGGCCGGTGATTTTTCATCATTCGAATTGCTCAAGACATGGGAAATGGATTTCGGTTTTCATGACAACCTTGTTTGGCATTGAGATTTAGATCTGTGAATTGGAACACCTCGTTCCGGGCTTTCGTGCGCAAAATCTGGAAAGATGGCTCATGGTGGTTGGATTGTAGGTACGCATCTTTCAAGTCAATCATCAACCTTTGCAGTAGTTCAGAGCGTACATTTGATAATTGCCCTATCTGACGTATGTGATCTGAAAAGTGGTTCAACAGATGCATCTTGACAAAGGTGAAGTCAGACTCATCACCAAAGTGCGACACTATTTCTGAATCGATTTAAATTTCATCCTCATCGATACGATGACGTGTTGCCGCTGCGGAAAGACGTGACCATGCAGGATCATTCTCGTGCTCATGTTGAATATTGATGGCGAGCTGCTTTCGCAGTGCTTTGGCAACCTGCTTGGTTGACCTTTTCGCAAGAAAACGACCAAAGACGTCTTTGTGACGATGAAATTCTCTGAGATTGTCTTCCATATATTTGATTGTCACATCGGTATGGTTGTGATACTGAGTCATGAGGTGCAAGTAGACGAGGTTTTTGATACAGAGCATGGTGGATTTGAATGAACGTTGCTGCTCCGAAGAAGGATCAAAAAGCATCATTGCAACAATAGGAACAATAACACCGCCTAATGTTTTCATCTCTTTGCCACTCCATTGTGTCACAGCTGGGTAGGGCTTATTGAATCGTGCAAATCCTGGATAATGAGGCATTATTGCCCAAAAATTCATTCAATCGGTCAATTCAATTGTGACACTCCAAAAATGGCACTAACCACTCCATCAAATGCTTCAAAATACTGAGATAGAGAGTGTGTAAAACATCAGAAACAATCAATGTATGCAAAGAAACGCATTTCATATTCCAAAAGATGCCTTCCATTGTCGCTGCACTTCTTTCAATAAGATAATCACATGCATGGTTTTGGTCTTGATTATCAAATCGTGTGGTTGAATCATCTTTTGGAAGTATGGTCAATAATCACGGCGTGGCCAGGTAGATGGATTGCCCACTCCACACGACAATTTCGCGGCTTCACATACCGGTCATCCTGGCTGTTTAATTGCATGGAGGTGAATATTTTCAAAGTAATCGGCCATCCAAGCACAGATGATTGGCAAGCATTGTCGCATTTTTCCGTCACCACAGAGCATGTGTTTTCCTTTCTGGGAAACAGCGTTGAGAGGATGACAAATAATTTCAAAAACCCGTCTAAGCACTTCCCGATTGTATTCTTGTTGCTCTTTGATGGCGGCTGTTGTTCCACAACCACGGTGATGATGCTTCGCAGGTACTGGAAATAGGGCGACTACGACACTGGCAAGGCACGAGGGCTTTGATTGAATCGTCGAATTAATGTTTCCCAGACTGAGGTAGATCGGCCATTCCTTTTTATCGCCAGAATAGTTGGTCAA
Organism: Trichophaea hybrida; assembly: GCA_015178995.1. NCBI lineage: Eukaryota > Fungi > Ascomycota > Pezizomycetes > Pezizales > Pyronemataceae > Trichophaea > Trichophaea hybrida. The sequence continues at coordinate 439,655 of WHVE01000016.1, forward strand.
ATGCGTTTGATCAGAGCTGCCAAAGATCAGAACAATAGTGGAGCCGACAGGCTTTTTCAACTATGAAGAACATTTAATTATGACAACGCGTCGAAGAAATGAAAACTCACACCTGCCCATTCCACCACCAATAGCATGTATGAACTTCAGAGTATACTCTCTCCCCCAATTCATTATAATCCTTGATCGGTGCATATACCATATGCACTTGAAATGCAGATTGTTGCAGTAGAAATGCGATGCAGTCAACAGGGTTTCGATAATAAAAACGCATCTTTCCATCGTCGCGTAGTGCTTCTGAATTGACAAGACCTGCATAACTGACTTTACCAAATTTCCATGAAACGATTCCAAGTGCATAGGTCATTTCATCGATTTTAGTGTAAAGAGTATATGCAGATGGGATGTTTGTCTTTACCCCCTGAAGATTCATCAGCTCATCGCTGGCAGCCCTACTCAGTTTGCGCTTGACACCCAAGTGTGCCAAACGATATTCTTGCTCACAAGAAAACAGTGCCCATTGGATGATTTTGTCGTCCAAAATGTGGAAATCACCATCCATTGCCTTTCCGGCTTCACACAAGTCCAATGTCATCGATTGTAGTTCATTCGACTTGAAAGTCGGCTGTAGTGGATCCATGTAGCCATCGCCATTGTCATCATCCTCACTTGTAGAATTGTCGTCGGAAAATTGAAACAGGTCATTTGGACATAGAGAGAAATAGTCTGGAAGTAGGATATCATTATTAGCAATAATTGTGGATCCTTTGTCTGGAATCTGGTCCAGAGGCACGTAATTTACCCTCTCTGAATGGTGACATCAGAGGTGATTGATGTATTCACCACTGTAATGGTAAACTATATTGCAATAATTGCAAAGTGTACAATTAATCGAACTCATTGGATATATAGTTTGTCGTCGCAAAGACGAGATATGTAGTAGAGAAAATATGTGCTTATTTTGGGCGGAGATATCCGGTAAAACCCCTAACCTCATGTTTCCTTTTTCGGCGAAAGGAGTCCTATCGCACTTTGGCTTCATCCTCACCAGCCCACTGCAATCAGCAATTGTCCTACAGTTATCACAACTTGGGAGTCAGTAGAAATGCCTTGCATATGATAGATATCGATTCTGCGCATCGCGATGATCTCCTCAATACTAAACTCGGCGTTCCCACGGTTGCTAACTGTCCCCTGGATACTGCATTTTGTACCTGACCTGAACTCATGGGAAATGAGTTTTAACTTGACCGAGTAGATTGTAGGTCATCGTGGGGCAGAAACATTGTGAGGTGAATGGAGGGGAGGTAGATGTCTACCAACGAGGTATTCATCAACGAAACACCGATTTGATTGTTTGACACATCGAAATTGGCTTCAGAACGTAGAAATTGCCTCAATTCTTTGCCGTCACAGACCAGGATTCTGGATGTCAAATTGACCTAGTCAGTTCCATCACTATGGGATGAGCGAGCAGAACTATATAATACTCCCATCTTCCGCCCACCCTCCATTCTGCTTCTCATCTCCTTTTCCTCCTTATTCCTCCATATCATCATTATCTTAATGTTATTTCAAGTTGATATCGCCAACGTTCAATTCCATCTTTGCAACCCTCGAAACACATCTCTATTGTTTCGTATAAATTTGGTATCTATTCTCAACGTAGATGTTTTTGCCCTGTTCGAACAATGAACTTCGTCATTAGACATACTAACTTTGTCTAGATGCCGATTCAACAACTCAATGTATGGGCCGCAGACAAGGTTATTGGGAAATCAAATTGGACAGTGGAAGAATTGGGGCTCTACGAAGAGAAGAGAACAATAGGCAAGATGGCCAATTGCATCAGAGAGTCGATGTTTAGCATCACTTCGAGCCTTGGTATCCGCGGCAAAAAGTAAGCAAGCAAAGCCGAATGGGACGGCATCATCAAACAATGCATCAATTCAATCCCCGATTTAGCTGGTCAGAGAGCGCGATTTCGTCGATGGGAAGCGGATTCTAGTGCCAATAATGTTGATGGAAGAAAATGCAAAATCGCCAATGATGACCTTGCAGAAATGGCCATCAGGAGGAGGAAGGGCAGATCGCCAGTGGAGAATACACCAAAGAGAAAGTGAAACGTCGAATCAGGTATGTTCTGCGTCGTCGTGATCACTATTTCAAAGCTGACAAAATTACATGGTGATGAGGACATATCGCCAATCAAGCATGGATGTCCAGTGACCCCTCCCCATCAGGAAGTGTTCAATTATTCCATTGTATACGTCGATCCCATCACGGCATTGAAACGCGATGGAGAAAAGAACTTCCAATGGCAAGGGCCCAATACGAATCACGTTTTGTCGTTCACAGTACTTACGAGCATCATTGAGGCTACGATATTGGCCATTGTCAAGACGGTGAATGAAGGGATGCACTATCCCTCACGGAAAATCCAGGAATTGTGAGGCGTCAGATGTTCGCCGGACCACAATAAAGAACCGTGAGTTGGAGATGTGGCTCCCATATTGAACATCAATACAACACTTGCATGGCTTCGATCGATGACCTATTTGGAAGTCCAAACAATTTATTGCGTATTACTGCGAAAGGATGAGGTTCCGAATACTCCAATGCCTGCAGGAAGATCATTCCTACCACTTGACGAAATCCTTCCTCAGGCAGAAGAGATAATCAACAACTTAGGCAAAGCAACTGACGACAAATCGGCATCTTCCAGACCCAGACCTCGCGGCCTTCTATCGTCCTTAGCAAAACTTGTGGCCACTGATGAACTTATCTAGAGGAGGCTTATTCATCAAAAACGATAGTTGACAATTATTCAGAACAGGGGCCGCACCATTTGGAGTGACGACTATCTACCCCCGAATTCGGAGGAGGAAAGCGTCAATTGGCTGCATCACCATAAGTATTTGGTTAGCCCTCCCTCTCCAGGTTCGAAAGCCCATGTGAAGCCTAATGAACAGCGAAAGAAAAACTGAGACGATGGAAATTGTCATTGGCAATTTGCTTCGGGATTTGACTGGGAATGGGTTTTCACTCAGATTATGATTTGCTTGGTTTTTACTTACGATTTGTTGATTTTTGTTGATTTTTGCTTGGGTTTATTTGGGTTAATTGGGTAGCAATGGAATAGGTTTACTTATGCAGGGTTTGTGTAGTTTGAATGAAGATATTCGTTGTCGCCTCAACGTTTTCAATTGTAAGCTTAAATGCTCCAAGATATATCAATTTTTGGTGTCCGCAATTTAATGTCTGCACTACACCCAATGGGATTTCAGTCGCTAATTGAGATTCATACGATGATTGTCATTTCAAGCTATATTGCCGATGTGCTCAAACACTAATACACTTTTCAAACCTAATTTTGGTTGCCGGAACGACAAATTCCATGGTCTATACCATAAATGTACACTGCACTCCATTGCCTATACTGTGAACATACACCACACTCCAGTGCTCTCGGTGTTTCAACCCTAATCTGGTCAGCGGTGTGCAGCCCAATGTTCCTGAAAATGATTTCGGCTTTTGAGACGAATGAAAATTCAGTATACTATCCACTTTTCAAGCGATGCTACATGTTCTGATGGGAGCAAGGAAAATCAGGGGGTTAGTTGAACGGATAGCTCCATCCACCATGTTGGTTGATCTACGATAAAGAACGTCCATTCGACGACTATTATTGTCTCATCTTTTAGAGTTTTCATACACTTTCAATCTTGTTTATTATATGCTCTTGATATTTCATTTATTCTTTCGTTATTACACACTCTTTTCTAATCAAATGACTCGTAGGCGCAAGCATTCTCCACCTCCATCCAATTTAAGTCATCGACCATCCAGACAAGACGATGATGCTGATAACAAGCTCCCAGAAATTCCGGATATGTACGATTATCGCCGCCATAACGAAGAAAATGCACAATTCTCTTCTCAAAGACGTACCAGTAAGTGCTCTGCTCTTCGCCAACTAACTCCTCGTTCCACTCAACCTCATGCCCCGAGTCGACGAGAGGTCCATATTGAAATCGATGACGATTATGAGGAGGAACAAAGCAGCCCCGAGATTGCTTGCCAGAAGGTATGGACTCTGATAATGAAACGACAATTTTCATATTCTAATTATTATTATAGCGCATGACACGTAAGGAATGGGGTGACCACTGTGTGTTCTTCAAAGAGCTTTGGCAGGAGTTCACTTCCTTGGAACCTATTGACGAGGTGACAGGACAAATAGTTGCAGCAGAATACGGTATCCAACAGATGCTTTCCGGTGTCGAAGCATCAGTTCTTGCTGAAGAGAAGCCCAATGCCGGCCAATATGCAATGTTCAGTAACCCTTTCGCCACGAATGCTGTCCAGACTGCCCAGATCCACTCGTGGTGGAATCATTATGTCACAAAAGTTGATCCGGCAATGAGAATCACCAACCCTCCTCGTGCATACATTTTGGTGGTATTTGATTCATCCTCCGCACGGCGATTTTAGTCTGGCAAGATATAGGCCCTCGGCAAGAATACCTCCACACGCTCGGCAATGGTCTATAAGTGCAAGGAGCAGGTGGATTCTTTGTATGGCTTCAGAAGAATGGGCCAGAATGGAGTCAAACAATGTGTTGCACACCTCCTCAATCAAGACTGATTCATATGCCCTGAGCGGACGAGAACGGTATGTCTTTAAACAATGTCGATATGTGTCATCTAATGTATCTTTTCAGGATTGCAAGTATCATTTCGCGGTGACCGAAATTGTGGACCTACTTTATGGGACATACTTTGCAGAAGTAAGACAATTGGGAATGAATTACCGTGGAATGATCGGTATGATCAATTCGACGTTCATTGTACTTGCTGCAACCACGATTCACCATTGCCTTGGGGTATGGAAAACTGGGGAATACAAGGCACCAGCTGAGTTTGGCTCTGGTGGAGGTGCACATTGTGAGATCACATTCAATCATATCTGATGATCAATACTAACTGTCGATGCATAGTTGTATTTCATCGTCTCAAAGCCGAGTTCCTTTCTACCTCCCCTGAGGTCCAAACCAAGACAATTGAAGACGCCAAAATGATGATTTGTCAAAGGCAGAGATGGACTGGAGTTGTTGAGGTGAATGCATCAATGCCGCACAATGACCAGGAAGTACACAAGGAGGAGTACCTGTCTTATGTCCCTGAAGAGCTTGCTGATGTTTCTGACAACACATTTTGTTGTATGACTGCCAAAGTTGAAGCTGCGCAATCTTCACTCCTGCCAAGTCGTGTGCTACATGATATGATCTCCAGTACTGTTGATGTCAGTGGCACCAGCAACACCAATACAAACAACATCAACGACAATTGCAATAACAATTTCAATGTTACGGACACCGAAAAAGTTAGTTCAGAGAATTATGGGAGCTTTGACCTCAACATATCTGGCCTCAATGACTGTTGAGAGAGAGCAAGTGGTAATTGACGGAGGGAATATTTTGGTCTTTGCGATATGGTTTTTTGGTTCTTAAAATCATTGTATTTCTTTTTCACAATCATTGCATGGACACATGTAATCATTAGTATCATAATTGTCATCGGTCAGTAAGCACTATATAAAATCAAAGGTTTACTGAAAAACTATTTGCAATGACCATTTGTGATGTCAACTTGTGAGAATCATGAGAACACATCATCTGCATACAACAATCATTATCATGAGAATAGATACTAACTTAGATCAAATGAACATTCGTATCAATTTGAGTAAGTTGAGGAAGACGACTATCGTAAGTTTGCAAAATTATGAGAGAGTATGGGATGGCCATACAAATCAAAAGAGGTTTGAATAAAGCCAATGAACGCATATTTCAAACATCTCGACGACAAAGACAAGACGATAGTTTCTCACCTGAAATGGGGTCATGATCCCATTTGAGCCCATGGTATTTGATTTCACCAAAGTGTTGACGAAAGTAGTATGGAGAGTTCGCGGATATAAAAGCACAACCGGAGCTCGGTCATTAAAGGATGAAAAAAGCTTCAGAACGTCGTCGCTACGATGCAACTCGAAGGCCCATTCTCACCAATGCCCACATTGTGTTTCGGTCTTCATGGGCGCAGCACGTTCAATAACTTCAATCAACAAAAATTTGTTTTCGCTGATAAAGGCCATTGGAATTAGAGGATAGGCTAATTTGGTGAGCAGTAATAGCAATAATAGACATACTAGAGGAACTCTAACAACAGATAATTTAGGAAAATGATACCTTATTGACTGGGGGCCTCAAAAATACTCATCAGATTTCCATGTAGTTAGCCTGGCAGTCGTACTGCAAAGAACTAACTCATAATATTAAGTGGTATTTCTAGCGATACTCAATTTGCCACAGGATTCAGTTGACAAATCAAAAACAATACAGTCCACTTCAACTATATAACATCCCTCACCTATAATGGAAATGGATTAACATTTATTTCATTACTATACTGCAAGTAATAGTCAATGGCAGAAATGGAAATGCTGTAAATAATACCATTATCACTTTCATCAACATACTAATCTAGCAAGCCCACACAATAGTTATCAAAAAAGCTAGAATAACTGGAAAACAATTTACTGAAATTTTTATGAATGGATACTTATGTCTTAAGGTGTTACCTATCACAATAGTATTGTATTTTTACCCCCAATGCACTTTAGAATTCTAAAAGTATATGACTATAATCTGGAAAACCAAAATAATAAAATTGATTAACTTCTATTCTTCATCTAATTATTGGGTAAAGAATCATAACCAAATCATTAAGCAATATCCCTGGAACTTGATAATTGCAAATGTATCACTTGGCACAGCATCCTCAGTCTCACTAAATTGTATTATATTGCCCATATTCACCAGGCTCCTAATATGTCCCTGTTCAAAGTGGATTGATAATAAAATTCCTATATATGTCATGATGGGATAGCAGCCATAAAAAAACCCTGGGTTAGTTGTTATTCCACAGCAGCTAATATTATGATAAAAATGAATCATATTTTTGACCAGTCAATAAATGCACTAAAGATTATCCAAGTCCTACTGGTACAGATAGCCAATCAGAATCTGTATCTATATTGTATTTGGCCCCGAGATTATATTATAACATATCCTAGGGGCTATCTACTTTACTATTCGAATACCACTGGGAATATTGTCAATGAAGTCCATACTGATCATGAAAATACCTGGCTAACCAATATCCTGAAGAAGATGTATATGGAATTATTGACTCTGGGGAAGTAGTATGAAAAAAATTCTTTCAAGCTGAATAATATTGCAGATTACCTACCAAAATAACAGACTTTCAATATCAAACAGTTGAACAGTATACAATTGACCACAGATAGCACTATCTCCCATTGAGGGTTATACGGAGTAGAGCTGCCATACACAAAGATATACAAATCCAAGATTGGGAGCAGGCTACTGATAATAAAAACATTCATTTACTAGTACAATTGAAAGACTATCCTAATGAGAAAAGTACTTGGAAGATTATCCACCAAATCATATAGATTAGTGAAATAAACATCTAGAAAAAATCTGTGACTGTGGTCAATATGAAAAATTGTACTGCTTGATTCCAAAGTTGGACTGGCCAAGTTAATACAAATCAACAATTGAAGCTATAGGATTGTTGGATATATATATAGAGATAGAGACAAAGTGGGTAATAATTGTGAAAATAAGTAACAGTAATAGAAAATATATATAGTGAGATTTTTTGGAGTTAGGGTTGTAGTGTATTATGAAAAAGAAAATTTTTTTAAAAGGAAAAATAGTTATACAGTTATATATATGGTTAGATCAAAATAAATCTTTTGTAGTACAGCTTTGCAATATGGCTCTACAGGCTTGGATAGAAAGAAATCCATATCTCTAAAATATGTATTGATTATAGTATGCTGTGGAATTTTGCAACACGTTATAATACATAAATCAATGATTGACAAAATTTTCTGGATACCTAGAGATTTTGAATTCACTGACCAAATAAACTATCTTAGTATTCCAGACTGAAATTTTAACTTGATGAAATATATAATCTTGCAAAAAATATTATTGCAAGATCTATTAATTCAGTCTGCAGTAAAATGAGTATAGCTATATATCGAATAGTATCATGATAAAAGCAACATGAGCCTGAAGAATATTTGCATATAGCCAATACTAATGTTACCATTAGTTCAATCTTCAGACAATTTCTATTATAACAGTTTCAAGAACACCAAAAAGCAACTGATTTGGTTTGGATTTTTGCCAAATCGTGCTCTCAATTAAGTCCATCAATATTTGATAGAAAATTGAAAATTTGGTAGGTAAAATATACAGCTGTACATAATATATCAAACAGCAGTCTTAAATTTTCCATATCTTCAAACTAGAGGGAATAGTTTTAACATTACTGCTATTTTGGGTCCAAAAACAATCTCTTTGTAAAATTGATTACTGAGTTTTAAAGATATCAAAAATCTCATATCACCAAAAGATATGCCATATAAGGCTGCTTATTGGATATACTAAATATTAAATTTTCTAACTAATATCTATAGACTGAATATGACAATTGATATAAAAAATTATTGATTTTTAATATGGCAAGTTCAATACTATATTGATCAATAAAACTGACAGATTCCAAATATAGAACTATAGTTTATACTAGCCAATACCACAATAGTTAAAAAATATTTGTTTGTTACAGACAAATATTATTTCACAAAAATCTCCATAGTTCAGAGAATATTGGTTGATAAGGTGAAACAGCATATTCAATTACTATATAAGTGGAATAATAAGCTTGGGAAAATGGTTTGAGAATTAGTAGACTACCTTATAAAAATATATAAAATTATCTCTCTATATCTTTATCAAGATATATATGGTCCTTACTTCAAGGTACAAGTTACTCTTCCAATAGCTGATATTCAATGGAAACTTTTATATCTGCTTGACAGTTTCGGTAATAACAGAACTTATCAATTGCATCTACTTGAATAGAAGCAGAAAGCTTGGAAATTACTATTTGCAGATTATCATAATAATCAATTGAATATTTGCAATCTCTGCTGCAATAGTACTCTGCTATACTTTGCTGGGTAATCAAATTGTGGTCTATATATCTCTTTAATACCTGTTACCCACTTTCCCAACTATTTAAATAGATTATTTCACCTGAAGAAGTGAGTTTAATATTACTTTGGTATTCAATATCCAATATTTGAAAGATATATGATCGTTTTTCAATAGTGAGATTGCTGGGAAAAAAGTTCTTCAATATGAAAGCCATTATTTATATACAATAGAAAAAGTATAGTGGTAGTGAAAATATCTAAATTATGGTCAGGAATAATCACATGAATTACTATTGGATATTGATACAACACCAGAAGCTTCACTCCAGGTTTACCCAGTCAAAGTAGCATCTGTTGTAGATTCGGGACTGTGTCGAAGGTAGGTCAGAAGGCCTGCTTTTGTTGTGAAATCACTAAATGATTCTGAACAAAAAGAATAGCTTTTCAATGTGTATATTGTTAAGGATTATTCTTCTGGCAGAGAAGATTGATGCCTTTCTATCCTTGAAGAATCCAGGGTCTTTATACCTTCATCTTCGCTTTCTGACCAATACTTCCATCTATGCTTTTCTCGATAGCTCCAGCACCATAAGCCCATTCAAACCAATGCCCACCCATTTGCAACGACTGTGGCACTCCATCTTGGGATCCTGTATCATGTTAATCATTATTGGAATAAAATCGGACCATCGGTATCTTTTATGACATCAAGCGCGCAAGTTTGTGGCTCCGGACCCGTAGTATTCTTTCAATCTCATGACCTCCAGACAAATAGGCCTCTTTCAATTGTGGGCAGCTTAGCTGTTCAGAGTCGGCACGTTGTGGAGGGGAAATTGTTCCCACCACTGAATCCACGAGATTGATGGATTCGTACTGGGCTAGGGTTGTTGAGGCTCTGCCTCGCGCCATCACCAGGGGTTCAGACTTTATATGGACCCGCGCGACATACCTCCAATCATCATCTCATCTCTTTTCATCTTCTCTCTTTTGTTTCATTGTTTAGAGCCAATCAAGCATCATCTCGCTGGGGCTACTCCCTCCAAACTGTCACGGTTGTGTCGAGTGAGGATCGGAGGAAGAGTGTGAATCGATGAAAGATATATGGGAATACGAAGGGAAACAGGTTTGTTGGAAGGAAACAGGTTTTGTGCAAAGGAATCAGGTTTTGAAGGAAGGAATCAGGTTTTGATGGAAAGAATCAGGTTTTGACAGTGGCGTTGTAAATATGGTGTGATGGTTATGGCGTGGTTTATGGTTTGAAAAGGTGGTGTACTTAGTTGGGTGAGGTTTGGATGTATTTTGGAACAAGTGAGCAAAAGCGACGAGGGTCGCGTTAGCTGTATATAAAGATACTGGATTTGCCGAGGATAGGTTTGTTCTTCACTCGTTCGCTAGTCTACAAAACAATCAATAGCTTCGGCATCAACCTTTGTTCACTTCTGTGAATTCGGATTTCGAGTCTCTTGTCTGTAACGCAGTACCCATTATCACTGCATTCTTCGTTTGGTTTTCATAACCCCTAGAACTCCGAGCCTTGAAACCTTGACCGAAGAACGAGTCCAAAATCGATTCTACCGGTTATATTTAAATATATGTGCCCCTATCCTCATTGAAGCGATTGTTACTTTTGTTATGGACCCTGCAATTCACTCTGGTTCGTGTGTAAATCAGTTGGAAACTTCGAAAACAAACTCACAGTACACAGTTTCTGGAGACACTCCTGTGTTGTGTACCTGTGGAAACATCGACGCGAAGGATCCATACTGTTTTCAATGCCAGCATATGACTGAAAAAAACGCCAACAAGCTGGAATCAATTTCTTCGACTTGTCCGGTCGAACTATTGACCTTTTCCAACAAGAACTACTGAACGCCTTCGATAGCATCGACGCTATCATCCTCGAACCCACAGAACACCATGAAGTATTCTTTTGGGATGAACCACAAGCAGTTGCCCCCTGGAACAGTTACTGGACGGAAGCTGCAAGCAATGGAGGAGGACTCCAAATTGACGACCCAGTCTTGAAGAACTTTTGGACCAAGTATTACAGTCTCCATATCGGTTGTCAGGACAAAGAACCGTGTTACTGCGAACACAACTTCGGAGGCACACATACAACCATCGGAAGAGCAGCAGACGCTCAAACGATAGAATCAGAATCCACGATCAAAGCTACACAGAAGAACACAGACAGCCAAATCTTGTGGCCAGATTACAACGAGCGGAAAGCAAATAAGGGAAAAGGAGTAGATCGAGAATTACATCCGACCCCTTTACCAACTCCGCTGATTATTGTAACAACACCCAGCAAGCACGAGGTGTTCTTTTGGTAAATGGTCAACCCATTTTTGGAAGCAGAAATAGAAGCAACGATCCAACAGATTCAGGGCAATATCGATCAAGTCAAAGATCACCCAAGCAAGAAACCCCGTTCCCTTTTCACAGATGCCAACCTCCTCACAGCAGCTTCCCAACACCACGACCAAGATATCAGAAGGATCCCCAAGACCACCTTGGGATGTCACGCTGACCAGTGAATTACAACTGGATTTGCATAACCTTGCAGCAAAGAATGGGCAGATCATGGACGAAACCCAACTCCGGAGTCACATCCAGAATATCAACACTGGGCTAACCGCGTTAGCTCAACTTGCGACAACCAGCAGATTGAAAGAATTGTTAAAGGAACAGCAATCTGTGAAAAATGCGGAAGCACGGATATCGGAATTATTGCCCGAAGGAAAAAAAATCATTCAAGAGCGGGACAATACGAAGCAGGAGTTACTGCTTACGCAGCATGCATTTGCATCGAAGAAAGGAGGGATATCAGTAAGCCGTCATGGAGATCCGGAAGAAGAAGTCCGGAACCTAAAGCAACAACTGGAGGAGGCAAAATCGGACCTAGCCGAGCTGAGACAAGACCTGGAAGACGCTCAGGCACATTTGGAGAAGTTCAAGGAATTGGCGGAGGAGAACCGCCAACAAGTAATCCGAGTTCTGAAGTCAATAGAAGGAAGGACGGGGGAAACAAGGGAAAGGGAAGAGAGAGAAGAGAAAGTAAATGATATTGCCAGCTTCTTGGGAGAAAACAGAAAGGAACTCCAAGGGTGGAAGGTGCAGTTGGCCTTGAAGATTGCTGGAAAATCGAAAGCATTCAACAAAGAACAAAAGAAGTTGAGGTATGCGGTTGGATGCCTAAAAAGAGTAGCGCTGGTACAGATAATGCCATGATGTGATGAGATCTCCGGAGACGTTAAGCTTGACACCCTAAAAGACCTAGTTGACCTGCTCGATCTAGCGTTCAAAAATCAGGACAAAGTACAAACGGCAGAGAGGGAACTTTTAAAACTCAAGCAATGAGACTGCAAAGTGTCTCAGTATTATGCGGAGTGCCAGAGATACATAGCAGATGTCAAGTGGAACGAAGATGCCCAGTTCGACGCGTTACGACAAGGGCTATCCAACGAACTCAAAGACTCTCTACAACACATCACAGAACCAGAGAGCATTGTCACATTCATCAAGTTGTGTTCAAAATGGGACTCGCAGCTGAGGAGAAGAGCAGCAAAAAAGAAGTCCGGAAGGTGGGATGGCTACAAGAAGTCCGACCAAACATCCAACACCACATCTGACCCACAAGCAGCACCAGCAGGAACGGTTGCAGCATATCACGGTCCTGCACCCATGGACCTCTCAGCAGTCAAGGGAAAAAAAATCACACCTGAGGAACGGAAGAGACGCAGGGAAGGAGGATTATGTATCTATTGTGGGGATAGCAGACATTTTGTGGCGTCATGCCCAAGGAAGTTGAAAGCAGCGTCAGGACAAATAAAGGTAACACCTTCCAGGAAAGCAATGAATAAAGGAGATGTGGACTCAGGAACAGTGAAAGGAAAGGAAGTAGAGTCGAGAAAAGTTCAGTCCAGTGCAATAAGGATGGCAATTGCACTGGAAACGAATCTCCTTTGTCAGTTAATGCCAGTTTTGTCACGGTTGTATCGAGTGAGGATCGGAGGAAGAGTGTCGATCGATGAAGGATATATGGGAATACGAAGGGAATCAGGTTTCGAAGAAAGGAAACAGGTTTTGATAGTTGCGTTGTAAATTGTGGGGTGATGGTTATGGCATGGTTTATGGGTTGAAAGGGTTGCGTACATAGTTGGGTGAGGTTTGGATGTATTTTGGAACAAGTGAACAAAGGTGACGACGGTCGCGTTAGCTGTATATAAGGATGCTGGATTTGTGGAGGATAGGTTTGTTCTTCACTCGTTCTCTAGT